>KK121897.1:6438-95422 GCA_000611955.2 Stegodyphus mimosarum | reverse complement strand
CTTTCCAGACTTTTGTGCTTTTAAATAATCATGATACCAAATCACTTTCTGTAAAGCACAATGAGAAAATCCATTTGTATGATTGGGACGAACAACACATTTATTGTATTTTAAAATTTTTTGTCCCAAGATGCAAGAAATAGATCTTTGTAACCATTTTTCTAAAAACCGCCGTTTCGTTTCTCCTCGCACCCAAATAACGGAAAAGGGTTCTGTCAACATATGTAATATCCATGGGAAATAACTGTAAGGAATTTCTCCTTCGTACCACGATAATCCGTGATAATAATCACTTGCTCAAACAGCCGTTCGTTTTTCTTTTTCAGTAAGCATCTTTCAAGAAAAAGGGGGTTTAAATACAAATACCCCTTGGGAAGTGCCATCGGAATAGGCCAACTCTTTTACAATAAAGGATTCTTGAGAATCGTAAAAACCTTCAAAGTCAAGTATAAGTTCCATGTTCTCTTTTTCTTTTTTTTTAGAACCCCCAAAAGTGATTGGGTTGACATTGGATCTTTACCATCAAGATTAGCTTTTTTAAATTTTTTTTCAATCTTTACGATCAAGATTAGTCCTTTTTATTTTTTAAACAAAAAAAAAATACGGTCTCAATGATGTAAACATTTTTTTCAAAGTGATAAAAATAATTATTCTGCGAGTATAAAAGAGCGTGTTCCACGAGAGTTTTCTTCAGAGGACTACTTGAACTGAGCTGGTAAGTCATTTCCCATTTCTATTAAGGTTTTTAAATATTATTCTATTAAGAAACATTAATCTATTAAGCTAAAAACATTAATTTATTAAGCTTTCAAAATATGAATCCATTAAACTTTTTATATTAATCCTTTAATCCATTATGCTTTTAAAATATTAATCCATTATGCTTTTAAAATCCATTTTGAGGAAGCTTTTAAAATATTAATCCATTATGCTTTTAAAAAATTAATCTATTAAGCTTTTAAAATCCATTTTTAGGAAGCTTTTAAAATATTAATCCATTATGCTTTTAAAAAATTAATCTATTAACCTTTTAAAATTCATTTTTAGGAAGCTTTTAAAATCCATTAAGTTTTTAAAAACCGTTAAAAAATCTTCTCTAATCTTTTTTTTTCCATCTAGATCCTATTTTCTTTGTGGAAAAATGGCTGATAATTTTATCGTACTGGATTTAGAAGGGTTTCAATCCTGCAGCCACAAGAGGGGAGAATATATTTTGAAGGAATTGGGATATGCCACCAAAGATCGTTCGATGGTAGGATCGTTGATGTTTGGACCTCTGCACCCTTTCAATGAACTCAGCATTAAAAATCAAAAGACCAACGCCTGGCTAAGCCGAAACCGACACGGACTTGGATGGAATGACGGCCATATTCCTTACAATCACCTTGCTTCTATTTTGAAATCTTTAACTCACAACTTCTAGTCCATTTACGTCGTAGGATATGAAAAGGCAAATTTTTTTCCCCAACTCTTAAAAGATAAACCTATAATGGAAATTTCTATACCAGGTGGAATCATTTGGAAACATCAAGGTAAATGTGATAAACATCAACAAATGAGAAAAACCTTTCATTGTGTTGAAAACAAAGTGCGGAATTATCGATGGCACATTATAGAAGAAGATTTTCACATTGAAAAGATTCATCTAGAAGAAACACCTTTTGATTTCCTAGAAAAGGAGGAGTCCAAAAAAAATCGTAACTGTTCCAGACCCAACAATCATTATGAACCAGAAGAGTGTTGGGATCAACCAGAAGCCAGTGAATGCTGGGATGAATAAGATCCAGCCAGTAACTGTGTCCAGAGAAACCAGAAGAGGTGGGACCAAAAAATTACCTTTTGTTTTCTAAGAATGGGCTGGCCATGAAAACAGAAGCTAAAAAAATTTTGTTATGTAATTTTTATAAATGTATTTAAAATAATGTTAAATAAAAGTTATATAATTTGTAAAAAAATGAATTTTGTTTTTAATCAGAGGAGAACAGAATGAACAAAGTTTTATAGGTTAAAACAATATATGAAACATTTGAAAAATATCTTTGAGAAAAGATATTTATTTTCTAGGAGTCCTAAAGTTACTACAAAAGAGTTTTACAGAAAACATCTCTCCCACCTATCCAAAAATTAAAAGTTAGGTAATTTTTATAAATGTATTTAAAATAATGTTAAATAAAAGTTATATAATTTGTAAAAAAATGAATTTTGTTTTTAATCAGAGGAGAACAGAATGAACAAAGTTTTATAGGTTAAAACAATATATGAAACATTTGAAAAATATCTTTGAGAAAACATATTTATTTTCTAGGTGTCCTAAAAGTTACTACAGTAACTTTTAGGACTTTAGGACAGTAGGTACTACAGTAACTTTTAGGACAGTAAAAGAGTTTTACAGAAAACATCTCTCCCATCTACCTAAAAATTGAAAATTCTCTCTTGTTTATACAAAGGAGGTAAATTCAGGTCATTCACTTTAAAGGGTTGACGAGAACTGACTATGTAAAAATATTTCTTTAAATAGCTTCTATAACAAAATAGCCAAAATATTTCCAAGACTGACTGTTTATAAAGGATTTCTTTCGACTGGAAAAACTTTCCTAAAATCTAAAACACATATTAAAAAAAAAAAACTTTTTGTTAATTTTTATAATGTCTTTAGACATTATAAAAATTAACTTTTCCCCTTTTGGATTCCATTCTTGGAAAAAATTGGAAAAGAAAAATTGGATAGAGTAATATTGGATTAGAAAAATTGGATTTCAATCTTGGCAAAAGGAAAGTTAATTTTATAATGTCTAAAGACATTATAAAAATTAACAAAAAGTTTTTTTTTTTTTATTTAAAAAATTTTTTGAAAACTTTATGTTGTGGTTTCTCCAATGAAAATAGTAAACACTATAGGATCTGTTTGAGTACTTTTCTCTGCAAAAGTTGTAGGTTCTTTTAACTGAACTTTCTCTTTTGATGGAACATTTAATGGGGTTTTCAACCATTTAATCTTTTCTTGTTCAACAATTTTTTCAAAATTTATAGAAGAAGCGATATTAAGGTGATCATTGTTGAGAGTATAATAATCATCGGTCTTGATCAGGGATTCATGTAAAATTTGGTACAACCAATCACTAAATTCGATATCCTTTTTCTTCTTAAGATGATCCATTATACTATTAATATGTGACAGGTTTAAAAAAATAGTTGTAGATTGATATTTAGCTCCTTTCATTAACAAAATTCGTTCGTCCAAGATAGAAATTGCACGAGCCGTTAAAACATTTTCTCCTTTCAAATATTCTTGCAGCATTGTGGGACCTAGTAAACTATAACCTACACATTTCGAAACATCTGAGGCTTTTAAATAAATAAATCCTTGGATGATAAAGAAGGGAATCCGATAATTTTTATATTGGAAAGGAATATACGTGGTGATTTCCATGATATCTAAATGAGAATCTTGGTTCACTGTTTATATATAGAGAGAGAGAAGAAAACACGTGACTGGTTTTTCTTGTTTTTAAAAAAAAGCCGCAGACTATATAAAAGGCTGAGAAGCAGCTCCATTAGAAGCATAATCATGTCCCTGATAGACGTTTTTCCAACCCAGGCTATTTCAAGTGTTAGTGATTTAAAGTCGTTCTCTGAAATTGGAAATCTAGACGTTCGTTTAGCTACCAAGTTTATACCTTATTTAAAGGCTCACAAAATTTACTTTAAGCATGTTGAGGAATCATCGAAATTACTTACTCAGAATATGAAAAGGAATTTGGAGGAGAGTCAAAAGACTAAAGATTGCAATCCCTTCTCTTGGAACTGAGTGTATCAAGTTCTTAGCAGACCTATTCAATCGAGACGGAAAAATACAGATTTAAGAATGAGTTTCCAATGGAACAATATTTTTCTTACCAAACGTTATTTCACATTTGGACTGACAACGACAGCTGAAGATGAAGTTCATATCTATCAAACTACAGCCGCTCCGATCGTCTATTATGAATCCGACGATTTAAATATACTTGCCAAAGAATTTAAAGCATTCAAGAAAAAAAAAATTTAAAAGGTATGTATTGAAACCTTTCGGACATTATGCAGTTCCTCCAAAGACTCAGTATCTTATTTTAACAACGCAAAAGAGTCTGTTTCTTGTAAACAAGTGCCCACTCATTCTTTGGAAGAAAGAGAGTTTTTTACCCCCAACATCCTATGCAACATTTCAAGTTCCCCGCAAAAGAACATCCTATACAACATTTCCCCGCAAAAGAGACATTGAAGTCATTACGATCGAGGATGAGGAGGAGGATGAGGAGTCTAAATTACCCATTAAGAAACGGAAGAGTTACCGAATAAGCCAAGAAACGCCTTCTGTAGAGGATGATTTTATGGACTTGGAAAGTGTTACGGACGATTTATTAGTAAAAGATTGTTTAAATCAATTAAATTCTGATGAAATAGAAATGTTATGGAATTCCATTAATGAAATTATATCTGAACTATGTTAAGTAGTAAATTTTGTATTTATTTTAATAATCTGTCCTATTGTAATAAATAATAATAATAAAAAATTTATTAAAAATAACCAATCTTGGATTGAATAAAAAAAATTTTTTTAAATAACCAATCTTGGATTTAATAAAAAAATTACAAAAATATAACCAATCTTGGACTATTTTAAAAAAATGGTTCAAGAGCGCAAAATAATTGTTTTTCCAATACACGCTCTAGACAAAATATGAAATGATTCAAAATTGGACTTCAAATAGGATCCAATCTTGAACAAAAAAAAATTGGTTTCAGAAAAATCAATCTTGTAATTTTCTGATGGGGTACCGGTGTTCAAATACTTTTGTGACCGACTGTACGTTTTCACCAGAATATCAGCACCTGGAAGCCCAAATTTGGAATTTGTTTTATTATCGATTTCATCTTTTGTAACGCTTTAGCGAATTTTTGATTCACAAACTGAACGATTTGAAAGCGAGCAATGGCAACATTCTGCGAAAAACTAGACATTTTTATCTCCGGGGGGGCGCGAAGATTGCGTATCGGAAATTCTAAAGATATGCTCTTTTATATATTTTGCGATATTGCAATTGAAGTGAATTTTATCGTTTAAGTGCGAAGAACATGACATGATATTTAATAAGTAAAGGTAACAAACAAAAACGTTAAAAAACACCCCTTTGGGAGTTATGTAAAGTCTGGAAGCTTTACGATTTTTTTATTTGTCTTTTTTACATCTGTATACACTAATAAATCATTATAACGAGAATTTTTATTGATTGCAATTGATTATTATTTTTCAAAGCAAAATAAACAAGTGCTAAAGGAATTTGTGTTTTGTTTCAATTTTAGCTCTGCGGACAGCGGCGCAGAGCGTGGGACAAAGGCGCGATGAAAGTGTTAAGTTTAAAACTTCGTTTTAACTTATTTTACAATATTAAAACTTAAATTTGGAAAATTATACAAACTTTTACATATTTTAAATAATTCAAAATGATTCTAATAAAAAAAACTTAACTCTAACTGCCTTAAAATGTTTTAACACAAGACCACGCATTCGTTAGAAAAATGTGCCGTAAGGAAGGAGTAACTTTGAAGAATTCCATGCAAGCAAACTGAAAGAAATGACGGTAAATAAGAAACATTCAAACCTTCCGTTCGTAATGTTTAAAAGCCTGCTCTCGAAACCTTCGTTCCTGTAATCTTCTCTGATAACGGCTTTTAGATTTTTTTGTGAATTGAAAAAAAATGCCGGCTACAAATATACACTATTTTGCTTATGACCTCTTTCACTACGTATGGAGTATATTCGAAGTGCATCAAACATACCAACACAGAATTATTTTGTATCCTGAGGACGACTGGAATGAATCTGAATTCACAGTAAGCATTGGAAAAGCAGTTATTGCTCTACAGCTATGGTGTAGAACAGAATTGCAGGTTTTATTTGAAGAGAGGCCGCTTCTTCAAATATATGACAAAAATTTCATTAAATTTACTCACAGTTTTTTACAGTTGCGTATAGATAATAATATTTTTGTCCAGACATTGGCATCTTGCGCGATTTATGCAGAATTTGCCATATTTAAATATTGTAACTGTCACGAGGATTATATAAGAGAAGTCCCCGACAATTGGTATTTTTACTTTGAAGAACATTTACGGGACAGTTTTTATCGAAATGGAAGCTGGACAGGGCTGGATATGGAAGCAGAGAAACTGAGACCGCAACACTGGCAAATATTCCGGTTCCTTTCCGAACTTAAAGATCCTTATGATACTGTCCAATCAATAGAAAGTTTTAGAACGTTAATTTTTTTGAAGGAGACAAAAGTACCGTATTACCTCTCCATATAATTTCAAGGCAGATAACTAATCGGAAATCGAGACATCCTCAATTAATGTGTCTTTATAAAAGCTTCAGTTTGAAGTTCCAATCGAAAACTACAAAATGTTAACCAAAAAGTCTAATTACGTAACATTCTTGAAAAAGGCAGATGATTGCAAAAGAAATGTTAGGGCATTTTCTGAAATCGTCAAAGACTTAAGTGCTTCTAAATACCTCATTCCAGTTTTATGCATTATATTTATGTTCTATATTTATGCCAAGATTTTTAATGTATTGCCTTTATGTATTTTAATTACATTTTTATATTGATGTTTTGTGGTCACATTTTCACATTTTTTAAACTTTCCATTTTTGCTGTTTATCAGTATTATAGTGCTTAAAAATTCGTACTGAATATTTAATTAAATTATTTAGAACATAATGTGCAGTCTGATGTTTCCTAAAGCAACTCTCTATCTGTGTTATGCACCAGATTTAAGAGCACTGAATCTGGTAAATTTCAGGGTAAAAGTTTACAATTGGGTGCCCCTTGTTTTTTGGCGATTCTTTTTGACGCCAAGATCGGCGCCAGGAAGGGACAATTTCAAGATGGCCGCTACACAAAACCAAAACAAGAAGTCAAAGAATTTCACAAACTCCGTGTCCATGTACATATCAACCTATTTTCACTTAAAAAAAATCGGAGAATTGCACAAATTAGTCATTGCACATTGCCTTTGTTCATGTGCACATCGATTTACTTTCACTTAAAAAAATCAAGAAGCTAAAACCAAGTTAAAACTCTCATGGTAACCAGAAATGGGGTTTCATCGCCAAAATTGAATAAAATTTTTCGCCAATCGAAAGGGCACCCAATTCTACACTAGAGCCAATTTCAGTTGCGTGTAATTAGTATTCTTAATGTTTTCATTAAATTAAGCTTATAAAATCTTATTTTTAATCATACCACTCAATGTGTTTATCTTGCTACGAAATGCGTGCTATTGCAATACGTTAAACTTCACAAAAGCCATCGTAATTTTAAACAAGCATCAGTCATGAAATTATTTTAATGGTTTTTCTGTTTTGCTTTTCTAAAGTTTATGTCGTCGTTATTGTGTTTAACTAAATTTGTTTCTAGAAAACACCTTAGCATTTTTTTCGAATCCCTTGTCCAATACCTGAAGTTTCAATTATATAATTAACTGCTTAAGAAAAGAGATACCTTTGTAAATAACTTTCTAAAGGAAACTGGCTCATGTACACTATTCAGGGATCAAATCGTGCAGAGAGACTGATTTAGAAATGTAATACTTATCTAAACTATATTTACAGCTAAAATTAACGATTTTCTGAAAACGTATTTCGAAATGGAAGCAAACAAAATAGATTGCTTCATTCTTCATTGGAGGCTGGGCATTTTTGTAATAATTTCAACTTGCCTAACATTTCATTTGTGGATTGTTTCCAAATCTATCTGAAATTGCAGAACTGTGCTTTCTCATATCAAATATTACATTTTAATGCTTCTCTTACCAAACAACGTTAAGTAATCCGTTAATATTTTACGTCAGAAGTATCAGGAATGCAAATAATGTTAAACTGTTTGGGTTATGATTTATTTTTCTGCCAATCTACTAGTTCAGAATGCTGTATTTTATCAATTCTGTGTTTAAATTATTATAGACTGGTGAAACATTTTCTTAATATTAAACTTATTCCAAATAATTTACATATTCAGGCAATTCGCTTATGTGTGTAAAATGACACTTCTGGAATTTCAAAATGGAATTCAAAGGGAGAGAAGCATACAGTTTTATGCAAGATTTCAGTCACACGGCAATGAGGAAACAATTTTCAATGCCACTGTTTTCTCAAAAATATTTCTTTAAATCAGATGTCTTAAAAAAAATCATATCGTGAATTTGTAACAAAAATTTTCGCTCATATATTTATAAACAAGCTTTTTTTTGCATAAACAAAGAGACAAAAGTGAAACACCTTCCTCCAAACGCAAAATAAGAGTCTGAATGAAATAATTTTAATTTCTTTTCAATTTATCAGTTGCACATTAAGTGATTTCAGAACGAAACTGACTGTTATTTGTACCAAAATTTAGAATTTTCATTAAAATAATTCTTTTGTAGAACATCTCGTGTACCTTAATGCAAAGCCCCCTGTAATTAAACTTTAAGCTAAATTAAAATTTTGATTTTAAGAGTATAATAAGTATTAACATTTCTGGACTTTCTTCTCAAAGTTTGACATATTTTTATCAAATCTGTCGAACAATTTTGGTTTCGTCTGGTTAATTTGATTACAGCAAAGCACACGAGGATTATCTGCCTAAAGGGAGGAATGCCTTCATAGAGGACTTTCTAAGGGAAACTACTAGAACGCTCATGCAGCCAACCCGTTCGAACCCCGGAGCGAACTCTAGTGTTCAGCGACTGTACTGCTCTGTCGCTGGTGGACCTTTTCTTGCACCGGATTCTTCTACAGGCGTCTAAAGAACTCTAGATTTTCAAAAATGTTTATTCTGGTAATGGAAGAGAAATAACAGAAATTACAAATGGTAGTTTTCTGATAACGTGGTGTCTGGCTCAAAATCTAAGTAACTTGACGATAATGTAAAGCTTCGAGGAAAAAAAGTATTTTATTAAATCCGAAGTAAATATAAAAAACGTTAAGCCTAATGAAACATATAATAAGTCTTACTACAATAATTTCATATTACAGGGAAGTCAGAAACGCCCAGATTTCTTTTTACAAAGTCGAAAATGTTAATATCTTTTCATGGGATCGCCACCATTTAAATTCGATGTGTAAGAATCTACATGATGGCGACCAATGTTGCGTTGATGCTTATTTCACCATTTCGCAACCCTTATCAGGATCATTAGTTTTCTGTTTGTGATTAACTTGCATGTGTTCATGATTGGCACTGAGAATTCATCCGCTTAAGTAACTAAAATCTAAGAAAGAAAATTCTTCGATTGATGCTCACTCTTCCCGCTTATTCGCAACGACGCCATTCCATAACTAACCATGAAACAATGCAAACAGGTACCACATTTGGCGCGCATTTGGCGATTGTAGCCCAGTTAAGAGAAAATACATAAATGTCAGACATCTGTATTTCTAAGGAGGTGACAATATTTAAAACTTGCACAAAAAATTTTCATAAAATTCATAACACAAAACCATCATGCAGTAGTAATACAGTATATAATCAAGAAGTTTGCTATTTGAAAACTTAGGAAAAAGTGCATGAGCACAGAAACTTAGAGCTTTCAAGTATTTGACTGTAGTGGGTGTTATGCATTACTCACTGTATCGCTTCTATCTCCGTAATTTTAGCTGTGCACAGTGACTTAAAGATTTGTCTAGGTCGTAATTCAAAATGTATTTGCAGTATGGTCTAGCAGCGTCATATTTCGAACAGTCGCGGAGGTGTGCGGAAAAAATGTCACCCGGAAAAATAAAGAACGGAAAAAAAAGAAATAAAATCTCGCCAAATAATGTCGGCAATCGGAGTTTGAGAAACCTGCCGAATTCTAATTCACCCGGCAGGGTTATAGCGGGCTCTCTTGAGGGAGGTTTTAAGGGTAAGACGTTGAGCCGAGCAAGGTCATTTCGATAACAAGTTTTATTCTTATCGCAAACTGTGACTAAATTTCATCTACAACTGTTTGTTATAATACTGCTTTTAACGTTCAGTTATGCGACAATGTTTTACCCCTGAACCACAGCTTAAGGCTATAACTATAACTACATGGGGAACAATCACTAATGACCATGACCCGCTGGTCAACCCTCTATTTTTACCATCGGGCAGGCCAGCAGCTGGCTTATCTTCTTTCAGTCATCGTCAGAAGATTTCTCTGGTGGAGGAAGCCTCTTCCACTAACCTCCAGAAATTGGAAAAAGCCCAACTTAGTGCTTCCTCGCATTATAGCTGGCTTACGCAACAGTTGCCCGAATAAAATTGCGTTGTATGAAACAGACCCTCAACCCCTTAGTCTAAGAAGAAATGCAGGCCTTGTAAAATATTATAATAAACTTTTCAGTTACGGCTCCCAAAATAGAACTTCCAACAATAGAACAAAATAGAATTCCTGCAGCACTGGAGTAATAACCAAAGACTTAAGAAAAATAGTCCACTTAGTCAAATTGAGTATGCTGATATAATTGACCGTAATGTTGAGCAGCATTCCTTGAAACAATGTTTAGATCCTTCTGAGGGACTCCCTGGAGTCGGTTTTCATACGGAACTTTTGTCTCGTGTTTCCAAGAAAAATGATATTCCGGCCCTGTTACGACAGTCTGCTTTGGAAACTATACACGCAATTCCCGCTGAAGCTACCCTGATATATACTGATGGGAGTAAAAGCGAGGACTCTCGTTCCGGTAGTGGTGTTGTCATTAAATGCACAAATGGAAATATTGTTAAAATAAAGAAAAGAAATTCTGACTTCAGCTCGGTTTTTAAGAGTGAGCTTATAGCCATCGATGAAGGACTAAACGCTATTTTATCCTTTACAGATCTTAAGGCAGTATGGTTTTTGACTGACAATCGTAGCGCCATCCAATATCTTTCAAACTGGCGAAGAGTTGGTGATAGGGCCGGAAGTGCAATTCTTAGCAAACTTAAGAAGGTCTCATCACTCTGTGAGGTACACCTTCAGTGGATTCCTTCCCATGTTGACATTTGGGGGAATGAAATGGCGGACATTCTGGCGAAGGAGGATTCTGAAGAACCATTACCAGTTACCAATTCACTGACATATCTTGAACTGTACTCCATTAGAAGACATGCAGACAGGCAAATTTGGCTCGTTCCGCCGAATCATCCCTGGTATCAAGCTGATTGTCCTGGAAGATCCCTTGCTATTGACTGCGATAGATGTGTTCAGACAACACTTTCCCGATTCTTCAGTGGACACCTGAAAGGACTCACTTTCGAGAGAGGTTACAAGATGCACCCAATTTGTTCTAAATGTCAAAATGCACCGGCTTCACCGACACATATACTTGAGTGCCTGGAATTGTCTCTTGAGGACCTTTACAAGTCTCCTGTGCTTGTTTTCGATTTTCTGAAGGTGAATGGACTCGTGGACCTCGTCTAGTAAATTCTTGGACATGGAGATAAGCAACAACAACACAACAACAGATTTCCCTATTCCGCAGGTATGGTTGTTATGATAAAACTTTTATCTCCCATCTTGGCGATATTCTAAACATCCCTTATTTGCCCCATTGCAAAAGAATGGTGACTTATTTTCCGGTACCTATCTTTGCGTTCCTTATTTTCCGGGTGACATTTTTTCCTACAACCGTCGCGGAAGTCCAGTGCGGGTTCGAATACATACGGACGAAATTGCCTCCATAAGATTTTTCATGAATTTCTTCGTACGTAACTTGGATATAAGCAGTTTCTCTTAAAAGATCCTCCACGAAGGCATTACTCTCTATATGCAGATAGCCCTTGTGTTGCTTTCCTTAATCAATTAACCAAACAGAACTAAACCTGTTTGAAATATAGTAATTTGCATGTATAAACCAAAACTCAATGAACGTTACGGATCTGTGATAAGTAATTCAGTTTACCACAATCGGAAAACTGTAGAAATTTGGAGCGGGGGCTCATTTGCATCTTTCCTTTTCTTTGCTTTTCAGTTATAAGTTTCCAAATTTTCCATCTTGCCATGATCTGGTCACAGTTTCTCTTTATGAGAATCAGCATTGATTTGAATATTGCCTGTTTTCAGTGCACGCTTAGGGACTTTTGTTAAGGTTAATTTTCACTTAAACTACAAGCGGTCGTTTGAGATAATTACTTTTCGCATTTAATTTTTTTTAACTTGTAAAATTTCTTCGGTTCCTTCGCTATGGTAGTGATTGTCTGATAAAGTGGCTAGCCAGCGACCGAGCGGTAAAAGCCGCTAAACAATGGTAGTTCGATCCGGGATTCCAGTGTCAGCGAACGGGTTGGCTTGCATGGGCGTTTTCGTAATTTTCCTTATGTCCAAAGAGGATAGACATAAAGAAGAAAAAAAATTGTCTGATAAAAACTTCAGAAGTTGGTTTGGAATTCTTATGAAGCAAAACAACGAAACGTCCTTGTAATCATAAATCTACCTTGCAAGAAACTTTCAAACCCATAATTTTAATTCAATTCACATGGATGAAAAAAGATTATTAGAACTGAAAAGTGTGGCCTATGTTTCTCTGCGTTAAAATAAAATTAGAAAAGTTCCTTATCACACCGTTTTTAAATGCTTTGGTTCACATTTCTCTTTGTCTCTCGCTTTTTACCATAATTTTAACTCTACTTTCCTTACATCGATTTTATGTATTATTCAATAATTAGTCCAGTAAGTGAAAGAACAAACTTAATACCGGATTTTTTTAGAATCTTCGGATATGTCATATGCTATCAACTATATCTATTCCATCATTTTTAATTATTATATAAATCACTTTTAGCTTCCCTTCTGCTCTAACATTTATATTTTATTACTCTTTCCACTGGTTCTACCAGTAACCGAGTGGTTAAATCCGTTGAATACTGGGAGTTCAACGCGGGGTCAATTCCAAGCAAACCGGTTGGCTAAGTTGTTAGTTTTCGTGTTTTTCCGCATATTTAACATGAATGCGAGCCGCCCAACCGAGATAGTGGTTTTCGCGATGCTTGACTGCCCTACCGAAATATCGTTCCAAAATTAAAATTAAAAAGAAAGAAAATCTGAAAGCTTTCAGACTTTACATTACGCCCAAAGGGGCTTTCTTTAACGTCTTGTGTGTTACCTTTATTTATTAAATATCATGTTCTTCGTACTTAAACAATAAAATACAATTCAACAACAATATCGCAAAATAATTTTAAAATGAGCATATCTTTAGAATTTCTGATAGACAGTTTCGCATGCTGGAGATAATGTTTTTTTTCGTACAGTGTTGCCATTCTTCGCTTTTAAATTGTTGAGTTTGTTAATCAAAAATTCGTTAAAGTGTTACAAAATATGAAATCGATAATAAAACGAATTTCGAATTCCAAATTCGGACTTCCAGATGCCCATATTCAGTGGAAGACTGCATTATTCAAAATCCGATGACTCTAGGTACCGTTGTTTTATCACAAAGTGAGAAACATATATATATTTTCGCAGATTCTTCCTTATTTAATTTCTTTAAATATAACACAGGGCTCTAATATTTAGTGGCAACAATTTGAAAAATGAAGTGACATTATAGTAAACCAAAGCAAAACGCCAAAACGAGGTCTTCTGGACCTTCTTGACTATTAATAAAGCCCTTAGGGTTAAAAAGCGCACATCTAATTTTATACAGGTGTTTTCAGCTCATTGTATTGTCGTCCACAAACAAAACATATATGAAATTTAAACTTAATACCTTATTCGGATTACCTTTAAAATTCGATGACAACTTTTTCATCATAGCGACAAGCACTATGACGGAGCTAAATGAAAGCTGATAAAAAGAGAGAACAACAGATATGATAATTATATTTATAATAAGAAATTATTATTATAGGTATTGTTAGTTCAAAGGGGATTTGTTTCTGAAGGACAATTGTTTTCGTTTTGCGATTTTGCGTCAGAAACATTAAATGTCGTTTCACTTTTCAAACTGTTGCCACCAAATATTGCAGCCCTGTATTATATTTAAAGAAATTAAATAATGAAGAATGTGCATAAATGTATGCATGTTTTTCTCATTGTGATAAAACTACGGTATCTAGAGCCATCGAATTTTGAATGACGTAATCCTACTGCGAATAGGGCATCTGGAAGCCCAAATTTGAAATTTGGAATTTGTTTTATTACCGATTTCATATTTTGTAAACCTTTAACGAATTTTTGATTAACAAACTCGAGGATTCCAAAGCGAGCAATGGCAACATTGTACAGAAAAACATTTTTATCTCCAGCTGGTGAGACTGTGTGTAGGAAATTCTAAAGATATGCTCAGTTTAAAATTATTTTGCGAGATTGTTCTTAAACTGAATTTTATGATTTAAGTGAGAAGAGCATGATATTTAATAAAGGTAACACACAAAATGCTAAAAAAACGCCCCTTTGGACATAATTTAAAATCTGAAACCCTTCAGATCTTCTTTTTTATATTTAATTTTTCTCGATTTTGTTGGAAAATTACGTTTCGAATTAAAAAATATAATGCCTGAAAATTTATTTTTACTTAATAACACATCTGCTGAGATGCGAACTTGGCTATAAAAAAGTCTTCACCTTTGAAAACGACCTTAACGTTTTGAAAACATTCATGCAGGTGTATGATTCAGGATAATCATTTAAGCTGTAAAGTTTCTTTCTCTGTGAAACTTTTAACAATATAAATATCTGAAATGACGTTTAAATCAGCATACAATGATGATTTAAAGAAATGTTTTTGTCTGTTATAAAATTAAATTCTAGTTTAAAAAAATTACCTTTTAATATTATTTTCCTAATGAAAATTGCATTGATAGCTACACAGTAATAAGTGTGACTATCATCATGATAAAATAAAAGAATAAAATATAGCAAAAATACTACACCAGGTGCCGTAAAAAGTATAGACCATTAACAGATGTTCCTTTCAGACTGAAGAACTGATTAACATCCATAAGGTAAATAGATATATTCAAACTCTGTTTTATCTCAATTATCTTATCCTTTTGTAACAACACTTTAAAACCGCAAGCTGCTTTAATCGATTTCTGCGAATAAACTTGTTGCCAGAATTAGCTTTTTTGTGAAAGCTGATTCACCGGAGAGAACATGAATTCCTTGTTGGCGTGTTCCTTACGTAAGTTAGGCATGGATTTAATTTTACTGTTACTTTTACGTTTTTTGTACGTGTAATTATTTCATCAACCGTGTTCCGAAAAATTAAGATTAGAAGAAGAATGTATGCTATTAAAATCTGAGCCCGTCTGTGTGTTTGTTTGTGGCATTATCTCCTCCTGAACGGCCAAGAGTTGAGTTACAAAAGAGTTAAACCTGAATTCCCAAACTTCGTAAGACTTTAATCAGCCGACATACTAATTAACAACTCTAAAAACGCTAATTTTCGCTTTCATTTATCCCGAGTAGCAAACGTCTCGTATGCTGGAGATACAAATCTGCTTTATTTCGAAAAGTGTTGCCACTGCTCACTTTCAAATCATAAAGTTTGTAAATAAAAAATTTGTGAGTTCTACAAAATGCGAAATAAAAATACCACTGCTAACATTAAATAATTTATTCCGGATTCCAAAAATTCGTAGGAGACCATTTCGACCATTCTCATCTTCGCACGTCTTTAATCAGCCGATCTATTAATTAAAAACTCTAATTTTTGCACTCATTTTTCTGAGTGGCAACCCTCGTGCTCGCTGGAAATAAAAATCTTCTTTATTTTGAAAAGTGTTGCCATTTCTCGTTTTTAAACTGTAGCGTTTGTTAGTACAAAATTTGGAAGTTTTACAAAATATAAAAGAAAAATAGTGTTGCCAAACATTAAACATAAGAATATTATAAACGATCGCATTCTAGCGCTGAAGAAAGCACGTGCATGTGACGTTACTGTATGTCAAAAATGTTTCCTTGATGTCAGCATTTTAAATAAATAGCTGCTGTTGGCAACTTTTTTGTTTCGAGTTAGTATAACTGACACGATATGTTATTGCCATGTTAATGCCTTTACTGATATTGAGAAAAAGTTGTTATTAGCCCAAAGGAGCAATTTGCCCAGAAGGACTATTAATTTCGTTTTGGCATTTTTGCGTCGGTCCACTATAAATGTCAGTTCACTTTTTCAAATTGTTGCCACCAAATATTACAGCCTTGCATTATTAAAGACATTTAATATCGAAAAATGTGCATGAATGTATGTATGTTCCTCTCATTGTGAGAAAATCTAGACACATCAAAGTTTGAAAAACTTAGTCCTCCATTCGAATATGGGCATCTGGAAGCCTGAATTTGGAATTTGTTTTATTGTCTATTTTATGTTTTGAAACCTTTAAAAAATTTTTTATTAAAAGATCAACAATTTCAAGCAGTGGCAGCACTGTAGGGAATAAAACAGTTTTATCTCCAGAGCGCGAGATTGTCTATGGGAAATTTTAAAGATGTGCTCTTTTTAAATATGTTTAGCCCAAAGTATCGTAGTACAAATACTCTCGAAACGTGTATTTGTCTGTAAATGAAAAAAATGGGATGTGGACATCAGATGACTTCCTTGTACGGAGTCCTACTAAGTTACGCACATTTTTTTCCTGCTCTTCATTTAAACTTATTTTCTCGAATTTAATTGGAGATATATTTTTATTCAATTAATTAAGTTCTCACTTCGCAGCAAGGCAAAAATATATAAAAGCTCAAAATATCTTCATTAAAAATCATAAAATACTGAAAAATATAAAACACGAAATACAGTTGAAACAATTAAAAAAACAATTTTTACAATTAGAGTTTCTACGTAAAACATAAATAAATAAATTTAATTTTAAAAAATTCTAGAAGCTTTCAGATTTTACATTACGCCCAAAGGGGCATTTTTTAACGTTTTGTGTGTTACCTTTATTTATTAAATATCATGTTCTTCTCACTTAAACCATAAAATTCAATTCAACAGCAATATCGCAAAATAATTTTTAATTGGCAAAATAATTGCTTTTTCAAAGATAAACCTAATTTTTAATAATGCTTAGTAAGCATTTGTCTTTTACTCCCATTTTTTCCCTCAATCCATAACTTAGCACCAACTTTATCTCAAATTATTAAGTACACTTTAATTAAAGTGTTGTTTTTATTTTCCGGCTTTATTTCCTTATTTTCAGATTAACACCCCCTCTCACCCGCTGAAGATAGGCCATTCTTTCATTCATGTGACTACTACTACATCAGTAAATCATGTGACTATATAAATCAGAGTTGGGCATAATTCTGTTATAATATCATTGATTAAAAAAAAAAATCTGAAATGTTTCAGATTTTAAATTACGTCCAAAGGGACGTTTATTTAACATTTTGTGTGTTACCTTTATTTGTTAAATACCATGTTCTTCGCACTTAAACCATAAAATTCAGTTCAATAGCAATATCGCAAAATAATTTTAAATTGAGCATATCTTTAGAAATTTCGGTACACGCTCTCACGCGCTGGAGGTAAAAATGTTTTTCTGTACAACGTTGGTATTGCTGGCTTTGAAATCTTTGAGTTTGTTAATGAAAAATTCGTTAAAGTTTTAGAGAATATTGTTACGAATTTCACATTTATTTGGCTATTTATTTAGAACTGTAATTAAAATTCCTTTTTATTTTCCCGTGCAACGCACGCAGACGATTTTTGAAGAGAAAGCTACGTCAAAAAAAAAAAAAAAAAAAAACATTTATGCATACATTTATGCAAATTTTTCCTTTTTTAAAATTTAATGCAGAGCGATAACATTTAGTGGCAACAATTTGAAAAGTGATACGCCGTTTTTGTGTTTCCGACGCAAAATCGCAAAACGAAAGTAATAGTCCTTCAGTCCCTTTGGACTAATAATTGCAATAACTTTGCAATGCAAACATAAGTAATTCAATTACAGCGCAGTTAATTACATTGTAATTGCAATTATTTATGCTTGTAACTACAATGTAATTGCAATTAAAATTAAAGCAATCATATTGCAATTTTGTAATTTGAAATCCTTCAATAATAAAATAATTGTAATTATAAATCGGGTAATTATTGTGTAATTGCAATTACAATTAATTCATTTATAACATAAATGTGTTAAAACTCATACAATTACAATGTGATTTTTATTGCAACTTGTTCAGTTACAATGTAATTTCAGTTACAATTAATTAAATTACTATGTCATTCTGTTATAAAGTGTACAGTTACAACAAAATTGTATTGTAGGTTATTCAATTACAATGTGATTGTAATTGGACGATTTGTAATTCCAATTACGTTATAATTACAATAAAATTCTAGTCACAGTTATAATTATGCTATACGTGTCCACAAGTTTGTAATATTTTTAAAATTCGTAAAAATCGAAAGAATTGGTAAAACTGAACTCGGTTGGGGGGGAGGAAGAAAAAATAGTTAAATTTTGTTCGATAGAGGGCGCCGCACAGACGCAGTAACAAGGTATGTAAGCCAGAGTTCTATAAATTGCAGGTTTTAGGATTAACTGCTTATTTCATTCAGAGATTGCCATTCAGAGAGGAGACTTGTCTGAATTTATGATACTGTTTGAAACTTCTGTAAGTGTTATTTTTGCTTGATTCTCACTCGAATGCGATGAAGACCAAAAAGTCACCCGATATTAGCAAATTTTGGGCCGATCGATCAGATATCGATGATGAATTATTTGCCAATAATTCAGAATCTGAATATTCCAACGCAGATGATCTCTACTTCAAGCAACCTGACCCTCCACTTCCAGGAAACGATAAAACAACAGGTGCTAAACGGATACTCCAAAAGATCCTTAAGAAAAATTTAAAACCCCATAATCTCGACCAAAGCAAAAGCTAAATGCAGCAAACTTACCTTAGAAACTACAGCAAACTACCTAGGAAACTAAAACTCCAAGTATCCCCCTAAAGATGCTGAAAATTATTCAACTGAATAACTAAAATCACCAGAATTTACCGAGTCTTTAGAAACCGCCTCAACTGAAGACCAAGCTATATTCGATAAAATTATTAATGACCGAGCTAGAAAAATGATAGAGTGATTAAAAAAAACTGAAAACTTAAAAAATTCGAACTCCTTGCACAGACAAAAATTGAGCCACTTCTAAGAAAACCTGTAAGTTTGACAGTCTGACTAGTATTAAAAAGAACTTTCAAATCTCTCAAGAAAATCAGTTTAAAGTGTTAGACGATAATGGTAAAAATTCTACCATCTCAAAATCTGATCCTTCGCCAAATAAAACTGAAGAAATATACCACCAATAGTTATTTCAAATAACAAAATTGATTGTCTTAAGAACGATCATGTACTCAGCACCAATTATGAAGGACATTATGAAGCTCATAAAAGGCAGTATTTACATGTATGTGAAATCCATGAAAGAATTCCGTAATACTACAAAATATTTTCAGAATGACAGTATCAATTTCCATACATATCAGCTAAATTCAGATGCTTCACTGAATAATTCAAAGCAATCCTTAAAAATCTTTCACCTTTAATCACTGAAGATACGATATATTGTTGCGTTTATACGGGTTCGTAGATTTGAGAGTATCCGATGAAAACACGATGCAGAACAATAAAAAGCGCAATTTATTTACAGGAATCACTATTTACAGCACAGTTCCAAAATTACCTTTAAAAGCGTCGAAAATCTACAATAAATACGCTGAAACAATCAGCAACACAGCTTCAGGCTGTAACTGTAAAGGTAGCTTCACGGCAACACTAAACTTATAATAAAACACCGTGGAACAATCACCAATGCACTGTCAAGCTATACTGTAAAGATAGCTTTACGGCAAAGCACTATCTCCATTGCTTTCCGTTCACCAGAACTCTGGCGTAGCAGCTATGCTCACAACTAATCACACTGCTCGCAACACTTCACAATACTTCACAATCTTCTCAACTGCTTGCAACTCAACTACTCCTCTCAGAAACGCAAGGGTTTATATAGCTTTTCTTTAAGTTCCACACGTTTCGAGAAATATCTCGACAGGAAGTTATTCTAGAAGCTTCCCGATTGGACCATGGGATATCGCCGATTTGGTCGCGAAATGGGCGATAAACTCGCCAATCTGGCAACCCTACCATACACTATTTTATGGCAACCCTAGTGCTATGCCGGAAAGCTTACATACAGGCGCAACCGCCGAATTTTTGGCAACAATATGATGACTTACGCAGGAGGATTTTTCTTATCTTAAAAGTTAGACAATTCAGAAAACGAGAAGGAGAAGGGGTAGTTATGCTTCCAATTTATTTCACAGCGATTTCGATTCGAACAGCTCGTTTGTGATCTCTTTGTCCTATTTGCTCGTACATGAAGTTTTAATTCTGGATAAAGCGTTATTAGTGAAGTTTGTTTTACTTCAGCCAAGAATGACCGACTGAAGCTTAAGAGGGTTTAGGACACAGAAATGATGGATGAAAGATTGAAAGATTCAAGTCCAATCACTCTTACCGGACTTCCCTGTCTATCCTTGCTTCGAAGAAATGGCAAGTTTGTGTTGTAGTGCATACCTTCGTGGTGTAGTGGTTGTTTGTGCCTTTGTTGTGGTGAACTAACTTTATCAGAGGTCTGTACTTCCGATGTGGCTTCGCAGATTTACACTCTAAGAGAACAATCAACGATTGCAGTAAGTAGCGCAGGAGAAGTTGCATGGAACACTGGTATCCCGAAGACATCGCTATTCACAGTGTACTAAAATTGTACCTCTACAGACTGTAATCAGTGCAATTCAGCTCTTATTAAATGAGAAAGTTTTAATTTCATATCATTTCAAGGAAGTTTTATCGACAGAAATTTTAAGATTTTCTTTCCATGAAGTGTTCTGTCTAATGCATAGCACATGGCTATGGGAATAAGGAGCTCTCAAATGCGCACATTTAGCCATGATCAGGATTTTATTCTCTTTCGACACCTATTGCAGTCAAGTTCTTATCTACAACTGGTGTCTGAATTAAAAATGCTGGATAATCTGTCATCATATTAGTACTGGCATGAGTCTTTAAATGGGAAAGTATATGAGTAATTAATTAGTTAATTGTGCCACAAGAGAATATGAAGATGTTTTCCCATTTGCAGTTCTAGTACTGTGAGGAGCCGATTGATCTGGAAGTTTGAAGTTCTAATTAGCTCGAAGAAGCTACAAGTTCTCTACGTCTCTGAAAATTATTGATTGTCAGTAAACAAGGCTGCATCTCAATGGATTTATTTTGTTATTAGAAAATTGCAGAGAAACCTCAGATCGCGAATGCCTCAATAATTCGATTCACGTGCAAATTATTTCAATAAAAACGATTCGGATGAGAAAAGGTGTCTCGAGCTACGAATTCTCAAGTCGACAACATACGATTTTCAAAGATATTTTGAGGTAATGACACATAATTAACACTCCGGGATTTTTTAAACATCATTTTAATGTTTTCTGTTGCTGAATTCTCATTAATAAATCCTAGCAGGACTTACAGGACTATAAATTCAACCTGCTGGAAATAATGACTAAATTTACTTACATATAGAGACTTTGAGCGCTTTGACACTCAAGACTTCTTTTATTATCTATGATTCTGTGACTCTAAGTAAGAAATTTTGCTAGGAAATTCTTAAAGAGGGCATGGAAAAGTTGCTAGAGGAGTATAAAAATGAGCTTAACTAAAATGAACTATAAAAACGTCAGACACAGCAATAAAAGGCGACTGTGGAAGAAATACCTTCAAAAGACAGGAGGAAGAAATTATTTTAGTTCAATGGTCTGCTAAATTTATGGTCTCCACCTTACGATATCACCCTGATAAAAAAAAGTAACGAGCTACAAAGTAAGTATTTTCAGTAACTATGCCATGTCCTTCTTTAACAAAATTTTGAAACATAGACAAAAGCGAACCACATTAGACAAATTTTGACCTAAAATGAAGCCGAGTGAGTCTCAAGCAGAGACGAATGGCTGCTAGAGACAGAGAAAAGATAAAAGAAAGAAGATGCTCCTTGATGTTTGCATTCTATGGAAGAAAATTTCTCTTCCAAGCAACAGCACTTCTCTTAACATTTCTACTTACGTAATCCACTATGCTTCGTACAGGTACAGTAAAATTAAATTAAATATTCGTGTTTATATCTAATTATATTAATATTAAATATCTGTTTAAATTTGTGTTTATCTTTTATCTTTTACAGTTACTTTTTTTATGTTTTACAGAGGCTGTTCTCACATTTATAGACGATTTTCATTGTATTTACAGAAATATTTTACGTAAAAGCTTTGTGTTTTAAATAATCTATTCGATAATCCTTATTCTTTACTATCTTTCCACGTCGTAATTTCCCTGACAATAAAGCCTTTTGTAGTAACGGAAGAGGTATTTTATCCAATTCCCTGTCGAAGAGCTTTTCCAAAGCTAAAAAAAGTTACGAATTCGACGTATGGACAATCCTCTTTTTAAAAGTGCAAAAGCTCAAACATCTATGGGTTACAACAGGATATTTAGTACTGATGTGTGTGAAGGATATTTCCTTGATACACGTTTATTGTTCTATTTTTTTCCGGGAAATTATCAGTGAATTTTGACGTATGGTTGCTTGCTTTGACTTAATGCTATAAGGCATTTCTCCCGCCTTCTTAGCATGCCTTCGTGGTGTAGTGGTCAGCACACTCGACGCGTATTCGGGAAGTCCGTGGTTCGAGTCCAGGCGAGGGCATTGCTCATTTTTCATCTTTTTTGCCTCCAAATAACCTTATGTCTCTACAATGGCGCCTGAACTAAAAAAAGGTGGTGGATAATGATACTCCACCACCAGGATTTGGCGATTGGGTCCCCTAATCCACAGTCGATCCCCAGGAGATCTTTTCCTCCTCTTTGATGGTAATAAATAGTTCTCTTTTGTTGTATTCCTTTATATACACTCAAGATTCATCTATTGTAACAACATTTTTCCATTTTTGTCCGGATTAATGTTTCTCATAAAGAATTCTGCAGCGAGTTCTGTGTTCGGCGATATGTCGTAGAGAAAGACGATGTACATTACGTTTTTTTCGCCTTTTTAAAATTCAAATCAGTGTTAATCACTTTGGTAACAGTTCGCATATAACCGTTTAATGATTTACAAACTGTTCCTTGACTTGGCGGAGATTTTTTTTAGCATTAAAAGTCTTACCTTTGCAACATTTGAAACATTCAATTTTTTTCTTGGATATGCATTTTGAACAATTTTGCCACTTGAAGATAAACTTCGACGACATTTTCCTTCCTTGCCTGACAATATTATCTTTCGTAGCTTTAGATATCGAAAAACCACGGCTTTCACGGTATTTCTTAGTAACTAGGTACGAATGATTTTCTTCGGAAAGAGCACAGACATAGCCTTCCATTTATTACTTCTTTTAAACCGCCGTTTTGCATTAAAACAAAAGTGTTAAGTAGAAGACGATAATTTATATTTTAAAAAATAGAACTGCAATTTAAAAAAAATCCGAGCAAGCGAAGGTTTTTTAAAGCAAAGCAAATTCGTCTAAAAAATGTGCGAAAAGCCTCTGTACAGCTGTATACTAACCAGTAAACTAAAGTATAATGTATTGCTCCACTTAAAGGTAAACCTTTTTGTGTTCCTAATATGATTTTTTGCAGTACTTTATTATATTAATTAATACTTACAGTAATTATTACATTTATAATTTTTATTTCTTAGTTTTTCTGAGTGTGGCATATGTATCTTGCCTTCAGGTGGAAGATAAAGATGTCAACGCTGAACCAATGAGTAAGTTTATTGATAAGTATGCTCATTTTTACTTATTAATATAGTTTCTACAAGTTACTACAAAGTAAAAATTTAAAAGAGAAAATTCAAGAGTATGGAACTCTGAAGAAAAATCTCAAAAAATATTTTAAAGAAGGATTTCGTAGCTCCAAATTCAGATATTTATCACCAGCTTGTTTCAGAATAGATAATAGCGCCTTGAACTCTCAAGACGTTTCTTTCGAACAAAGACGATTTTTCATTCAGCTGTAAAAGATGAAGTACGATAAGAATTTTGATTCCTAAGAATGTTTATCTCGCTTTTTCACTGTGAGAAGAGCAACAGATGTACTTATATAATATGCTTATTGAGAAAGATTTAATCGAATTACTTACCAGCTGTACTTCGAGAATAGAATGTTAGGAAGGTTTTCCTTCTATTTAATATAATTCTACAACAACATAAATCTGGAGAAATTAATTAAAAAAATCTTTAGATTTCTTTTCTTTTAGTTTCCAACTTAGCATATCAAACATTATTTCTTTGCTTAAAGGTTAAAATAGAACCCCGATTATTCAAAAAATCGATTAGCTTAACTCGTTCAAACTTGTATGAATAGAAATTGCCAAATATTTTGAGAAAAAATCTCGAAATAGCACGCAAGTCTGGGGAGTAAAATTCTTCGGATTCCCTTTTCTTTTGAGAATTTAGTTCTTGAATCTTTCATAAGACTTCTTGTAATCATTATTTCTGTCTTCATATATTCTACCCTACTTCGCTTTTCCTTTTTCCTAATTTATTACTTTTTTTAGTTTCGATTCCCGGCGAAGGCGTTGCTAATTTTTCATGTCTCCTGATTCGTTAAACCTAATGTCTCTACAAATTGAATTCTCCATGTCCCATTCAGTTCGGATACAAGGTTCTATTAACATGAATTAAAAAAAAATTCGGATGTTTAATACCGTAGAATATATTGCTGGGGTCGCCATTATAACAACTTGGGCAACGGGTGCGGCTCTCTCAGACAAGTGGTGCAGCTCTTATGCAAATCAAATATGGTAAACCAAAAATACTCAATATCCAAAAGAAAGTAACTAATTTATATAATTTCTCGTGACAAAGTTATTAGCAAACTCAAACTAATCAAGACCCAAATGTAAGTACTTTATTTTATGTCTTGTTAGTGAAGGAACTTAATAATGTTATACAAAAACATAAAAAATAAGAATATAGTATTGATTCTGTCAAACAATTTTAAAAAGATAATCTTTAAAAGTTAGATTTGCTTGTGGATGCTTTACGAATGTATAAATGGATTCCTGTAGATGCTTTACAAGAAGGCTCTGCCAAATTTCTAAATCATATTGGTACCCGTATTACTTTGTTAGTTGTAACGTTGGGATGGAAGGGAAAGCTGAAAATCCATTTTGCGTAGGCTAACCATTCAGAAGAAGGTTGTACTTCTAAACAATATATTTCTGCAAGGAAATGCGTCTTACTTGAAAATTTCTTATTGCCTTTCGCGCGATAAATTTGATAAAGGTTTCAGACTCCGCGAAATGCAATAAACTTACTTAACAATAAGCTTGTTTGGAACCTATAAATTTCTAGAGACCATTCTGGTAATGTCATCGTTTACGCTGATTCAGTTAGCCGCAAGCAAAGTGTGGAAGAGTAATTTGCATATAGGATAGACTGTGAGTTATTTTCTCCCTCCTTATTAAGTGCTTTCGTGGTGTAATTAGAAGCAAGTCCGACTAGCAACGGGAAGTTCGACTTTCCAGTCCTGGTGAGAGTACTGCACATATTTTATATTTCCTGCTTTGATAAGACTTTGTGACTTTACGCGTTTACTCATGTTTGGAAAAACGCAGGAATTTTTTGTTTAACTATTTTGTATTAAAATTTCTCAGAAACCTTTACAGCTTATTTTTCACAGCTTAATTGAGTACCAGTAGTGGTTTCACACAGTTCATAATACTGTCATGTTGTAAATGTGTCTGTACTTTTATAAATGTACAGACCATTGTCTTCTAAGACAATGCCATTGTCTTCTAAGACAAAAAAATCTTCACAAGCACACCTCGGAGAAAAGTACCAGAGCCATAATGAAAATTAGTTTTGAACCTGAAGAACCCAGCCATCGTATACTTACTATATGATTAATATAAGTTACTATACTATATGATTTGCTCTTCTGTAAAGTCACTGGTTTATAGTCAAAAGCAACTATTCTCTATTCCCTTTATTTCCTCGTTTCTCCCACTATTGTACGTCAAGTGAAGTCACTAAACTCGAGCAAAGCTAAGCGTCTAAGCTTGTTTTTTTACTGACCTTACTCCAAAGGCTTGGACCATATTGGTAATAAGGCTTTACGTGCAAGCAGAATTTAAGTCTTTTTTTATAAATTAGAGAAGAAAGCTGAAATTCTTATATATCGACACTCCAGTGTAACATTTTTATGAAAGTTGCGTTCTTCTGCAATTAATCTTAATAAAAATTCGTACATTTTTATGCTGGGGCACTTTCGTGAAAGATTCTGTCTTAGACAGCAGTGGCCGGCAGGCATGAAAGGCATCGGCATTTTTATAAAAGAACGCAGTTATGAAGCGGTTGCGTTTTATAACACAATCTACTATATAAAAATCTTATATTTATGCTCCAGTACATTTAGAAAAACTGAGCGTAAATCCAATTTACAGTGTTTAGTGTTCTTGTATTCATGTATTTCAAGATGCAGAAACTAATTGTTTTTTTTTTTTTCTTTTTTCAGAGACCTTTTGGTGGAGGCCCTTAAATTTTAAATGTCCAGCAATTTACGGGCGTTATCCTCACGAGACGGACTGCGCTCTCTTCTATGAATGTCGATTCGGTTACCCCACTTTAATGCGGTGCTACGCAGGATTGTTGTACGACGAAGATAGGGAACAATGCAGAGTCAAGAACAAAGTTAGGTGCAATAAAGGAGGAAATAAAGGTGTCACGGACGTTATCAAAGGTATTATTTTGAAATCAAATGTAACTTTTATATGGGGTTGAACACCTAATAAACTAAATGCTATGAATTTTCTTTCGGTTGTAAACTCTTCACTGCGCTGCGAAAGTTTAAAAATTATACTAATATTACACCTTCAGAGTTGCAACTCAATTCGTCATAGCAATTGTCATCTCAAGAATGCATTGGTTCTACGCATTTTTGTCTGCACGTAAACTACCCATAATGATCGAGCAGATGTAACCTCTGAACACTAGTAGTTTAATCTGAGTTCACATTGCCAGCGACCGAGTTGACTGCATATAATTTTAAAATGGAGTACCACTCTATCCTTAAATTCAGAATTTAAAAAATGTTTAATTAGTTTTGATGAACGTCCTAATAGCCTTAAAATTTTTAGCCCAGAACGGCTGTTAATTTCAAAACGGCATTTTGCATCGAATCACTTTAAACGTCCGAATCACTTTTCAAATTGTTGCCACCAACTATTATCGCCCTGCATTATAATTAAAGAAACTAAATAATGAATAATCAACTTGAATGTATGTTTGTTTCTCTCAATGTGAAAAAACAACGGTATCCAGAGTCATCAAATTCTGAATAACATAGTCCTTCACCCGAAAATGGGCACGTGGAAACCGAAATTCTGAATTTCGAATTTGTTTTATTATTTTGTAAAACTTTAATGAATTGTTGATTAACAAACTCAACAATTTCAAAGAGAGCAATGGCAACACTGTACAGACGAAAACATTTTTGTCTCCAGTGCACGAGACTGTCTATGGGAAATTTTAAACATATGCTATTCTTAAGACTAGCCTCTAGCCCCTGCAAAGTTTGTGCTCCAAGCATGCGCAGTAGGCATATTTTCAGCATGGTAACCTTCGACGCTTGGCCAAAGAATATGGCTTGGCGATGAATTCAGATTTCACATACGCATGGAACATACGAACCCTGCAAAGTTTGTGCTCCAAGCAGTGCTCATACATACGAGAATTTTTTTAATAGCGACTAAAAGCGTGTGGGGAAATAGATGTTATTCATTTTTTCCACTCGTACTGATGTTTTTGAATTGCTTTAAATTAATGCTTAGGTTTATGTAACATGTAATAATCGATTAACTTAACCGTATTATTTCATTTATTGATTTGTCTGATAAAATATATTATAGATGATTATACGTGCAGTAAATCAATAAAATATTTGTGTTTTCAAAACATTCTCTCTTTCTGAACACTTTATTTTTCTAAAATAGGGAAATATTTTAATTTAATATTATTATTATTATTTTTAACCAAAATTCACGTAAAGCTCGCACTTGTTATTTTAAAACTATAACAAATAATACACTTAAGTGTTATGTTATAAGCCATTCAACCTTGCACTATTATTAATTCGCCAGTCGAACCATAATCTTTGGTTAATAACTAGATATTTTCCTCAAATTTAATGCCTAACCTGAGCCCTATGTATACCGAAAAACAATATAATATTTTGTAGAAGCGTAGTCAGGTAGTGACTGTTTATAATGTATTAGAGTATTTTAAGCTAGGCACTGTATTCTTTTATTATTATGAGTATATATTGTATTCTATACAGTGGCTCTTAAAAGTGTTCACACAGTTATGAGTTTCAATCAAATATTACTTTGTTCATTACTAATAATTAAGATTTGAGGATGAGCATTCTTAATAATATTTTGTAAATTTCTCTCAGCAAAACCACATTTATTATTTTATGAATTTAGTGAAACTTTTTTATTTTGTGAAATCAATAATCAAAAAGAAAAGTTACTTTACACAACTCTTTGTACACTTCAAAGAAACCTGCACATATTAGTAGTATTCCTGCTAGTTAATATTTTGTAGGAGATCTTGCAGTATTTATGACAGCTTTCAAACATCTAGGCACAGAGTTCACAATTTTTTTTTTGGTAATATCTATTCCTCCTTTTTTCCTATTTTAACTATTTTTATTTTGGCGTTTGTCTTAAGGCTGTGTTTTCATATTGTAACCTCAAATTCTCTCCAAATATGTTCTATTGGGTTTAAATCTAGTGACTGAGGTAGTGTTTTCAGAACTTTTGGACAGTTACAAGGACACACCGAAGGCAAATATTGAGAGTGTGCTTAGATGCTTAGTGTGTGCTATCCTGATAAAAAATAAAGTTGTTTCTAATAACCAAATTTCAACATTTCTTAGTGCATTTAACTTAAATCTGTAATCATCACCAAGCATAATGCCAACATAAAAGATTACTATACTCTTTATTATTCAGTTACCGATATAAAAAAATTGTTTAAGTATCACTGCATGAGTCATTACTCAAGCTGTCATGTGTTAATAAACATGCAGCAGTGAAAGCAAAATTTAATACATAATGATTCACAATGTTGTTCTTGTATTTTGTCATCTTCAGAAATCGTAAATGAAATTCTACTGCAGTAAGTTTCTCAGCAAATGTGTTTATTTTCATTTTTTATTTTTTAAAATTCTTTTTAACATTTATGATTTTCCTTAAAATATAAGCACTATATGGTTACATTTTGTTTAATAAATGCAGGTTTCATGATTACATTTTAAACACATATGCATGAAAATATAAAAAGGAAAATTCAAGATAATCACATGTGATTTAAAACAGAATTGCATTTCATTGCCAGTGTATAGCTCTCCCATAGTTCTAAAATTATTTCATAACAATTAACATATTGATAAGATTATTAAACCAATGACCATTTATCATATAATGTTCCTTCTTGTTTCAACACTTCAATGACTCTCAATATCTTTTTGAAAATGGAATGAATAGAGAAAGATTCAGCTTTCCATTAGTAGGAGCCACTGATGAGGGGGTGAGGGTACAGTGTATGAATCGAGAACGATTCTCTCAATAGGAATTATGAGGGGATAGCAGTGGATGAATCAGCACTATTTTCACCACAGGATGAAATGGGAAATAATCACAGGAACTATGCTTGTTTTTAACAATTAGCACTTGCAAGTATGTTTTCGCCTAACATTCAAAAGCATTAAAAGGAATTTTATTTTATCTTTGAAGTTGCATGCAGTCAGGTTTTCACATGAAAGTTTGCCCCCCCCTTTTAATATTAGGCAAAGCACTCAAGAGCTATCTGCCTAAAGGGAGGATGCAGTGAAGGACTTTCTAAGGGAAAACTGACTCATATATACATTGCACATAGGGAAAACAATGAAAACAGCATATAACTGGCCCATTTGCCAGGATTTGAACCTTGGACTGAACTATCAGTGTTCAGTGGCCATGGTGAAAGGGGATAGCTCAAACTGCATAGGGTCCATGTTTGGAAGGACTCTCAAGTTTTAACTTTTTCCCAGGCTGATGTAAACATGTTAACTACCAGTGTGATTAATAATAAAACCAAGAATGATTAATAATAAAACTAAGAAATGTTCTGTTTACTTTGTTCTCTTTTTGAGATAAAATATTTTTAATTATTTACTATGACATTCAACAGATTAAAAAAATAATCTATTTATTACAGTGCGATCACTTTGACTTCCCCTCCTTATCCAGTTTACATATATTTATCACAGCATCTTAACCATCATTGTATTCATTAGTTTTTGAATCCAAAATAAACAAACCCTATCATAATGACCACCTCTCTAAGATGACCATATCTGAAAGTAACCAGCATTTCGAAGAATATAAATAAATACTAATACTGAATTTCACCCCTCTAAGATAATCACAACCACCATTCACGTAGTCATCTTAAGAGGGAATTATAATTTTTCTTAATATAAGTCTTTGTCAGTAAATACTACTGCATATTACATTATTATAGTTTTGAATTCATTCCAAATGCAGGTAACAAACACAGAAAAAAATTGCTGTAAGTTGTTGAATTATTGCAATTGAATATTTTTTTCAATTAGTAACCACTGATCCTGAAAAGTCAGTTTCATTACACTCAGTAGCATATAAAGATAAGAATTAATACAATGCACTTGTGAATACCAGCTTTTCCTTCTTGTTCACTAGAGGTGAATTTGTGGCTGGACAGGGTCCCTGTTGATAAAGCATCGAAGTGACCTCGCTCATGTCACATGTTACTGGCTGACTTTCGAACTAGCGTATTTGATACCATTGTAGAATTACATCTATGATTCTTCTTTGATTGTGTTAAATGACTTATGTATGCTTGTTACTGTTGCATATGTGCTAAGCTAATATATTTAAAGCAATACATGTAAAACCAGACATGTAATCTTCATCCTTGCAATTAACATGTCTCGTTGGATTGGTGACTGTAATCTCGACTAAGGTAAAATGTGACACACTAAGTGTGTCACATTTTACCTTAGTCGTGTCACTAAGTGTATAATAAAAATGTTGCTGATGCATTAAAACATTACTTTAAATCATTATGATGTTATTAACTAACAATCGTGTGAAATTAATTGCATTAATCATGAAATTCTCACCAGTGGTGAATTTCCCCTATCTAAGGGAAGAATTTTAAAGTCTATAGGTAAAATTGTTCAATTAAAAATTAGGATACATTTCTACACCTATGAAAGGGAAACCAAACACATTTCGAGATCTAATGATAGCACTTTCTGGAGACAAAACCATTCATCTCCTCATACATGTACACACATATGTGTGGCACTTACATAATGGAAAAATACACACACAATTGCATGGCAGGTGCATAATGAATATGTACCAGATTAATCTATTCAGTAATGAACAAAAATCTAGACAATTAAATTATATTTTCTGTAATAATCCAAAATTTTCCAATTGCATCTTACTGGGTTCAGATTTGACATATGATTAAAATTGATGGCATTTTCATTAACATGCCCCCCTAATATAAATATATAATACATATACATAATGAAAACTTAATATTTTCCTCTGAACCAAAATTCTAGCACATTTTGCATTCATTTATGTACATTGAGTCTGTTTTTCAACATGTATTTATATAGAAGTTGACTAAAATAATATTCATATGCACCAACTTTAGTTCAAATTAAAAAGTGGTATCTGGACAATTCAATATTTCTTACATATCTAATTACTAAATGAAATTGAGAAATTTTTAGAATTTCATAATTGTTAGCCATTAATATCTTAAAATTTATCTAAATTTTGGACTTACCACTTTATTAGTTGCTTGCAGTTTACCTATGAGATGTTTAACAATGTACATGCATTTTTCAAATATAGAACACTAATGATATTTATTTATCGACAAAAATATTTATCGTGTTAATTGTATATCTCTAATGCACATTTTAAATATAAAATAGGTAACTGAAAATTTTTAAAAAGAAAAAAACTTAACGATCACAATTCTGATTTTATTATTTCATTGTGATACTTAGTATTACAGTGTCTTTAAAAACGTTCAAAATACTTCAAATGAAAATCAAGTTTAGTAAGATGAAAGCAATTTTGATTTTAGCTCAGTGTCCCTACTCCCTTTAAAATCACCAGCCTTTTCTTGATTTTGTCTAAAGGTATGGAGAAAGAAATAATGCTTGCAAAAAGTATTTATTGACAGTATGTTATATAAACAAATATTTTTATTTTGAAATGATTTATCAATTTAAAGATGAAATTTTTAGTCATTATTTACAAATTGTGCAATAAATTAACAGAATATTAATAATAATTGCACAAACAATAACGTTCATGTGCACGAAGTAGGTTTTGTTTTGAAAAAACTTTCTCACATTCATCACATATAAATTTGGGAACAGTTCTTAATGTAGGAGCTAATTCCTCTAATTTCGAAGGATGACACTTAGTAATATGCTTCCGTAGATTTCGCCGGAATGAATAAGATCTTGAACATTCCGAACACAAAAAATTGTCCGCCATACTGATCACGCTGAATAAACAAATTGCTAATTTAGGGTTAACTTCTGCAACGTGACAAAATTTAGCGAGACAACAAATCCTTTTTTGCCAATCTGATGATACATCGCCAATACTGTGTAGCGGAAACCAGCCAATACCGCCAACGGAGCTTGTCAGTGCGCATGCTTGGAGCACAAACTTTGCAGGGTCTAGAGTCTAGTTTCTTAAGTACTTTTAGCACAATGTGGTGTTAAGCCCAAATGAAACAAACGCTCGTTTGGGTGTAATATAAAATCTGAAAGCTTTCAGTTTTTGTTGTTGTTGTTGTTGTTTACTGCATAACCCGTGCACGCTCTTTCTTCTCGTAAGCCATTATGGTGAAATGGCATCTTGAGTTAAAAAATAAAGATAAGAAAATATTTCAAAAAGATTGCATTTCTTACTGTCTCTTGAAAGACTGGTCATAGACCTGTAGCTTTCCCTTTAACAAGTAAGTAAACCAAGCGAGTTAGGCTTGCAGACTGCGACAATTTTGTTCACGTAATGCCTTTTGATGTTATTATTTAAAACAGAAATATTTATTTATGTGGACCATGTAGGAAAAATAATTGTCAAACAGAAAAATATTTTCTATGCAAAGTTACAAGCTACCTTTGTTTCAATTTCTGGAGTCTCTACGCAAACATTACTAATGATAACTATCCGTGTCAAATTTTGAATTTTGAATGCAAATTTCTGAAGAAATTACCTAAAGCAGAACACAAGAATTTCAAAATTCCACTTGCAGAAAAGCTGAAGTTCATAATTTTGAAATTCTGTTTTTACATGAGCTTTAAAATTAAAGACTTTTCTGCATTCTTCATCCATTGAAAATCCTTTAGCGGTTTAAATAAATCACCAATAAGTCTTGAAATTTTGGCAGATGTTTCGTGGCCAGTTTGACACATTATAAAATTCTCCTTTCCCTGAACAAAAGATTAAAAACAAAACTTTTTAAAATCCCTAAAAGATTTTTACAAAGATAAAAGAGGATTTAATAATAAAAATTTTCTCATACAAAGATTTAAGTGCAGTATATTTTTACTAAAAATACATCACTTGATCAAAATCAATGTTTTTTTTTTTTTTTTTTTTTTTTTTTTGCCCTCAGCCGACTTCAGCTTGGCCACTACTAAGGCCAGAAGTGGTGGTCACTTTATTATGGAGGCACCTAATATGTGGGCCACCTTTGCCTCCTATGAAGGGACGAACAGTTACAGCCATGCCTTCTCCGGGATTCGAACCCGGGCCCTTTGGTATCGTAGCCGGCTTCCCTAACCACCGCCCAGACGGTATAGTGGTTAAATCAATCAAATAATCAAATATAATCTATCAAATAATCAAATAAAGTCAATCAAATAGTGGTTAATCAAAATCAATCTAATTAATCTTTTTTGCAAGCTTGCCTTTTCTGACCCATTTCTTGAATTGAAATATGATCCTGCACAAACTCTTTCAAGACGTATCTAATCAGTAATCTTTTTATAACTTTTGATATAAGTGTCCTTTTTTTATAAGTCATTGTGCATTGGTAATCTAATCTTAAATTTTAAAGTTATTAAAATAACACATCTGTTTATCCACCAGCGTGTAACTGTATCAAAATATAACTATAATGTTAATAATAAATTAATTCGTTTTGAAATATATATTAAAATTATAGTTATTTTTCTTAAATCTAGATGAGCCCATCAGCGGCAGAACGGTAAAGTCGTTGCCCGGCGAACGTAGTGGTGACTTTGGCCTATTCGTGATTTTCCGAACGTGTAATGTGTATATGAGCCAGTTCCCTTAGAAAGGCCTCCACGATGGCATCCTTTCTCTTAAACGGATTTGATTACCTGCAGTTGATTGCAGATTACCTGCAGCTGTTTAAACTTTTATTTAAATTAGAAGTCCATAAAAATGATACTGCCTTTCTTTTAGAAAATCCTCCACGAAGGCATCCGTTTCCTTAGACAGGTAGCCCTCCAGTGCTATGCCATAATCAAATAAACAGAACCTTGAGTCTATATTTTTATTTCTTACATACAAATAACAATTGTTCAAACTTTTATTTGTATTAAAAGTTCATAATAATTATATCTTCTTTCCCTTTCCATAAAAGACGAAATTCCCAGAGTTTTCGTATGTCCATATATCTGGGGCACTTTCGCTCATCCAATAGACTGCTCCAAGTACTTCGTTTGCATTTACAATGTTCCGACTCTCTTCATGTGCTATGGTACAGACTTATACGACGCCAGAGAAAGAAGATGCAAGTACAAGCACTTGGTTAATTGCGGGAAAAGGCTGGATAGAGACCGTAAGCAATATTTAAAATGTTTATTTTGTCATTCAATTATTTCTTTCACTTGCTGTATTTCCTCTTATATGTAACTAGCTTGTCACTCAGTATCCATAGTTACTTTGCATCTGCATTGTGCGCTGAATACCAGAATCTCTATTGTTATCATCCCAGGAGATAGAATAATTTCTAAAGAACATTCATAATTATACATCATCCTGTGTATTTTACTCCATTATTATATACACCATACACTAAGGCCGTTCGCACATTGTCATCGTATTTACAGAAATATTTTACCTGAAATTTTTGTGTTTTAAATATTGCATTTGATAAATCTTATTCTTTACTATATTTCTTCACCGTAATTTCCAAGATAATAAAGCTTTTTTAGTAGCGGAAAATATATTTTATACCATTTCTCTTGAACAGTCCAAAGTCCCATAAAGGTGTTATAATTCTTTCCAAAATCCCATAAAGGTTATAAGTCGACGGCTGAACAATTCGCTTTTTTAAAAGTCGAAAACCGAAAAAATCCGGGGATGATAGATACATCAGATGATTAAGGAAGAATACGAGTGAAAAGTGTGCCTTGATACACGTTTCTTGTTCCACTTTGTTACAGAAAATTAACAGTCAATTTTGAGGTGCGTGTGCTTGTCTTGATGCAGTTCTAATGATTGATGGCTTTATGGGTAAAGAGAAGATGTTTCATAATTTGAAAATTGTGTGTAAAATACGTTCTTGATAATTTATAAAGTTGATCTTAACAGCTTTCTGCACTCTCTTTAATTTGTCTTTGTGTTTATATCGAAAACGAACAACAATCATAAATCCCTTCGAAAAACCTTCATTAGATTCTTTAAGCCATGTGCTAAGATTTTTTTCTTCTCTCTGATGATGATAAATGGATCTCTTTTTATTCTGGTCATTTAAATAGCCCAAGATTTATTTTTTGTGGAAACATTTTTCCATTTTTGTATGAATAATTGTTTCTCATAGAGAATTCTACAGCACGTTCTGCTTTCGGCGATATATCGTGGAGAAAGACGATGCACATTATGCTTTTTCGCCTTTTTAAGAGTCAAATCAGCATTAATCACAGTTGACACTAAACATTTTAATGATTAGGCAACTATCCTTTGACTTCGAAGATTTTCTTTTAACATTTAAGTTCTTATCTTTTCAGCATTCGAAACATTTCGTTTTTTCCTCGGATGTCTATTTTAATGGTCTCCTTGAAGCCAAACTTCGATGTTTTTAGTCCAAAGGGATTTAGTCCCGAAGGACTATTACTTTCGTTTTGCGATTTTGCGTTGATTCACTCTGAATGCCCGATTCACTTTTCAAATTGTTGCCACTAAATGTTATCGCTCTGCATTAAAGTTTAAAAAATGAAAAATCTGCATAAATGTATGCATGTTATTATTTTTTATTTTTTTATTTTTTTTGACGTAGCTTTCTCTTCAAAAATCTCTGCGTGCGTTGCACGGGAAAATAAAAAGGAATTTTAATTACAGTTCTAAATAAATAGCCAAATAAATGTGAAATTTGTAACAATGTTCTCTAAAACTTTAACGAATTTTTCATTAACAAACTCAAAGATTTCAAAGCCAGCAATACTAACGTTGTACAGAAAAACATTTTTATCTCCAGCGCGTGAGAGCGCGTACCGAAATTTCTAAAGATATGCTCAATTTAAAATTATTTTGCGATATTGCTGTTGAACTCAATTTTATGGTTTAAGTGCGAAAAACATGGTATTTAACAAATAAAGGTAACACACAGAATGTTAAATAAACGTCCCTTTGGACGTAATTTAAAATCTGAAACATTTCAGATTTTTTTTTTTCTCTTTCTTATTGACAATATTATTTTTCATTCTTTTAGGTACCGAAACATCATGGCTTTCACAGCATTTTTAATAACTAAATACGAATAATTTTCTTCAGGAAGTGCAGAAGCATAGCCTTCCGTCCATTGCTTCTTTAAAAGCCCCATTTAGAATAAAAATAAAATTGTTAAGTAGCAGACGATAATTTATACTTTCAAAAATATAGTTGAAGTTAAAAACAATTTTCCAAGCAGGTGTTTTTTTTTTTTTACATCAAAACAAAGTCCTCTAAAAAATGTGCGAACGACCTCTGTATTGTTAACCGTAACCGTAATTGTAATTTCTACTTACATACCTAATTTAGTAACTCTTAGTTAGTTAGTCATGTCTAAATAATCAAACTATGTGATTTCATATATTCAAGGTAAGACAAAGAGAAAGGTAATCTAAATAAATTCAGTGTATTTATGCTTATTGCACAATGGCATGTTCCATATCCCGTCCATCACGGGTACGTTCTATGATGTTGATAACATACAGGAACACTCTTCAGCAGTTATATACTCAATTATTGATTAAATGTTCTCACGAAAATCTCGTCGTTTGGTTTGAATCTCTAGGAAGAAAAGGGAAGTCAGTTCTTCTGGAAAAAAGTTATTCCGGAAACACTTCTTGTAACATTCCTTTATTTCCCAATCCTAAACGGTCTTGTTCAAAAACTTGCTGATTGAAATCAAGATCGTTCATATCACAAAATTCATGTAAATTTGCACGAACTCGACCGGGACGAAATGCATAAAATAATAAGAAATAAATTATTCAAATCATTTCATTGTTTCGATTATAGTTTTTTGCTCTACCCTCAATATATACACCGCGCACAAAAAAAAGGGGGGGACAGTTCTATATCACCCGTTCTAGTGGGCCAATTGACGAAATTCAAAAATTGAGTTTTCTATGTGTCGAAAGCCCGACTTAGAATACGTATTTATATAGCATTGTTCTAATGTAGGTATTTTGACACAAAATCGGACTTTTTCTGAAGTGACATGGCATTTTTTTTTTCACATTTCGATTCTAAGACTCAAATTATGCCAAACTGCCAAGTTTTGTAAAAATCCCCTGAGTAGTTTTTAAAAAATTACCTCTAAAAATTTTAGCTTCTCATTGTTAATTCAGTTTGCTATGTATTTATTGATATCTCTTTTTTTTATTACACTTACTTGACTCCTTCTTTCACAGTTTGAAATTTAGGTTCATTCCAAATAAAAATCACACATTTTTCAGGATTTATTTTTAAAATTTGTAGTTTTAAATAATTTTTATAAATTTTTGGGAAAACGTTTTGAATCATAACCTATAACATTTTTACCATCATCTTAAAGTACGTGTATTTCTAAGTACACCTGCAAAACATTAGAGCTTTTGATTCAAAATTTCTGAAGATATACGTGAATTTACATATTGTCGAATTTTGAAATTTGGCATATTTGTTGAAAGTGATAGTAACATCTAATGGGGTTTACACGCTTTGTTAAAATTATTTTAAAGTAGAAGCGATGTGACTTTTTCCCGCTCCTGCACAATAGAAGGGAAAGGAAAATAGGTTAACATATATTAAGAAGTTCACCAAGTGAATTATTCTGGGCTCAAACTGAAAAAAAAAATGCGCCAAGTTAAATTTTTGAATTCCTCCGTAAATTTCGCACCAAATTTTACAAAATTTAATAATTAGGCATAATTTGAGTCGTAGAATCGGAATATGGAAAACAATTGGTATGTTATTTCAGAAAATGACACATTTTGTGTCAAAATACCTAGAACAATGTTAGAACAATGCTATATATAAATATAATATATATCCTAAGTCGCGCTTTCGGGACACGAAAAACGCAATCTGAATTTCGTCAATCGTCTCAGTAGAAGTGGAGATATAGAATTGTCTTTTTTTTTTTTCTCCCGCGCGCGCAGTGTACAATTTGTATCCTTTAGAGGATATATTATTACATCTCAACCTCTGCGTATGAAATATTTTGTACTTAGGTGGAGGAAATCAAATGGAATTTTTTACAGATTTTATGCAGCTGATATCTCATGGTAGATTTTCAAATTTCAAATCAAAGATAGCAAGGACATATTTTTCGCATAATGCAACTATCAAGCACTTCAGCTTCAGGTTAAGAGTATGTACACTGAACCAAAAAAAAAAGGACAGTTATACACTGGTGTGCAAAAATTAAGGACGAAGTCGAAAAATTAGCATATCAACTGAACGAAGAGGCAGAGCGGACAGAAAGACCAATCAGGAGATTAAGTAAGGTGATGTACGGTAGCACAGGCGCAGATATGCAGGTAGACGTAATGGGGGAGCGTCTGAGTAGTATAAAGCATGTTGTCGGTGTAAGATCAGTATTTCTGGCAAAGAGATTGCACGCCGTATAGCAGTTAAAATCACACCGAGTTGCTGCCTCAGCGAGAAATGGCGAATAATCAATCTGTTAGACGACATCTGGATGCTTTTACCCGAGGTCGAATCATTGGGAAGTTGGAGGAAGGCCGCAGTGTGACAAGTGTGGCTGCAGAGTTCGGAATTGCTCACAGCATCGTTTCACGACTTTGGAGACAATTTCAAACTACAGGAATCCGGGGGTTTAGTAGTGGTAGTCCACGAGGAACCACACTCCAGATGACCGGTATATTGCCTTACAGGCCAGAAGAAACAGGCGGCAGACAGCGAGAGAAACGGCTAGACACACGACACAGGCGACTGGACGACCGATATCGCGTTTTACCGTGGCCAGAAGACTGCACGGTGGTGGTCTGTTTGCACGACGCCCTGTACGGTGTGTACCTCTAACGCCTGCCCATCGGAGAAGGCGTTCTCTGTGATGCCGGGAACACCGGAATTGGAGAGACAATAAATGGGGACGAGTACTCTTTCCAGATGAGAGCAGATTCAGTCTGAGTAGCGATTCTCATCGCATACTCATCTGGAGAGAGCGGGGAAGCCGCAGTCATCCCTCAAACATCATTGAAAGGGACAGGTATGGAGGTGGCGGTGTTCTCGTTTGGGAAGGCATCATGCTTGGTAGTCGTACAGACCTTCACATCTTCGACGCAGGTTCAGTCAACGGGACCCGTTATTGTAACGAGATTCTTCTTCCATATGTGCGTCTTTTTAGAGGCGCTATGGGTCCGCAGTTCCTTTTCATGGACGACAATGCACCATGTCATCGCACAGTAGCTGCCGAACAGCTCTTAGAGAGTGAGGATATTGAACGTATGGATTGGCCGGCACGATCTCCGGATCTCAATCCCATCGAGCATGTATGGGATTTTCTAGGCAGACGCTTGGCAGCTCGTACCTTACCACCAGTAACGATTCCGGAGCTTCGATTGGCGCTGCAAGACGAATGGGCAGCAATGCCTCAACAACTCATTGACACCCTCATTCTCAGCATGGGCAGACGCTGTGAAACCTGCCTAGCAGTCAGGGGAGATCATATCCCCTATTAAAGACCGGATGTTTCTTGCTGGACACCCATCACAGGGATGTTTCGGCCTTCAGTCGCATTGCGCTCCATGCTACTTTTTCAATGAAGCTTCTTTTTATCCCTCTGATTTCTCTTTTAGTAAGTGTTGCTTACATTACTCATGTCCTTACGTATTGGGGATCTTACGGTATTAAATGTGTTGATTTGGAAAGCTTTTGTACAAAGTTATATTGAAAAAACCGTCTCGTCCTTAATTTTTGCACACCAGTGTATATCTCCCGTTTTCCTGGGCCGATTCACGAAATTGAATTTGGCGTTTTTCTTGTCTCGAAAACGCGTCTTAGGATATATATTAGATTTATATATATAGCATTATTCTGATATAGATGGCTTGGCTCAAAAGTGATCTTTTTCTGAAATAGCATGCCAATTTTTTTCCATTTTCGATTCTACGACTCAAATTATGCCGAACTGCCAAGTTTTGTAAGAACCGCGCGAGTAGTCTTTAAAAAATTAGCTCTCAGAACTTTAGCTGCTCCATGTTAATTGAATTTGGTAGATATTTATTAATATCTCTCTTTTTTATTAAACACGTTTCATTTTTCCTTTCATATTTCGAAATTTAGATTCTAAATAAAATTCGTCCCTTTTTATGACTTATTTTTAAAATTTGTATTTTGAAATATATTTTTGTAAATTTTATGAAAAAATTTTTGGATTATTACCTATAAAATTTTTACCACCATCTTAAAGTAATTGTATTTCCATAGAGTTTTTTATTCAGAATCTTTTAAGATATACAGGAATTTACAAATTGGCGAATTTTGAAATTTGGCATATTTCTTATGAGTGATAATAACGACAAATGCTGTTTACGCACTTTGTTAAAATTATTTGAAAGTATGAAGGATGACTTTTTTTCTGCTCCTGTACAATGAAAAAAAGGAAAGGAAAATAGGTTGCTATAAATTAAGATATTCGCCAAATGATTTACTCTTGGCGCAAACTGAAAAAAGTGCGCAAAAATAAATTTTTGAATCTCTCCGTAAATTTCGTACCAAATTTTACAAAATTTAATATTTAAGCATAATTTAAGTCGTAGAATCGAAATATGGAAAAAATTGGCATGTCGTTGGAGAAAAAGTCCGATTTTGTGTCAAAATACCTATATTAGAACAATGCTACATATAAATTTAATATATATCCTAAGTCGCTCTTTCGAGACATGAAAAACGCAAATTGAATTTCGTCAAGCGGCCCAGTAGAATGGGAGATATAGAACTGTTCCTTTTTTTGTTCCCCTTCAATGAACAACTCGAATAGGCAACCTTCCTACCTTTTCTTCGAAATAAAGTGATACGGTTTGATCACAGCTCCCATCATGTGATAGTGATACAGGATTAGTTCACACCAGTTCGCTGAATGTAAAAATTGTCACACTGACGACAATAAATAATATAACCGTGCTCTTTCTTATTTTAGAGTAAAAATATTCCGTACCTATTGCCTCTGTCACTGCTATTTCATATTTGTTAAGAAAGAACGTTTTGCCAGCTCTCTAGAGCATATTGTTAACATAACTCTTGTCCCAAAATATTCTTGGCTGTCTTTTACTTTTGAAAACTTATGAAAACTTTTACTGAGTTGCATTAAGATTTTGTTAAAGTATTGCTACATTCTTAAATGCATATGTAATTTTTATTTTCAAGAAATGAGAACTAGCAGAAAGCAGGTTGATCTACCCCGGACAACTCCAATGTATCCAAATACAGCAGCAACCAAAAAACCTAAACCTCCAGGTAAAATTTATTTTCTAATAAAATTTCATGTAGTGGTTTTTTGCATTTCTTCCATTAAAATATCTTAAATCTTTAAATGACCATTAAAAATAAGAATATTAAAATAATCATATTACATAAAGCTTCCTTGTAATTAAAAATCCCCCAAATAATTAATTTTGTAAAATAAATATTTAAATACAATATAAATATCATAAACTAATGAGTTTAAGAATAATGATCTTTTCTTTCTATAAAATTAGTTCACAAATTTGGCTGTCCTTTTCCTTATGGTCGTTATCCTGATCCTGAGGATTGTTCCCGTTACTACGAGTGTAGATTCTCAATACCCACACTCTATCAGTGTCCAAAGTCTACTCTCTACGACGAGCGGCGGGAAAGTTGCATGGAAGACAAATATGTACGATGTGGCAATCGACCAGGAGGAGTTGGAGGAGGTAAGAAGACTAACTGAATGCAATATTTCTCGGAGCATTTGATTGTTTCATTGAATCGTGATAACAACACTCACTTCATTAAGTAATAAAGAAATTTCCATGCTCGTCAATTCCTTTAACCTTGTTTCGCTCTTTCAGGTGATTTTTAACTGTGCTCAATTTATAGTCACTGTCATTAAGTGATCTCACCCCCAGTAACTCCTAAGGCCATCATATTCTTTGTATTCTTAAATGAAATTCGAATACTTTTCTCTTGGTTATTTGTGAACTGCAAAAGTTTACACTAGTTGTGCTTCCAAAGATTTCTGGATGAATTTTGACACAGAGCAGCTGTTATTTCTAATCCACGAATTCTATAGTGCAGACGATTCTATTTGGGAGAACTTTCGACTTCGAAATCCAATTCAAACTCCAATCATAACTCAAAATAGGTCTTGATGACTATTTATTTACACACATCTGTTATATTACAGTATTTACATGGTTCAAGATCAATATCAAATGAAAAGAGGGGGGATAATTCCCCATTCAAATCAAATTCTATTAAGAGAAGCCGAGTAACCGACCGCTCATTTCAAAGTATGTTTTTCGACTCCCTGTTGCCACTGGCAGAAGCGAAACTTTCGCTCATTTCGCGTTCAAGTTGTAACAGCAGCATTAACGAATATTTTAAAATTCAAAAAAAAAAAAAATCAGTAAACAGCTTTTCACTGAACATTAATAACCAAGCAGTTAAAAAATTTCATCTCAGCACACCAAAAGGCACACTCGTGTTGATTATAAGAATCTAGGAGGTTATAAGAACTCTGATGCCATTTCTTTCTTTCCGTCAATTAGCTGTAAAAGTGCACGTATTTTACAGAAATTTAACTTTCGGGTCGTTTGTTCTCCTATCAATAAAATTCCCAGTTCCATACTTTAGGAACCCATGCCGGATGCGAATTCCTGGAGCATTTACAAGATTCCTTGCCAATGTGGTTTAATTTACATTGGTCAAACCGAGACAGCCTTAACATTTCGCGTTAAAGAACAGGAGGCATATGTAAAGAAAAAGGAAACACACAAATCCGCTGTTGCCAAACACTGTTGGTCCGAAAATTACACTTTCCATTTTTCTGCAGCCAACGTTATTCAAAAACATCTTCCATTGATGAATTAGATTTTCTGGAGGCGTTTCACATTCAAAAAATCTTTCTGTTCTAGTTAACAACCCTAGTTCCAATCCATCCTTATCTTCAGCCTTTAAGAAAATTATGTTTTAGTTTTCTTGTTTCATCATTAGATGGCGCCAGTAGCTTAATTCGTGTCCAGCCATTCTTATCTTATCTTATCACCATAGCTTACCTCGTTCATTTGCACTTTGGCAGCTGATGCAGATGATTCAGTAGTTAAACCATCGAAACTAGTCCAGGAAAATTTGTGAATATAACGCTGATTTTTATTGTTTGATTTCTAAAATAATCGTTGTTCGATGTGTTATTTTAACCTAAATTAACGAGTATCTTACTTTTTTTAAAACAATGGATATAAAGTTTGTTTAATAAATTGTTAGAATTCTTCTAAACTAAAGTGTTCTTTAGTAAAGATCACAATGCACAAGAGGAAGCTTCTAAAATCGGATAACTAAGATTGTGACTAACAATTGAAAGAATGAAAATAGATGATCTAGGTGATAAGTTATAGCATGGGATCAACCAGATGTTAGAAACATACACTATTATTAAACTCAAGTGAAACAAAACTAATAAATTTTAAAAAATAAATAAAGCGGAACTCAAATAACAGTTAGATTTTATGAGTGTTACCCGATAGGCCAGTTTAAAATTTTAAACACATTTTTTAAATACAGAAGTTCCTTTTATAGCAGGTATTGAACGTATACTATTATTTTTCACCGTTAATTCATGTTTAACTGAGGAGCAAATAATTTTAACACTTTCAGTAGTATTAAAACTGTATAATAGTATATGTTGATAAGTTAATTTCTATTTCATTGAAATGCTTTTAAATAAAAGTTATTGACTATAACTGCATTCACATGGTTTACTTCTGCCAGAATCGTGGGTGAATATTCACCTACAGAAACACTGATATTCAAAAAATATGTGCACAGTGGAGAAAGAATAAAATATAATAACCTGAAGTATGAACTCGCATATCGCTTTTGCCGAAATCTTAGTGGATATCCGCATTTAATTTTGTCTGAAGAGTATAACAAATGTTTATATTTATATCAACATGCACTAAAAAAAGAATGATTTTTTAGAGATTATTTTAATTTTCTAATAGTTTTTTTTTTTTAATTTTGAAACCCTTTTCTTTAAATTCTTGTTTTCAACCTACAACTCCAAGTCAGAATGAGATTTCAGTATCGCGTTTTATGTAAGTGAAGTAGAACCAGTGTTTAATGGGAAGTTCAGTCACTTCCGTAGAAGAGCTCAGAAGCTCTCAGTTTAAAGCGTGTTCTGCCTTCGGGTCACTTCGTTGCTTTAAACTTATTCTATTACGTTCGGCCGTCGTCTTACGTACCTGTTAGTTTCCCCCGGCCAACTCGGTTAATTATTTTTGTACAGCTTCGGGTAAATCTTAACTAGTTAGAATTAATTTAGTTCCTTATTTTCTATCTTAAGTTAAAACCCAAGTAGAGGCTTTGTTGCAAGCCCGAGAGGGGCCGCCTGTAGTATTTCTTGGAGTGAATTTTAAGGTATTTTAATCCTTCTTTGGAGTTATATTTTATAGTTGCAAAAAGACCGACGAATAATCGCCACTTCATTAATGTTCTAGTAGCCAAAGACACATAAATTAACTAGAACTTTATAAATTGCTGTTGAAAGTATGAAATTGAAAACATGATTTGTTATTTTTGAAGCAGATCAGCCTTTTTGATTTGAAGCAGATTATCGAGAAGACTGTCAGGTAGACAGCATTTTAAATGACACTGTGCTGTAAAGGCACTTAACACGTATAACTAACTACACCTGCCTTCTTCGGGATTCGAGTCTGAGCTCAAAACTCTGACAGCTTCGTAAAAAGTAGAGAGAATGAACTTTTTTTCCATAATAGGTGTGCCAGAATTCTATCTTAAGTTAAGCCTAAAGAAAGGCAATAAAGAGAAATTTCTTAACCAGTTTTCATGCAAAGTAAGAAAACCTTCCAGCAAAAGTTTAAAAAAAATTATTAATTAAGAAATAGTAAAATTAATAACAATTTTTAACGTTATGGTACTAGGCATAAAATTATTATTTTTAACAGAATTAAAAGTAAAATTGAAAAGTTAGAAGTTCAAATTAGATGAAGCAAATATTTAGGAAAATTAACGTTTAATGTGTCGCATTGTTGAATTCTGTTCTTGTAATTCTCAAGAATATTTCATAAAAGTAGCAGAAAACTTCTAACACAAAGAAATATGAATAAATAATGTTTCAGTGAAAATAAAAGCATGTCAGTGTTAAAATTAATTCAGTAACTAAGAAGATGGTTTCCTCAGTCCGTCCATCTCTTAGGTGACGGGGTTTTATTTTCTATTTTTTTATCTCTTCGTCTAATTAACAGCACCTAACTGTATGCCTAAATTTCTTTGTTGCAATTTTAATTTCACTGAGGTGGGAACTCGGTTTCCACCCAGGAATGCAAGATGAATACAGAAATTTCTTTAAAATCCTAAAAGCTAGCCACAAGCTAATGAAAGTTGCCATTGGTGATTGAAATTTGACACTACTTGGAAAAAAATTCTTAAAAGTCCAGTTAATGAATAAACGTGATTTAATGAATATGTTTGTATTCAACAGATATATTCGTCGAATATCAATGATATACAAGATCTGTTCGAGAAGTAGTAGAATTGATTTTTTCCCGCCAAAACGTGGCGAAGGAGGGGAATGTTACTGCGCTGGTTGGGTTGTGGGTATCATAGCTACCAGCGCACCATTCGCCAGTCTACTCCAAGCCTTCACAGAGTGTAGATCGAGTTTAAGGTACGCCCATTTCAAGATGCCTTGTCATCTCCACAATGAATCGTTTGTTAGAGCAGCGTAGACTTGAAATTTTGCGTCAAACTGGGATTGAGATCCACGACTTGATCAAGACTTCTTATGGAAGTGAAGTCGATCAAGTGTTTTTGAGTGTTACCAATTGTTTCGGAAGGGAAGAGAGCAAGTTGAAGATAAGCAACAGTCAGGGCGCCCTTCCATGGCAAAAAGTGACCAAAACTTAGTGAAAGTGCAAAATCTTTTGAACTCCGACCGCCTCAGACTCAGGAAACGAGTCGCCCTCGTCCGTCCAGCAACTGCTGGACCATGGAGGCTCCACCACGACAATGCGCTGAGCCAAATCGCCTTTGCCATGGACTTCCTGACCAAACATGGCATCACACAGCTGCCCAGACAATCCATAGCCCAGCTGTCGCTCCTTTAGACTTCTTCCTTTTTTCCCGACTGAAAAGGGTCATGAAAGGAGAGTACCACGGTTCGGACCAGGCCATTCAAGAGGCCGTAACGAGGGAGCTGAAGAGCATTTCAGTTTCTGCGTTCGAGGAAGCCTTCAATGATTCGCAGAGTCTCTGGAAACCCTGTGTTGTTGCAGAAGGGACATATTTTCTCAACTATTAAGTCGATGTGTCGAAACTGTGAATACTTTTTTTTAAATTCAATCCTACTACTTTCAGAACAAACCTTGTATTCAACTAATACAATCAAGAAGCTCTTAGTAAATTGTGGGCCAACCACTGATCAAGGTATTTAAGATAGGAAAGAACACGGGTAATTCAATCTAGATTCGAATCCCGATGTCCGGACTGACTACGTGAGAGTTTGCTTAGTTTTCTCATTCATAACGTGAATAAAAACCTCTTTGTTTGTGAAAGTGCTACTGTCACTGGAAGTTTGAAGTAAAGTCCTACTAGACAAGTAGTGAATTATCGCTATGTCTTAAATACTGACAAAGTATTCTAGAAAGTTTAAAATAATCTTTTTATTTTAGTCTAAATTGAACATACAGGCAGAATTTGTACTACAGACAAAACCATCCCCCGTGGCTATTTAAGTCAAGCAATAATTTAAATTCAAAGGCTGATAACGCCATTTAAGATAACACATTAAATAGACTAATCTGGTTAGATTATTTTACAGGCACGTACTTAATGCATCGGCCAGCAAAACTGCTAAAGCCGAAATATCAGTTTTAGCAGAGTTGGAAATTATATACTAGCAACAAATGCGACTGCCTGAAGCTTTCTGAACTAAAGAATCAAAACCTTTAGCTTAAATACACTCAAAAATTTAATTTGCATTCTGGGAGGAATACGAAAAAAGAGAAGATTCTTTTTTCAAATGGCAGGCATTAGCCATTATAGGCTTTGGTCACTACTATGGCCTACTTTATTATGGAGGCACTTAATTCGTGGGTAACCGTTGTCTCCCATGAAGGGACAGACAATTTACAATCATGCCTTCTCCGGCATTCGAATCCGGCCCCTTCGGTACGGCAGTCGGATAAAAATTACTTTCCGTCTGGGCCGCAAAAAGAAGTTATGGTAAGGATCAAAATCATAATAAGTGGTTAATTAACATAAGATACCTTACAACTTTAGGAAGTGTTTCACGACTGTATACCTCTCTAGGCAGATAGCCATTTTGTGTTTTTCCATAAGCAAATAAGCAAACAATAATATGTGATAGATTACTGTAAATAATATAAAATATTTAATTATGAATAACAGCTTTTGAATAGGGAGTTTCTTTTTGTTCAGTTTCTCAATAAGAATATTAATGTTTGTTCATGACCAAAATAATTCCCATACTAAAAATATTTCTTAAAAGCTATAATTTTTTTCCAATAAAGCAAGAAAACAATTACTTAAATTAATTCCATTACAGTAAATTTTCTCTTATTTATTTTTTATAGATAAAGAACCAGAAAAGGATGTGAAAGTAGTGTTTCGATGCCCCTATATTTGGGGTACATTTCCTCATCCTGAAGATTGTTCTAAATATATCATCTGCATCTACAATGTACCTACTCTATTTAGTTGCAGAAAACATGAACTCTTTCATGCATACTACAGGAGATGCTTACCAAAAGAGCAAGTTAGCTGCGATTATAGAATTAATCCTGACGGTAAGTTTGTTTTGATTTGCTAAAGAAAAAAAACCTGAAAAGAGAGCTTTGATCTTAAACGTCATTCTACATAGGCTGTTTAAAAAGTTTTGGTATTGCGCTTATATTGCTTTCCTAATACACAGTCCAGTCACATTAATGTGACCACCACGTACTTTCCATGTCAGAGTTAAATAACCAATCACAGAAGGCAGGTGGCAGCACAGTGCAGTTGAGCGTATATAAAGGGTGTGTGAGGGCTTCGGAAAACATTTCAATCGTTGGCGTAATGCAGAAACGAAGCGATTTATCCGACTTCCAAAAGGGCGTGATCATTGGCTTTCGGGCCAAGGGTGGAAGCATTTCCGAAACGGCTGAGTTTGTGAACTGTTCGCGTGCCGCCGTGGTAAAAGTGTACCGTGCATGGCAAAATGGGACTGTCCAAAATCAGCGACGTGGCAAATGTGGTGCACCACGGGCCATAGATGACAGAGGCGAACGACGGTTGCGGAGATGCGTTCGGGCAGATAGACGGGCTACCGTTGAGCAACTGACCACCAAAATGAACCAAGGGGCTACCAAAAGTGTCTCCCAAAGTACTATTCAGCGAACATTGCTGCGTCTGGGCCTCCGAAGCAGACGCCTGGTTCGTGCACCTATGCTGACTGCTGTTCATCGACGGCGAAGGCTAGAATTTGCACGCCAGTACAGCAGCTGGACGTCCACTGAGTGGCGACAGGTTGCGTTTTCGGATGAATCGCGTTTTATGCTCCATCGGACAGATGGACGTTGGCGTATAAGGCGTGAAACCTCTGAAAGGAACCACCCTGCAACCATTGCCGGAACGGTCCAAGCTGGAGGCGGGAGCATTATGGTCTGGGGAATGTTTTCCTGGCATTCTCTAGGTTCACTGATCATTGTGGAAGGCACAATGGATCAATACAAGTACGCATCTGTCCTTGCGGACCATGTTCACCCCTACATGCGCATTGTTTTTCCTCAGGATGATGGCATCTTCCAGCAGGACAATGCGAGGTGCCATACAGCTGCCAGTGTACGTGCGTGGTTCGAAGAGCACCAGGATGAGTTTACCGTCCTCCCCTGGCCAGCAAACTCACCTGACTTAAACCCAATCGAGCATCTGTGGGACCATCTCGATCGAGTTGTTCGCGCCATGGATCCTCAACCGCGTAATCTAGCGCAGCTGGCCACGGCATTAGAGTCGGCATGGCTCAACATCCCAGAGAACACCTTCAGGGACCTATGTGACTCTCTTCCTGCACGTCTCGCAGCAGTCCGCTCTGCGAAAGGTGGTTATTCTGGCTTTTGACAGATGGTCACATTAATGTGACTGGACTGTGTATTAGATGTGGCAACCTTATACTAAATTTTGCTAAGATTATGCCGTCACTGGTGTGACGTGTTTGTAAATCAGTGAGATAGCAATGACCGTCAATATTCTGTAATAGCGAGTGAAAGTGTTTTGTATCTTTTGTCATGCAGGGTGAGGGCTGTGTTTCTAAGACTATTTGGCATAAATATAATCAAGTTTCGTGTTAAACTTATGAGCCGTAACGCACTTGAAATGTTACAATCTGCATATTGTGATGAAATATTTAGCTATACTACAATATTTCAATAAGAGATATAATTAATTATCAACTTCTCCAGGGCTACTTCGTAACACATTCAGTTACCAGTTGGAAGATCCGAAGCTAGAAATCCTATGAAAGCATAGCTGATATTTTCTCGCTTCTGTCATTGGAAATAAAACCTAAAAGCCTGTACTACATCATACACCGTGCAGGGAAGACATCGCTCCAGACAGCTCGGTCCAGACAGCTGTTTTGAAATTACCGTTTTAAGCAACAATCTGGAAGCCAGCAGATCGCGAGTTCTAAAGCTGGCCATGAGCAAAGCTGCAGAAGACAGTTACTTTCGCAAGTGCATTCTATTGCCGAACATCGCCATTAACAGCACCCCACTATTTAAACAGAAGCAATCGGCTTCTATTACCAATAACAGATGACAACAGAAAACTAGAAAGATTCGAAACCAGTGACGCCACAAAACATCCACAATGTCATCTCACCCGATGTCCTTCGGAAATGACTGGCTGGTCTGCTGACACTTCTCCTACGCAGACAATCGAATGAGTCACAGCAGCGTTGATTAGGCACTTATGCTTCACCTTACATCCCAATGGTAAAACAGCGACTTTCGAGAAGCATGCCTGTTTCTTTAAAGTCGCGATGAAACACACCAACAGATACTCATGTTTACAGGCTAAAAACAGTCTTCCTTGAGCCACTAAGTGAACTGTATATGAAATTAAAGCGCTAGTAAAAAGTTTATGTAGTCCATCGCTAAACCACATGGGAAAGGTATCTCTCCAAATCGCTCGGGTTCATACGGCTGCTTTGCCCCGACCAACCAGCTTAAGTCACAGGATATGAAGTCCGAAGCTCTAAATCTGTCCATTAACCTAGCAGCCAGTGACCTTTATTTGTGTCACTTATCTGCAAACATCGTGATTCCGCACTGTCTAGACAAGGAGAAATTGGTACCAATTACAGTTGGCACCATAAAACTGCCAGGGTCTCGAAAGCATCAAATCTTTACCTCCAGAACAATCGGTTCTATTCTTTCGGTCGTGATTAGTAAAACCTCAAACCTCGAGTGTTTCTGTAAACTCTACAAAAACACTTCGGGGCCGTAATAGGTGAGTGACTCCGCAGACAAACGGTTCTCAGCATTTTTTTTACCAAATGCACTTCTTTCACTGATACTAGACAATCATTCTCCCTTTCCAAAATTCGAAAAATACATGTACACTGCGCAAAAAAAAGGACAGCTCTATAGCTCCCGTTCTACTGGGCAGATTGACGAAATTCAAATTGCGTTTTTTATGTCTCGAAAGCGTGGCTTAGGATATCTATTAGCTTTATATATAGTATTATTCTAATATAGGTATTTTGACACAAAATCGGATTTTTTCTGAAATGGCATGCCAATTTTTTTCCATATTTCGATTCTACGACTTAAATTATGTCAAATTCCCAAGTTTTTTAACAATCGCACGAGTAGTTTTTTTTAAAAATTACCTCTCAAAATTTTAGCTTCTCAATGTTAATTCAATTTGGTATGTATTTATTAATATCTCTTTATTTATTAAACTTATTAGATTCCTCCTTATACAGTTCGAAATTTAGGTTCATTCCAAATAAAATTCACTCATTTTTTATGATTTATTTTTTAAATTTGTATTTTTAAATAATTTTTATATATTTTTCGAAACAAATTTTGAATTATAACCTATAAAATTTTTACACTCGTCTTAAAGTAGATGTATTTCTAAGCATATCTGCAAAACATTGGAGCTTTCTATTCAAAATTTCTTTGGAACTTTGGAACTTTGGTATCTGGCTTTCAGCAAGAAAGCAAAAACTTGCTCTTGCCAGTTCCTAATGTAATCCCTGTATTGGGCCTGACGAAGTAAGTTCCTGAAGTAGACTTTCTCACGTGGAGATAGAAATGAGTTGGTATTCAAAATTTCCGAAGATATACGTGAATTTATATATTGGCGCGTTTTGAAATTTGGGATATTTGTTGAAAGCGATAATTACGAATATCTGGTTTACGCTCTTGGTTAAATATATTTGAAAGTAAAACAATGCGACTTTTTTCCCTCTCACCTACAATGTAAAAAGGCAGGAAAGATGTGACTTTTTTTTCTTTCCTTTCTTGCACAATGGAAGGGAAGGAAAATAGGTTGCCACATTTTAAGAAGTTCGCCAAGTGAATTATTCTTGGCTGAAACTGAAAGAAAATCGCCAAGTTAAATTTTTGAATTTCTCCTCAAATTTCGCGCCAAATGTTTCAAAATTTAATATTTAGGCATAATTTCAGTCGTAGAATCGAAATATGGAAAAATATTGGAATGTCATTTCAGAAAAAGTCTGATTTTGTTGCAAGATATCTATATCAGAACAAAGCTATATATAAATCTAATATATATATATCCTAAGTCGCGCTTTCGAGATGTGAAAAACGCAATTTGAATTTCGCCAATCGGCTCAGTAGAATGGAATATTAAAAACTGTACTTTTTTTTTTTTTTTTTTTTTTTTGTTTTGTTTTTTTTTTTTTCGCAGTATACATTTATTAAATTTAGATTATTTTTTTTATGTGTTTCTTAAATTAAACAAGAAAAAAGAACAGAAAATGGTGACAAATACGAATACTTGAAAATAAATTATTTTTTATATTCCGAAACTAAAACTAAATCCTAAACAGGTAAAATAAAGGCTGATCGCATTACCCCTGAAACTATGAAATCTCTTCCCGATCGATAATCCTTGTGATAGGGAAACCACATAATGACGGATTAACTACGGTGATTATGAATTTCCCTTTGCACTGACCTGCAAACAGTGAATAGTGGCTGCCAATCTAAATGTCTTGAAAACCATTTTCATTAGAATTATGCGGAAGAAAAGACTTAATTTACTCAAGAAATTAATGGTTTTGCTCCAAGATAACGTCCAGCTCCTTGCCTCTGCTGTGGCTTTATCAATGTTGTCTAAAATCGATATGGCAATACTAGAATATCATGTTTGTAGCTTAAACTTCATAACATGCACTTTCTGAGCGTTTTCAGCTTTATGCAAGGCAATTACTCGGGGGAAAAAAATTCTCTTCTGCTAAAAAAGTGAAAAAGAGCCATGATCGCAGTTCTAAAACGAATGCCATAAAATAGATTATTTGAAATTTTTAACATTTATTAAAACGTTACGAAAAGTATGTTTCAAATTTGAAAAGAAAAAATACTCAGGCTTTAGAGTTACCTCGTTCCAATTAAGAGAATAAGTCTCAAAGCTTTTCAATCAACCTACAGTAAGCCTCAATGAAGAATATAAAAAGAAATAAAATGTATAATTAGTGGTAAAGAAAATTTCTATTTAAGTAATATTAGGATGCAGTTTATTCAATAAACAGGAGCTGCAAAGAGTATTTAGCAGAAATTACAGAAATCTGTTTATTTATTTCTCTTCTAGAAATAGAGATTTCAAAGAACAATTCAGAACAATGTAAGCTAGAATATCTTTTTTTGGAATAACCGCAAAACTACCAAATACCAAACGATAATTATTTATTGAAGGAATTCTTCATGTATTAGAAATAAAAAGCAATATTAGTGGCAACCCCACTTACGTATTCTATCAGCAAATAATAATAACTTCAAAATAATAGATGTGTCGAAGCACTAAAAGGCAAAGATACTGAAATAATCCGAGAAAACCAACCTTGCCCATTCTCTGGCTTATTCCTCATGTAATTAACTATCATTTTCTTTAATTTGTTGAAATAGATTTACGAAAGTTAATATTTATGGGGATCTTGGAAGAAGATTCGTAACACTCTACTCGCAAAGTTTCAATATTTCAAAAGCTCATACCACAATGCTATTCTAAGAAAGTCTTGGTTCATACCGTCGACTTCAAATCGCAATATTTCACTAGACTTTTTCTTCTTTCTTGCACTAATAATGATAAATAGCCATGTTCAAAATTTACATATGCTAGTTTGTATTATTATCCTCCAATTTTCCTGTTGGAAATGAATAAAAAGAATTAAATTAGACTCTTAAGTTGTTTATTAGTAACAACAAGCATGCAAAATCCTTGTTCATGCAGAAAAGGCTCACGGAATAAATTAAGCCTAAAGGAGATAGAATACAGAATGGTCGGGATCTGTTCTATATTTTGCTGGATCTCTTTACTGTGGAACTCTCGTTTTTGTACACTTTGTTCTTAGAACATTCTTAATGTGTAAATCGCATACAGTATTTTCTTCTTCTCTACCGTGTGCCTTCGCGATGTAATTGGAAGCATGTCCGTATGATAGTGAAAAGGTCTGGAGTTCGAATCTCTGTAAGGACATTGCATATTTATCGTGTTTCCTGCTTTGAAATAAACTTAATGACTATGCAGCTTATCAACGCTCATTCAGCTGTTAAAAGAGAATGAAATGCATTCTAATGCCTTTTTTTTCTTTCATTTTCTTAAACGAGAACGTTACTCTGCATTGGAATGTTATATGAGTTCACCGCTTAGTCCATTTTTTGTAATGCACTTTTCTGAGTGAATGAAAGGATTTGGTACTTAATAACGAATGACGTGTAAACAATTACATGTTTTAATTTCTTTAATGGTATTTAAAAGCATTAAACGTATATTTAATAGTAAATGTTTTTAAAGTTTTAAATCACATTAGTTTTTTAAGATGTTATATAAATATTTATTATAATCTAAAATTCCATTAAATGCATTATTAACAGCAAACATGCCAGGATGTTAATGTAATGTTAACGTGGAATTATTAATAAACAAATACAAATTGTATATTTAGTATTGTATTTTAAATATATTGATTTCATCACAGCGGTGTCAAATGAAAAAATTTGCCCCTGCTAGTTATCCTATTTTAGAACTTCATTCCACCAGGTTTGCAGTAAAAATTCGAAAAAGAGATACATGGAGTATGTTTTTTACAACATTTTCAAAATAAGCATTTGGAGTGATATATACTATCGTAAAGTATTTGAAAAATCAGTAGAAAAAATTATTTTCGTTATTTCCCGACTTAATGTAATCTCTGTAATGTAATCTCCCCAACTCTGCATTTCAAGAGTTTATCAGATAGTTTTTAAGAATTTATAAGATAGTAAGACTGGAGGTCCCCGTGACGATTTTTAAATGTAATGCTGAAAATAAATTACAGTACACTGCGTACAGTTCAAAATTCTCAGTGTCAAATGCGAATTTTTAAAAGGACCTTCTTCTGCCCTTCATTCATCAATAAAGACTTTAGGTGAAAGTTAAAAACTGATTGCTCTTAGCTACCAGTCTTGAGCAGATTTAATACTAGAAACTAAATAAATTCACTTTCATTTTGGTGTTTAGTAATTTGTACATACAATAAAATTTTAATTAAATACAGGTACGTAATGATATTGTTGCGCTTCTACGGGTTCGTGGATTTGGAGAGATTGGTGACAATACTTGATGAAGAATCAGAACACAATTTATTTAGCCAGTATTACTCAGTACAGTTCCAAAATCACGTTTACTTACAATCATCGAAAAACTATGATAAGCACGCTGAAACGAACAGCAATACAGCCTCCCGGCCATCAGGCTATTACGGTGAAGGCAGCTTCACGGCAAAACATTAAATACAGCTCCCGACTCAGTCGATCGCTCTAGGAACTCAACGCACTCAAGATACTCTTCACGATAAACTCACGATGCACTGACGATACTCTCGTTAGCCTCAACAATGAACACTCTGGATGTACTAACTCGCGATACACTAGCTCTCGATACACTTGATAAACTCGACATTAGACTGCTACTCCGAGTGCAGGCAGGGTTTATATAACTTTTGGCTTGCTTTCAAGAACATTCTGGGCCAAACCTTACCGGAATTTGTTCTAGAATGTTTTCCATCCGTCTATGGAATATAGTCAATTTTGTAGCCAAATGGGCAATTTCACGCCAAATCTGGCAATCCTGCCTTCCCTTGCAATTTTCTGGCAACACTAAACCGCTTTGAGGGGAAGCTATCTTACCGCAGCTGGAGATTTTGTAACAATGTATTCAATAGAATGGTGTTTGTGCTGAGAGTTAGATTTTGTGGTTTTCCATAAAACTATGGGCCACATATTTGAATGTGAGACCTATTCCCTCAACCTTCACATTCTTACATATAACTGGTTTAATAAACGAACAAAACAAATAGTTTTATGGAATTTATGAATTTCTTTCAAATGCTCTTAAGCTGCAACAATTGTCATATCAGTTGCCTCTTCAAAAATCGCGTATTCGACTCCTAACAAAGGCATAGTTCTTTTTCAACTAACCCTAATTCTCAAATCTTCTATCAGAAGAATTCTTGGTCAAACCTGGGATAAAGCTTAGGTAGATAGTCCTCTCGGGCTTTGCCTAAATCAAAGAATCCATCTCCAAACTTCTAATTCTATAATTAAGTACATATTCCACGCCATTAAACTGAATTTCTCGTATAAAGTTATTCCCCGCAGAAGGCAAAAATAATTTAAAATCTGTAAACTACATTTTTCCTGATCAGAATAACAGGATTATCGAAGATGAAGTATAAAAAAATCGTTTCATCTCGTAGATGTATTCAACTTAGCTTAATTATAGAACATTTATTCATTTAAAATAAAAATTTAACGCTTTTTTAAGCTCTGATAATATGTTTCTATCAATTTAATAATTGATAGTGAACTTAACCATGTATTATTATTACAATAATGAGAATAAAATATGCTAGAAACTTTGTACTTTCTTCTGCCATTCAAAATTGATTTTATTACACAATATCCGATATTTTAAAATGCATACTTTATATGCAAATGCAATAATTTCTGAATTCATACTTGGATAGTATTATACTGTGTTCCATATTATATTTTTCATATTGGACAGCATAACCATTTGAAATAAACTTAAAATACATATTTTCAAAAATACTAGGAGTGAACTAATTGCAGTATTACCTACATGTTGCAGCATGCACTTATAAAATCGTCTGGTATTTTTTCAGATCTCACTCCGCCAACTAAGAAAACTTCCATAATACCAACTAAGGAAATGACAACAACTACAACCACTACCACTCCTACTACACCACAGACAACTAGAACTACAACTACTACCACTCCTACTACACCACGGACAACTACAACCACTACCATTAAGCCCACAACTCCAACTACTTTGAAACCAACAACTGCAACATCTCCAACGCCTGCACCTACGCCGAAAGTAACAAAGCCAAACACTCCTCCACCAACTGACTGTGATGAATATGATTTGGATTGCATCATAGATGAAACTGGAGATATCACTAAATGGTTTGAATGTCCTCAGAGGTACGGACATTTCCCTCATGGAAGCAGTATCCAACTTTTTATCCATTGCGACAATTGGGTCCCTTTTGTCAAGAAGTGTGCAGAGGAAACAGCTTTCTCTCCTAAATATCTCGTGTGCATGTGGATCGGCAAGAGAATAACTCGAATGCCAACGTTTAGTATATAGTCTAAGTAAAATAGTTTCTTGTAGTCCTCCCTCAAATAAAAATATCTAAACAATTTTTAATAGTAGTATTTCTTTTCGTGATTATTAAAATGCACGAAGCATACTATAAGTATGATTAAAATAGTTCCATATGATACTTACGGGTACTAAAATATCCACTATTCAGAAGAACTGTGGAGTCGGAGTCATGGAGCTGGAGTCGGAATTAGTAGATTTTTGGGTAAAAGGAGTCGGAGCTGGACTCGCTAGAAACACGTCGACTCCAGTTTCTGCTGGACTGTTTGAATTTGAAGTGAAATTAAAGTGAATTGAATAAACTTTTAATGACAAACTGAGTTATTATTTTTATTTATGGTCTATATACATTAATAAATAGTTATTTTCCATTTTATTGACATATTAATAAATATATATCAAGGAGTAGGATGGATGTGATATTTGCCATTATTGGTTAAATTGATTCATTTAATTACTACATTTGGTTACAAATCTCATTGGTAAATTTAGGTAAGCAGCACTAGTAGCAAGAACTCCCAAAATTGATGCCATTCTTAGGAAGTGAGCAGGAAAAGGAGTAATTATTGATCAAGCAACGCGATGGGGAAATACATTTATTTGATAATATAGAGATTGTTAGAATTAAGAACTTTTTAGAAGATGTAGATAACCCTAATGTTTCACTATCAGAAAAGATTGTGCAATGATCTTTCAGAATTAGAAGCTTTTCTCTATATACCATATATAGCCAAAAAAAAAAGCTACAATTTGAATAATTAATAGGAGGCGAGAATGGAACAGTGTGATTTTTGTTCTTTCTGAAATGGAGGGTTTATTGCAGAAGGAATCATTTCCTCAATGAAGAAAAGAGAAACCAGTTTGCTAGACATTGAGATTTTGATGGGTTCAATATATGTAGATCCAAAACACCGAATTTTGTTGGATGATGAACAAATTAACAAGGCAAAGGAAGGTATCTATGAACTTCAACTAAGAATGAAATTATTCTCAGAACAATTGGAGTATTCAAATCAGGACAATCAGACTGCAGGCATTGCAGCTGAGTCTCTACCATCCTCTTCCAGTGATGAATGAGCTTTTGAGAAATATTTTGATAATATTGAAAAGGCTAAGGTAAAGCGAATGAAAATAAAGAACCAAGAGCCTTTAGATATAAAAATGATAAAATAGAAATAAAATTTCTACACAACCTTTGAAAAAATAGAGAAATATGATCACGCTTGCGAGACACCTCTTTTAGAGCTTATAAAAATCTGTCCTGAAAAGTTAAAAGAAGTAGCCCTAACAGTAGCAGCTCTTCTTCCTACTCAAGTTAGTGTGGAAAGACTCTTCTCAGCTCTGAAGTTTATCAAATCGGATCTACAGTCCTCTAACAAAAATCTTACGGAAACTATACTGTTTCTTAAATTACTAACGCCAATTTTTCCATTTCGTAATAAATGCCAATTAATATAAATAATTGTTATGCCATCATTTTTTTTTTCTGTCGATAGATATTAGAAATGCTAAACTAATTGTGAATGGCGAATGTTTCTCAACATGAAATTCGCTATTTGCGTTCAGAAATTTCAGTGCCTTTCTCATTGACCTAATCATAGTTTTTGACCCCCTTGCCTTTCGGAGAATTACCTAGGCTTCAAAAAACTCTTAAATAAATGGAAATCAAGATATTGTGCTTTTCAATAAATGAATTCGTAAATAAATGTAAATTAACATACTCTGAAATAAATGAATTTTTAAATAAATAAAATAGAACCATTAAAATAATATAAGATCAAAATATTTAATGAAGTTCAGACTTTTTCAAACTTTCTTTGCCCTTCCTCCCATTATGAAATTTCGTGATATCAAAATTTTGGTTACGTTGACAGTCTTAAAGTGCTGAAACGTGCGTTTATTCATAATCTACAAAGAAAAAAACCTTAACGGGTACCAAAAGAAACTGGGAGATAAAAAAAGAAATAAAATACCTGAAAGCTTTCAAATTTTACATCACGCCCAAAGGCGGCGTTTTTTTAACTTTTTGTGTGCTGCCTTTATTTATTAAATACCATTTTCTTCGCACTTAAACCATAAAATTCAATTCAACAGCAATAGATACACAGTCTCGCGCGCCGGAGATAAAAATGTTTTTTTTTCGTACAGTGTTGCCATTGCTCGCTTTGAAATCGTTGAGTTTCTTAATCAAAAATTTGTTAAAGTGTTAAAATATATGAAATCGATAATAAAACAAATTCCAAATTTCAAATTTGGGCTTCCAGATGCCCACATTCGGGTGGAAACGTTCAGTATTCAAAATTCAATGGCTTTAGGTACCGTTGTTTTATCACAATGCGAGAAATATACATACATTAATGCAGATTCTTCATTATTTAATTTCTTTAAATATAATACAGAGCGATAATGTTTGGTGGCAACAATTTGAAAAGTGAAACAACGCTGTGGGATTTTACTTATTTATGTTCAGTGCTTGAACCCTACAAACACTAACAAGCGAATAATCGCTTTGGTGTGTGAACAAATACGTAAGAACTTAAGAAGGGTTAACAATCTTCTCAGAATAAATACAATCAGTTCCTAACTCGGAACGTACAGCAAAGCCTCCACTTGGGCTTGAACTTAAATAATTATGAAACTAAACTAAACTAAGCTTAACTAAAGCTGACTGAAGATATAGCCGAAGCTATCAGATTCTAAGTAGTTGGTCCCTAAATCTTAATTAAATCGGCGAAGGCAAACAAGGGCCTAAAGTATGGCGGAGCGTAGCAAAGCTAAGAGATATGTAACCAAAAGGCAAACGCAAGCTAGTCAGAAACTCAGACTCTCTCTCTCTCGAAGTCGGTAAAACATCGACTTACTGTTGCTCATTTGCATTTACTGAGTTTCTGAAATTACATTCTGGTAGGAAATTGTAAACTGAAACTAGAAAGACATGAGAGATGCGTAAACTTAAAATAACTGTTAATAAAATTAGGATAAACCTTACAACGTTTTTAGTGAATTAACGCAAAATACCAAAACGAAATTAATAGGCCTTCTGGGCAAACTGCCCCTTTGGAATAATAAAGGGATTAAGTTCCTTTTTAAGTAGATCTTTGAGATATTACAGACTTTTCGAGCTACAAATTTACAAACAGAAGGATCAGATGCGGAATAATGGGGAATATGTAAACCGCTAAGAAATACTTTTAACTACTTTCCATAAGGATAAAGGTATAGTGTTAGTTTCATGGCGAAAGAAACGACTGCATTCTTTTTAAAGAAAATTGGGCTGGTCATCTTATCATTGATAATGCTAATGACGAAAAATTCATATTTTAAAAAGGCTTCATTTGCAAAATTAATAAAACAGAAATTAACAATATTCTATAGCAATATAATATTCAATAAAAAATATTCAATTTTAAGTGTATCCTTTAAAATTGCTGCTGGCAGAAAAGAAATGCATTGTTTTATTTCTTCGTCTTCTATCTCTTCGCTCATTCTGATTTTTCGTCTTAGCATTGATCAAAGAGAAGCAACGTTAGTTATTGCAGATGTAGATGTATAACATTACTTCACAACCTTTCTGTATTTTTATAAAAATCGTTTCCAATGCATTATTTTCATCAAGAAGGTTTTGCTTTTTCTTGAAATACATATTTTTTTTTGGCAATACTTTTCTTTTTTTTTCTTCGCTACATTCAAGAGGACTATAGAAAAGTATGGCTATTCGATGATGCTAAAGACAGTATTTTCATGAATAACTCTTAGGTATTTATTAAAATCATCAGCAGAAGCATGAATTTTGTTTGTTACTGAATCTTTCTTCAAATACTATGAAAAAAATTATGATTTTCACAAGCATCTCACATAGAATCAAAATTTTCTTTACTTTCATTTTTACTTTTTACCAAAAGTTGTAAAATGCATTACATTAATATAGTTAAATTTGCGTTCTTCGAAACGAGGGTCATGTAGCAGATAAATAAATTACTTTTATTTAATGAAAAGGGAGATAGGCCAGTTTCATGAATCGATGGTACTTACTCCTTCTGAAGCTGGCAGAGTTTTTAACAAAATATATGCAAACCACACGTAGTACTTTGCCGTCCTGTGCACTTTTGTAGCTATTAAATTCTTTCATTTCGTGCCTCCAAGTCTTTTACAACTATAAATTCCTCTGTCCAGGCAACCAAACTAGTTCCACCAGCTTTGTTACCGATGTACACTGCTCAAAAAAAAGGGGGGTGTAGTTCTATATCTTCCGTTCTGCTGGGCCGATTGACGAAATTCAACCTACGTTTTTCATGTCTCTAAAGCGAGACATAAGATATATATTAGATTTATATATAACATCGTTTTAACACAGGTATTTTGACACAAAATCTGACTTTTCCTGAAATAACAAACATTTTTTCCCCCATATTTCGAATCTGCGACTCAAATTTTACCTAGATATTAAATTTTGTAATTTTTGGTGAGAAATTTAAAAATGTCTCTTGGCGCATTTCTTTTAGTTTGCGCCAGCAATAATTCACTTGACGAACTTCTTAATATATAACAACCTAGTATTTTCCTTTCCTTTTTTTTATTGCACACAAGCAGAGAAAACGTCATTGTTCTTACTTTCAAGTAACTTTAACAAAGTGCTTAAACCACATTTGGCGTTATTATCGCGTAGAACAATGCCGTTATGCCAAAGTGTCAAGTGTTGTAAACATCGCACGAGTAGTTTTTAACAAGTTAGCTCTCAAAGTTTCAGTTTCTCCATGTTAATTGAATTTGGTATATATTTATTATTAATATTTCTCTTTTTATTAAACTTATTCGATTCTTTCTTTTACATTTCGAAATTTAGGTTCATTCCACGTGTAAAATTCGCCCATTTTGTATGATTTATTTTTAAAATTTGTATTTTTAAATAGTTTTAACTTATTTTTCGAAAAAAAATTTAAATTATAACCTATAAAATGTTTACTATCATCTTAAATTAGATGTATTTCGAAGCATATCGGCAAAAAATTACAGTTTTTTATTCGAAATATCCTAAGATATACGTGAAATTACATATTGGCACGTTTTGAAATTTGCCGTATTTGTTATAAGCAATAAAAATGCCAAACGAGTTTTAGACACTGTTAAATTTACTTGAAAGTATGAACGATCACTTTTTTTTCGCTTGTGTAAGATGGAAAAAAGAAAAGAAAAATAAGTTGCTATAATTAAGATTGCATTCCTAAATGGCTCCTAAGTTCGCGAAGTGAATTATTCTTGGCCCAAACTGAAAAAATGCGCCAAGATAAATTTTTAACCTTTCTCTATAAATTCCTCATCAAAAATTACAAAATTTATTATCTAGGCATAATTTGAGTCGTAGAATCGAAATATGGAAAAAAAATGTTATGTTGCTTCAGGAAATGTCCGAATTTGTATCAAAATACCTACGTTAGAACAATGCTATGTATAAATCTAATATTTACCCTCAGTCGCGCTTTCGAGACATGAAAAACGCAATTTGAATTTCGTCAATTGGCCCAGTAGAACGGGAGATATAGAAACTGTCCCCCCTCTTTTCCCCCTCAGTGTACTTTGTCCCCCCGGCTTACATTTGGTCTTCATGGAGACAAAATCCAACTACGTCATCAGTCTCTTCTTCCGGTTTCAGCTGCGGACAGCTGAAGAACCAGCCCTTAGCTCCGGGTAAAACCACTGAGTCTAGGTAGTTTGAAGTGGGCGAAAATCGCGAGGACTAGGTTCCCTGAGGGGAAATTTTCGTGGTTTTTTCCAAGCGTAATAAATATACAAATCATTTACCTTGAAAAGTCTTTTTAAGATGATTTTTTTCTGCCATATTTTGAAGCTTTTCTGTCAATAATAAAAATCCTGCAAATTTTGCACCTGTCTAAATTTATTTTGGACTCAGTGAAAGGTACATTTTGTTTTGTTTTTTTCGTCTGCCATTACGCCAGAAGTTTACCTCTTTTTCCCCTTATAATTCCATAGTTTTTGTTTCCTTCCCCGGATTCGATATTTGATTTAACATCCGTCAATTCACTTTCAGAAGAATCATATAATTCATTTTCAAAATTAATAAGGGGGAGGATTTTTTTCTGTTACTTCGATTCCATAATTTTCCTTGGGCTTTAAAATTTCAGAAATCACATTTTTCAGTTAAATAAATACCTTTGTGTGTAAAGTCTGTTACTTTCAAATGTCTGCCTCTATAGTTTGAAGCAATATCCGATCTACATTGTATGCATTTATACCTTCTAATCGAAATAGAGTTTAGGATTAAAATTCTAATTCAATGTGTCTTTAATTTTTAGACTTAAATAATCAGTTTCAGTGTAATTTTTGCACCTCGCACCAAAAAAAAAGTAAAAGGGGAAAAAGGAAGGTAAAGAAAGAAAAAGAAAAAAAAATATTGACAGCAGGTGAAATACTTAATGAAAGGTAGATATATGTATAACATAAATTAAATAAACGTAATGTAAATTTATAAGGTATATCTCCCACATTCTTAGCGTGCCTTCGTGGTGTAATGGTCAGCACACTGAGCCGGTATTCAGAGGTCCGTGGTTCGATCCCCGGCGAAGGCAGTGCATATTTTTCATCTCTCTCGTTCCAAAAAAATACCTAATGTCTCTACAAATTATTTAAAGTAAATTAAATAACGAGTAAAGAATTTGATTATTTAGACTTATTATGATTAAGACTTTATGATTTGATTATAGATACTTTGAGTCAAAGGACAGACTGCAAAGAGAAACTTCATATGAATATTTTCTTGACCCAGGGAATGATAATGAATTTTTAAAGTTGGCCAAATCTTTGCAAAATGCTTCCTTTTAGTAATTAAAAACGCTTTTTATTTATTTTATTTTTTCTGCAGTAATTCAGCTCTCAACTCGATTGCTTTCTTTCTGAAGGCGTGGAATACATTGTATTCTTTTTCCCAAATCAGCTGTAAATTCACATACGTGTAGATTACAGTTATACTGAAAAACTAAGGAAGCGTTTCTTATAAAAACAACTGAAATTATTGGAAATAAAGCAATACTTACAAGTGTTTTTTCTCATTTAGAAGTAAATAATTGACTGCCAAATCAATAAGAATGAAAAATTTATAAATTTAGCTGTATTTGGTGATGCATCGTTATTTTGGAGATCTCTTGAAATTTTAATTCGTTGGAAATCTCGTTACTAGTGATCAAATTCGTCAAAGAGATCAAAATCATCATATTTAATAATTAATTTTGGATTTTGTATAGAACATTAACAGCTAATTTTTTTTACTCTTATGTATTTCTTGATAAGCAGATTCATATACATATTTTGAGAAAAATTGAGATTTCAAGGTTGGAAGACCTTCCTTGTCAGAATAAATTTATCAGAAGAAGTGGCATTTTAATAATGAAGATCAAGATCTTTAATATTTTTAAATTATGAATGGAAACAAGAGTGTGGTTAACGAACACGCCCTTGCAATCAAATCTAAAAATCTAGAAGCATTACTCTTTGTCATAAATGCACACTGATAGTTGACTTTCGAAATTAGTTTAACTAAATAAAAGAGCGAATGAGAAATTAGTTATTAACTTTAGGAAAATGCTTTATTCCCTTTCCCTTAAGATATATTCCGCTTCTCCCTAACTGCTTTCATCTAGTGATATTAACTTCCATTCGTGAAATTAAAAATAACCTATATCCAAAGTAGCGAAATGTCGCCACTAAGTCTGCTCTCCGAATATTATTCGAATTATCCACAAAATACTAGAAACTAATTTTTAATGTTATGTATTTCTAGATGAGGGGATCCATATTATTTTTTCAGAAAACTGAGATTTTTCAGGTCTTTTCTTGTTAGATACATAAGTTCATTTAAAAGTTCATTTTATCCTGTTGATCTGAATGCTGCATCACCGGAGCTCCTGGTCTCGACGACCTAAGTCTATCGAAGAAGAGTCTTTTCAAGAATATCTCTGAGAAGTGGGAATATTAATTGTAGGCTATAAAAAGGTCTTTTAAAATTTAGAGACCTTTACATCAGACGCTCTGTCACCATGACATTGTGGAAGCTCAAATAAAATGCTATTGAGCTTGTTGAACAAAACATGGAATTGAAACATAGAATATGAGCTTCTAAATCACAGCAGCATGAAAGTAACGAAAAAAAGTAAGAATACAAAATTAAACACATGCCCGTAGAAAATACAACGCACTAAGTATACGCATAGTTTAAACATCGAAAAATAACATCGAAAGATGTGATAAGTAATAAATAAAAAATGCAAATAAATTTCATGGAAACTATATATAAAGCTTGCAGAAAATTAATTAATAAATCCAGATATATTTTTACTAAAAATGTCTTCAAAAATTTAGAAAAGTGCAAATAACTTGACAGTAGATGTCGGAGCGTCTCTGATTTCCGACATTCTGCAAACCATGGTTCGAATTATGTCAATGATGGAAAATTCTGAAAACATACTATTGGTTTGTTTAAGGATTTTTAAAAAAATTAAGAATGTCTCGCAGGTATTTTCAGAATTATTTTGTTATCTAATAATCCTAGGAGCTCGTTTTTAATGTCGTTTTCTGAAATTAGAAACTTAATGAGTATTGGCTGAAATTTCCGTTAGTTTAATGCTGGTTTCCCGGGCTTCGTCGGGCTCAGAAGTTTCCTTTGAATTTTTGATGTCTTCCACTTGAGGATGGCGAAGGGAATATCCGACCTCGTGTCCAGGTCAGCCACTTGAGGTTTCCTGGTCATTTCAGAAGTTTTTTTTCATGGTGTTTAAGGGGGGATTGGAAAACATAATTTAGAAATAGGCACGTGACTCATAGTGCAGTTACACCATTTCAGACTTTTAATTTATTTTGCCTGACATTCACTTACTCTATGGCCACCGGTACATTTGACATACCTCGACATAAATTTACATTCAACCGAAAAGTGGAAGATGTCGGTTGTAATACCGAACCATACCACTTTTGAGTTTATAACTAACACAGAAAAATTAAAGTCTATCGAGCAATTCAGTGAATTAATAAATTTTTTCTGTCCCATACCCTCTAACTGTAACTTCCAAGCACCAGAAAAAGAGGCATTCGAATACGCATACGTAAGTTATACATGGGGCACACTTTTAGAGCTTTAAACACTTAAACTATTAATTCCGCTTTGATCTCATCTGCTGCATAGTCCTAATCAAATTAGCAGAACACTGGCCTTAAAATCTCCAACAATCGTTTTCCAGTGTGTTATTTTATCTCAGATGTGATAAGTTGGTTATATGTTAGTCTTTGTTAGTACTAGAGGAAGTACGTCATCGAATATCAACCATTGCCTGCCATATCACAATAAACTGTTTCTCCCTTTTTGGCTCCCTTTTTGTCTCCGAACAATATCCGTCTTTATTTTTTGTTACCATTCTTATGAGTGAGTTCAATAACACTAAACTCATTATTGGAATACATTTAAGATAACGACATCTACATATCTGAAGTCAATTAATAAATTTAGAGTACATGTGAAGGATTCGGAAATTAAGTTAAAATAACAAATGAAATGTTTGAAGCCTCCGCATAAAAATAGTGATTTTCATCATTCGTTCAACATCTCAACACTTTTTCCGAAACTTTGTTTATTTATCAGTGTCATGGCGGTCTCCGCTACTGAATTCGGGCTAACTTTCAAAATATTAAAAACATGTTCAACTACAAAAGCGCGGACATCTGTTCTAACTCTGCCTCATGCTGTAGTGAATACTCCAGTTTTTATGCCTGTCGGTACTCAAGGGACATTAAAAGGTTTGCTTCCAGAACAACTCGAAGAATTAAATTGCAATCTTATGTTATCTAACACCTATCATCTTGGCATGAGGCCGGTATGTATGTGCTCTGCTTTTACAAGAACTGCGTTTTAAGTCTCGTACTTAAGTAAAATTTTGTCTGTTATTGTGATATATGATTAAAGTTATCTTTTTTTTTTTAATTTATTTATTCCTCATAATATAAATTTGATTAACATCTATATTGCCGTTGTAATGAGCTGTGATATACGATATTCATGAAAATTTTCTTAAACGTTTTCTAAATCTATGTTAAATAAATGCATATATGCAAGCTGGCGATAAGGATTGCTAGCCTGATCGATAAATTCTAGAAGTTATTTTATTTGCTTTTTTAATCTCACATTTGCTGGTAGTCTAAGGCAGCGGTTCTCAACCTATTGAGTCCCGTGCACCCCTTTCACCATTGCTAGATTATCATTTTCCTTTTTTTTTTTTTATTTAATTTAATTTTATTTTTTTCCAGAACTCGAAAAATGTATATATACATTTATTTAAGTTTGGAGGATTTTTTAATGTGTTTTACAAATTAAAGAAGAAATTGTTGATAAATGCCAAAACTTAGTCAAATTGTTTTTTTTTTTAATGTGCATAAATTAAAATTAAATACTTAACAGGTCAATAAAGGCTGAAACTATAAATTATAATGAAATCTCCCTGTTTGAGAACCTCTGGTCTAGACGAAGAAATATAAGTAAAAATCATTGATAAAGGTTAATGAATTTACAAATATATTATAATCTGATATTTCTGAAAATAATAGAAAATGTTCTTGGTTTTTCAGCCTTCTAAATAAAAAATTATAAAGCTGTGGATGCAGCTGTTTCTAAAGTGTGAGTCTACTGAAGAATTATTTTACTTTGGAAATGCTATACTATCATCTGTATTAATCAAGAGACTAAAATGTACTTTTAATTTATTTTTTACATATAAGTAATAATTAGCAGCAAAAAATGCTGAAATCTAACTAATAAGGAATAATATGCAGAATAAACTGAAGGGAAAATGTAAATACTGTCTGTCTGCCTCCTAAGAATTATTCCTACAGAATATCTAAAGCTTTCTGTTGCCTTAACCCATTATTCTTGGACTATATCAAAAAAAATTATTTTAAGTTATTCATTAAGTGTACTAAATGCCATCTTGATGCACTGAAAGATGAATTAGCAGTGTGAGATTTTTGATTTTTGCTTGAAGTAAAATACTCATTAGAACATTGCTTTGCCTTTCATGGAGCCATCATTTGCCAAAAGCAGAGTAGCAATGAAGCTTTCACCTGATTTGTCTCTACTTAAAATATCTAAGACCTGTTATAGTAGTGATTATCTCCAGTTAGATATACTGGTTTACATAGTTCTTGTGATAGACAGAGTTCTCCTAGCAGAAAATTTTAGCAAACCTTTACCAAATAGCTCTGTCATGATCCCAGACCTGTGAATGAATTCTGATTAATCCATGTGTAGCATTATATCTGATGTGGATGAAAAATTACTGAAAAACTTTAAAAGCAGCTAATCATTAAATTATGGTTAATATTATGATTTTAGTATTGACTGTTAGTTCTGAAAATTATTTCATTGATAAGATCCAAGCAGTTTTAAACTTTAATTATAATGTTCAGAATGGAATTTTTATGGATTAATTTAACTTAGTGGCATCAGTTTTTATATTGCCATATTGTTTTATGAAAAATTGTTTGTATCTTAAATTCAGGATTAAAATTTACTGTTTTCTGAGAGGGTTCTTCCTCTTTCTTGCTTGTTAAGTGCTGAAGCTTCTGTATTTGAATTATTTATTTGTAAAAAGTGACTATCCCAGTTTAATGACTTTTGTACCAACTATAGTATTATTTGCTATGCATATAAAATATTGTAATTAAAGAGTTATAATTTTATAATAAATGATTTGTCATGTATTATCAGGATGCAGAAAAAGATTTTAAAAAAAAATACTTACAAGAACATGTGAGATTTTGAAGTAGGTCAAGAAAACTAATTATTTTTCTAACAGTGTCATGTCATGAGTTAACGAAAAGTATAGTTATGTGTAACTGGTAGACAGTGTTCATTAATAAAAGGCATTTTTCAAGCATGTGGTATAAACAGATGCACATAATGTTTATCGTCCTGAGATAATTAAATATTTGGTAAGATTTTTTTCTTGTATTTTTGCTTTCATTAAGGTCTTCTGACACACAAAAGTATAAAGTTGCATAAATTCTAGATTTTTTTTAAAACAGTTACGGAACTCCCCCCCCCCTCCAGTTTTGGAATTCGTAATGATGAGGGAAAAGATTAACATTTTCAGCCTAAATGTGTTTTTTTGGGGGGGGAATATATTTACGGGGGCCCATTGACAATTTTTGGTGGTACATGGACACCAAGTTTTACAATTCTTTGACTTGTTATTTTGGCTTTGTGTAGTGGCGATTTTTGCGCCAAAAATCACCACTACCCAACCTATTTTTACTTTTAAAAAAAATCAGAGAATTCAACAACCTTGGCATTGTGCACTTCCTTGACTTTGTCCATGTACACATCGACCTATTTTCACTTAAAATGTCAAAGAAGCAAGCAATTCTACACTAGAACCAAACAAAAAATATATAACCTTAATAAACTACATTTTAAATCAAACAATGGGTGAAAATGCGCTTTAGCCCACTGCTTGGCGATGTTTTGAAAATCGCCAATTCGGCGCGTTTCAGCGAAACGTCTTTGCAATTGCAACCTTCCCGACACGCTCCGCGAAAACCTATTGTAAACAAAACATAGAATTCTAAAGCATAAATTAGTATGGAAACTGTTCCCACAAAAAGATAATAAAATAATATGCAAAACGAACATTATGATCATTAAAATATTTGTCAGTTAGGTTTAAATTAATTATTTACATTTTATGTTGTAATACTTACACATTTTATGCCGTTACATAACCTTCCCGACACGCTCCGCGAAAACGTAACCAAAATGGCATCGAAGAAAGAAGGAATTTTTTTTAAAAGGGCATTAAAATTACAAACGATACCATGTACACACCGTTCCGTTTTAACTTAAAAAAAAATCTGCGAATTGCACAATGTAGGCAACCTACACAAATGAACAAAATAAGCTAAAATAACGAAAATAAATTACAAGAAAATGCCATGTGCACAGCGTTCCTTTTAAACTTAAAAAAAACTTCAGCGAATTGCACAATGTAGGCAATGTGCACAAATGAACAAAATAAGCTAAAATAACGAAAATAAATTACAAGAAAATGCCATGTGCACAGCGTTCCTTTTAAACTTAAAAAAAACTTCAGCGAATTGCACAATGTAGGCAACGTACAAACAGTCAGCCATGTTGGCGGATATACGGAGTTACCCATGTTGGCGCGTTTATTGCTCATTCAAAAACAATCGCTGCCAAGCAGTGGGCTAAAGCGCATTCCAACCAAACAATGAAATAACATAAAAAAAAAAATTCATCTTAGAACTACACAAAGGAAATATCCGCTTACCTTATTTAGGAATTTCCATGTCTTCAGTCAAACAAAATCCCTTAACAGCATCCAAAAACTTCCTAAAAGTATCTAAACTAGAATCTGTATACTTGTGTCGCCACATAAATTCACAAAAACATCCTTCGTAGTGCTGATATCCTCGAACGTTTGGCCATACACATTTCCTTCCTACAAACAGGACACTTATAATGGCTACTAAGTAAACCTTCATTTACACACCAGTCAATTTTTACCCTTTCATTCCAAATCATGCGGAAATTCAAATTAATCTTACCACATTCAACCTTCACCATATAAACCACAAAATCACCAACATACTTCCTAACCAGCACTTCAAATTCACCTCAAACATGCAACCAATTATGTCATAATAGGGTTTCCATAACATTCAACTACTCAAGTTACCATAAATGAAACAACAACTTAACGATAATCCAAGGGGCACCCTTAAACATACTATAACCTTTTTTTTAAATTGGACATTACTACTTTATTAGTGTTAAATAAAACATGCAGAAATTGGATGTGTTGCAGTTTCTATGTAATTTCAGTGTGAAAGTTTTCTGTAATATTACAAGAGTCCTTCATACCAGAATAATAATAATAATAATTTCATTTTTTAGCCTCCATGCCCCCCAAAAAAGTTATTTCCTTCATTTAACTATATTCAACTCTGAAGAGGTAATTACTTTTCTGTATTTATTCTGCATGCTAACTTAAAATAAACACTATCATGTCATTTCCAAATATATATGATAATGATGTATATCTAATCACAATACAAAAAACTATAACTTTATACTGAAAAATGTTTTTGAACAATATTAAAGCGTCTTTTTGAGAATAAAGTACACAGAAAACACACATAAGCATAATTTCAATATTGATTTTGTATGTATGATTTTCATTATTGTGTCCTTTCTCTCCTTTTACATAATTTCTCATGGTCTGACTGAAATTCATCAGCTGCAGAAGATCCAAAAGCTCCACCCAAATCAGGGATTACATTAAAATGTAAAAGGAAGAAAATATAAGAGTAAAGTGTTGGGAAAAGTTTTATGCTATTTATGTATTCAAACAGTAATAATAATACTAATAGGAATTAAACATTACTTTTGTATTTTTGAAGAACCTACAGCATTATGTTTATAAAATAGTGAGTAATGCATTGCTGGTATAGCTTTAAAACATAATACGTCTAGGTCATATTTTAAATCAAAACTATGTTCTTCTGTAAAATGTCATGGAATTAAAATTATAGATATTATGTTTTAAAAGAAAATATAATTAAATACTAAAAACTGCAAAGAATTAATAAAAAAGTGGAAAACAGACCTGTCACATTTTGAAACTAACTCATTGTTAGAAAATGTCTTAAGGGCAACATTTATTTATAACTTTCGGATTTTTTTCAAAACATTGTGTGAAATGCTAAAAAATGCTGCTGCAGTAGATTTTGTGAATCTAACTTTTCTGTTGATTTGCTGACTATGATGTTTGAAATATATCTTAAATTCTTTATTTTTATCAGCAAAAAAAGTCATTTTATTTTGATAATATAACAAATCATAGAACTCGGGTTTTTTTTTTTTTTTTTTTTTAAGTATCTATTTCATTTCTTAGATGAAAATTGCTGTTCTTTTTAGGGACAGGAAATTATAGAAAAAGCTGGAGGACTTCACAAATTTATGAACTGGAATAATGCATTATTGACTGTAAGCAAATTTTAATTATATGGTAATGTGTTATCTAATTTTCTTAAAGGAATTCTGAAAACATATTTCAAGTCATATTATTCTAAACGTAAGTCATCATTTTTTTAACAATTTATGCTAAATCACAGGCTAACCTATTAACTTTTAACTGTCATATATAAAATATATTATGCAATTTTACATTAATTTACAAACATACTAATGAGCAGAGCCAAGACAAGGGAGAGGAAAGTGAAGCCCTTGCCTCAGGTGAACAGTTAGAAGGGGTTCCAAATTAGCTATGGAAATTTAAAAATTTTATTTTAAAAAAGAAAGGTACTGTCTGAGTATCTGCAACCCATTGAAAAGTCACAAACTCTTTAGTAGTTTTGAAGAGCATTTGTGAACTCATTGGTAATTCTTTTTTCATCAAGCTAATGCACAAAAAGCAGCAGCCGTTTTCAGAATGCCACAACTTTTTAAAATATTTTAATACAATCTTTCAATTTACTAAATCAATGCGTATGTTTTTGCTAATTTAATCTCTCCTAGGAGTCTTTTTTCTTAAAAAAAAAGACTTAATTGTCATAATCTCTCAGTGAACATGAAAACTTGAAAGTCATCAGAGTCCATTATTTTGATATGCAGTATACTGAGGTCACATATATTTACCTCTAAATTTAAAAAAATAGCTAAAGTATGCTGATTTAATATTAAAAAAAAAGGAAATTGAGCTCACTTCATTTCAAACTATCCATTTTAAACTTTTATAACACAAATCAGTGGTATTTGTGTTATAAAAGATCTTGGCTTGTATGAAATTTTTAACATATTTGCAAATTATATTACAGTCATATTCCATAAGCAATTAATAATTTTTACAATAAGTTTGCTAAACTAAAAACAGATTTCCAAATTTAAAAAGAATTTGGTTCTTTAAAACAAAATTTCAAGAACACTTTCTTTTAGTACAGTTGATGTCAATTTATTAAGCCCTCTTTTGTTAGAGCTGGCTGTAATGACATTTTGAAAGAACATGATGTATGATTCACTTTCACAGTACTTGTGCATTTGGAATTAGAAATATTTACCAAATCAATTATAGAAAGGTCTACCAAAGTCTTTTTTTTTTTAATGTACTGCAAGGTGGGTAAATTTCTGACAGTATGAAATGTTTAAAAGCCGCTGGTGAGAAGTTGCAGCCTTTGGAACAAGTTTTTAATAATTTGCAAGTTTATGCAATTGATAATGGATAATATTCTGAGCAAGTGTGCTGAATTGATAAAAGAATACCATACTTTAAAAAGAAAGCTAATTCATAATATATCTGTCTAGATTAATCTAAGTTTATATATAATTAATTTTTTGCAATAAAGTGTTCTTATTAGATAATAGTTTCAAAAATTTGAGTTTGGCAGAATCTTATGAAAACTGTTGGTTATATCATAGTAAAAGGGAATTTTAAATATCAAATTTAAAATTTGTTAATTAGTAGGTTAATTTAAAGAGTTACTTTCAGAAAAATTCTAATTTAAATAACTATAAATGCAGTATTGAATTAACCATTAAGCAATATAAGCATGAGTTTAGGGCATGAAGGAAGGTGCACACCACAAAAAGGTCCTTAAGCATTCAGGAAAGCGACACCAAAAAATTTTCTATTGCCATTTCTACATGGGATGTATGGTGTAGCTAAACTAAACCTAAGAAAGAGAAGGAATAAAGAAAAAAGCTAATAGCATAAACATACGTGGAGGCATCAAAATCTTTTAGGTGCTTAGGGCCTCTGAAGCTCTTAACCCAGCCTTGTATAATGGGAAGTTAATAATAAATGTAAAATCTGTGTCATTAAAGAATTACTAATCTCTGTTAATGATTCTATTTCAATTGAGCAAAAAAATTTGTATCTTGTAATCATATAAAAAATGTTAATAATAATCTAAATTTTATAACTTATATTTGAAAAATTTTATCTGTCAAAAAAATTTTACTGTGAATTATTTCAGGATAGTGGCGGTTTTCAGATGGTATCGTTAGTGAAATTATCTGAAGTTACTGAAGATGGTGTCAGATTTGTTTCCCCTTATGATGAGAAAGAAATACTGTTAACTCCAGAAAAGTCAATAGACATTCAGAATAGTATAGGGGCTGATATCATAATGCAGTTAGATGATGTTGTGAGTAGTACTATTTCGGGACCCAGAGTTGAAGAAGCAATGCATAGGTATGTAAATAAATGTATTAAATGCAGTTTCTTTTCTTAACACCCTAGTAATGAATACAGAGATGAATGCTGTAATTTTATTATTGTTATTATTTAAATTCAAATGCAGGCAACTGCATAAAATTCATTCAGTATATCCCATTCAAAAAATAGCATATTTAAAATAATAACTTTCTGCCATATTATTACAAACAAGATTTATTAAATTATATGCTTGGCTATAAAATTAAGAAAGTTATTATTTTTATCAAATAGCCATGTTATTTAATCAAAAGTAATTTCTTCAATCCAGTTCATTTTAAAGCATTGAACTCTTTTTCTCAATTTTAATGTTAAATCGTATTTCTGTGGTAGAATTTTACAATGAATATGTTTTAAGAGCATTTTTACATGGAAATTCCTGAAAGTTATCAACCTGTATAACATGCTGAATTTCTAAACTGAATTTAAAAATATTTATAAATATTCTGTAGTTTGGTTAAATATTTTGCTTTCATTTCAATTTGATAATTTGGGCGTTTTCGTGGTTTTCCCCATGTGTAACATGTATACGAGCCAGTTTCCCTTAGAAAGTCCCCCACAAAGGCATCCCTCCCTTAGGCAGATAGCCTTCGTGTGCTTTGCCATAATTGAATAACCTAACCCAATTTGATAATCCTGGATATCAATCAATTTGTATCTTAATTTTTAATGTTGTTGATGTGTACGTTTTTAGGAGAAAAAGTCCTTGAAAATTGAATGTAAAATTTTTACATGAAATATTACATGTTGTATTCCATGATACAAAATAGAAACTAGCAGTTTTTTCATTCAGTATACCTTAAGACTTTAACATTCAATTTTGAAGTCTTATTAATAAGTTCTAATGAATACTTACTTACATTATGTAAATATTTACTAGATCTCTTTTTATGCTTTAGAAATAAAAAACTTATTATTATTTCTACAGAACCTATCGCTGGCTTGATAGGTGTATCAAGTATCACAAGAAGCCTAAAAGTCAAAATCTTTTCCCAATTGTTCAAGGAGGTCTTGATCCTGAATTAAGACGACAGTGTGCCGAAGGTGACAAAATATTCTTCTGAATTATTTAAAATCCTTTTCTTTGCATTGAATTTCCTTTTAAACTTAGAGAATATAATGAAAATTCCTGTTGCATTTAGAGCTCAATTAATACAGTATAATATTATGAAAGCTATGTGTTATCTAAAGCAGTTGGAAAGTATGTCTTTTTTAAGAAAAATTCCTTTTTGGGGGGTAGAGAGAATAGCATAAAACATAAATTATTTTTAGAATGAAGTCTTTATATTCTCTTTTTGATATAACATTATTTTTATTACATAATTTTTGTATCTGCTAAATAACTTTTTAATGAAATTTATAGCATATTGTATAATAGCAGTTTAATTGCATAAAATAGAGTATATCTAATCTAAAAATATTCCCCTTCTCTATCTATTCTCAAGTCATAAATAGACTTTAACATAGTTATTATAAGACTTTAACGTAGTTATTATTTATGTATAATGTAAATACTGTGATTGCATACAATTCAAGAAATTATTTGCTTTATTTTATCTTAAAGATAAATTTCACTTGATTTAGGTGAAAAACTATTTTTCCTTTTAAAAGATAATGCTAAATATTTTAGTATTTATCTTTGTAGTTGACTGGAATAAAGTGCAATTTAGCAGTGTTGAGATTAATGGCTATAAAAGAAAATAATTTGCTTTCAGTGACGAGAGAGCTTTATCAGATCATCTCTTGAAATTTATAAAGTGAAATAATTCGATGTCAGTGCTGGTCTAAGATGGAAATTCTCTAAGTTTTAAATGAGGCCAATTAGGAGAGGAAAAAAATTGTCATTACACTCTAAATTGCAGAATTTAGTGTTTTGAATGGAGTCCTGCCAGAGAAAACCTGTTTTATACTTTTGTCTTAATTTTTAAAGATAAGCATGTTTTCTGCTGTTTTGCAGTATTTGAATGATGTCTATAAATGCTAATTTATAATACTAGTCTCAAATACAGGTCATAATTAACATTTTTCTTATATTTTAAATAGTCTTAAAAATTTTTCATATTAGAAACAGTCTTTGTGGAGTCTCTCCAAATTTTTGGAGTGTTGTACTGTGTTACTCGACATGCACTATATGCATCTAAATTAACCATTTCTTCCTGCATTGGGGACATATGGATTAAGTTATTGTTACCTTGTAGGTTGCCAGTGGTCAATAGATTTTACTGACACCATAATACTTCAGTTTATTTTAAACATTTATACAAATTTGCTGCATCACACTGCACTATTTATTAATCTCGGAGCTGATTGTAAGTGACCTTAGCCTGCAAGTCACTTCTGACCAACAGAGAGCAGTGATGGCCATTGGTTTGATTTTAATTTAAAATACTATCTACATTTAATGCACTATTGCATGTTGGTGATCTATGAGTCAATTGCCAATGACTGTCAACATAGAGGTCACCAACGAACAACACCATTTATGTATACCTTCTGTTTAGTTTAATTTGAATAGTCTGCCTAAATAATATAATTTTAAATGTATCTAAATATGCCCAACTGATAATTTTGATGAACATCTGCAGCTTTATTTTAATAACTATCAGATATTTCTACTGCTATATATTTTGTATCTGGTACATAATCATACCCTTTCCCACATGCCTTTGATTATTTAACTTGAGGAGTTGTGCTAAAAAAATTAAAGGTACATACTTCTTCCTTTGTTAAAAAAAGTTTTATGAATTTTCTGTCTTTATAATTTATATTTTAAAATATTTTTTTAGAACTTCTGAAAAGGAATGTGCCTGGTTATGCAATTGGTGGACTAAGTGGTGGTGAATCTAAAGATGATTTCTGGAAAATGGTTCATTTAAGTACAGATTTGTTACCTAATGAAAAGCCTAGATACTTGATGGGAGTGGGGTAAAATGTTTTTATTTTTATTTGCATAAATAGAAATTTAGATAAACTTAACATACGTAAATAAATCCAAATGCGTAATTATGCTTATATAAATATAATTTAGTATATTTATTACAATTTATTCAGGTGATCATAATTATTCTGTTTAATCCAGATTTCCTTTGGATCTTGTTGTTTGTTCAGCTTTGGGCTGTGATATGTTTGACTGTGTATTTCCAACAAGAACTGCAGTAAGTGAATTTTTTTTCTTAATTTTTTAATGTTAATTTTTATTTTTTAATATTAGTTTTTTAAATTAAAATTAAATTCATTTCTGCCTGAGATTTTCTTATTTCTCCATCTATATTCTATAAAATATGTAAATCTAAAATTATTGTAAACTATTAAATTATATAAAAAAGAAAATAATCTGTCTCATATTCTGATCATATTCACAAGGAGTGAGGAAAGTCCATATACTTAATGTAGATGAAAGTAATGATTCCTTGTTTGTGCTGATGACTATATTGCAGTGAGCTAGAACAACAATGCACCTGTTTCAATTCTTCTTTTCAACTAGTTTGAAATGCTTGACAATAAGCTCATACCACAACTGTGAACCATCAAAGTTCTGCACAATATGTCGATTTACTGACTCACTTCACATTGCCTGTTCTGTGTCCTCTAACTGAAAGCCTTCCAGTTCATTAGATTAAATAAGGATCAGATAGTCTGACCTCTAAGATTAATAAACTTAACAGTTTTACCATGTGATGGGCAAGGCCGTATGTATGCAGCTTAGAATACTTTTTGTGACATCTTTTAAAAAGTATACATCTGGTTGTAATGGAAGTTTTCTGCCAAAAAATGTTCTTAATAAAGTTAGAAAAAAAATATGAAACCAGTACCTTTAGTGCAGGTAGTAATCACCACCCAAATCTATGATTTTCTGCCAATGTTTTGGTAGCTTTTTCAGAGCCTTCGGCCCAGAAACTTGGTGGCCATGAGTCTAAAAACAGATCAACCCCATTTTGGACAGCTCATGCAGAATGGAAGATGACACCAACAAGATGTAGCTGAAGGTGTAAAAAAAGGTAGAAGTCCAAAGGAGCAATGTCGGGGATATATGGTGTGTATGGCAAAAGATGCCATTCGAGTCTGTACAGAATCCACCTGGTGAATGTAGACATATGTAGTCTTGCATTATCTTGATGGAACATTACCTTTTTGTGCCAGAACTCATTTCAATGTTTTTCCTTGATAGCAGCACCAACATGGAGTTCTCATTGTACACCTTACTGTTGAGGGGTTTACTTTTTCCAGATATTCTTTGTGGATAACACCATGGCGATCCCACCAGATACAAAGCATGATCTTTTTGTTAGTTAAATTGTTCTTTACGATGCTGCTGAAGGGCTCACCGGGTGCACACCAACCCCCTTTTTTGGTTGTGTTTTTGAAGTAGATCCACTTTTCATGATAAGTGACAATCCAGTCTAATGTTTTGTTCTTGCTTTGATTTCGAGCAGATTAGTGCAGACCCAAACACATCTTGGCGACTGAACTTGACCATCAATTTTATACAATGCATAGCACAACTAATGGACATGGCATTAATGTCTGACTCCTTAACAAGCTCTCAAGTTGTTGCATACTGATCTTCTTCCACAATTTCTTGCAGATTGGTCTCATCAACATCAATAGGCGAGCTAGAGCGCTCTGCTTCTTGAGTGTCGTAGTCCTTGTTTTTGAACTTTCCATTTCAGACACCTTGTACTTATGATAACAATATTTTTTTATAAATTTCACAACACAGTGTTCTAAAGCAAGTCTCTTTCTTTCAAATATAAAAAATTGTTTATCAAAATGTGATTAAACTCGCCAGTGCAAATTGTTTGCGCAGAGGATATTTGTGATGATGGGAAACTTTCATTAAAACCCAATATACATGCATCTTAAAATATAAATTTTAAAAATTAAAGCATATTAAAAGTGGCCTGCCAATGGCTGAGCAGTAAAAGCTGCTGAACACTGATAGTTCAATCAGAAGTTGAAGTCTCCTCGAACAGGCTGGCTACATGGGCATTTGTATGGTTTCTCTTGTATGTAACTTGGATACAAGCCAGCTTCTATTAAAAAGTCCTCCACTGGGCATCATTCCTTTCCATTTTGTGCCAAATATCAAAGCATGGGACAATTTTTTTTAAAAAAATAGATTAAAAATGCATAAATCCAGGTATAAACTGCCAAAGTCATTTTGGTATTAATATCAAGGTATTTTTGGTATTAATATCTTTTTCATGGCAATTTTTAGGGAGTTTATGCTTTCTCGTGGAAACCCTGTGCCAATAAGAAGGCTAAAATCAATAAATGAATTCCTAATTTAAATCTGTATTTTACTGCTTTTGATAATATATTTAATTTATAATATGTCCAGTTGGTGATTTTATGGGAATTTCCAGCTTTCTAGTGATTCATAAAAAATTTCTAAGACAATATGACACATAATTGATGCATCTGTGTACATTTTTTTGTATTTTTTACGATAATGTGCATTTTAAAAATATCTTAATTTTTTAAATATATAATAATAAATGTTCTGAGATATAGATTGTTATCCAAAGTTTTCATTGTGCAATTTTTTACTCATTATTATACCATTTACATTGAAGTTACACATCAAAATTTGTAGTATTCTAGGTAACTATTTTAAAAGGTTTTTTTTTTTTTTTTTTTTTTTTTTTTTTTTTTTTTTACATTATTAGCGATTTGGCACTGCACTTGTACCTGGTGGTGAACTGAATTTGAAAAATAAAGCATTTGCTAATGATTTTAGACCAATTGATGAAACATGCAAGTGTCCAACTTGCATTCGGTACTCCAGAGCTTACATCTATCAGATTGTTACCAAAGAAACGGCTGCTTGTCACATGATTACTACCCACAATGTAGCACATCAAGTAAGTTACATTTTGTTTCCTTTATTGATTGCTGCTGACTGTGTGATATTTTAATTCATTACACCAAATGTTTACTTTGTTTTGTTGGTAAAACCTGAGATCTTTATTTTATGTTATTAGGTTGTCAATCATGTGAAAATGTGAAATTGAAATTTTACCATATCATGTGAAAATGTGAAATTGAAATTTTACCATGCATAAAATTTGAATGTTTTTTTAATGAAATAAAGCACTTTGTAGAATAATATCTCACAATATACTGCAGTTTTGGATATTGTGTTATTGTTGCATAAAACCACATGTAAATAATTTGAATCCAGAATAGTGCAGCTAGCAATAAATTTGTTATTATCCAAATATCAGAATCTTGAAATAATGTTCTTAGCTATAATCTGACAATTTAGAAGGGCATAATCTATGGAAACTTCATAACTTTCTGTGATAAAAATATAATATTATAGAAAAATATGAGACCCAAATAATTCTTGAAAATTTTAAGAAAATTTTTTACAAATAATCTTGTAAAACATACCTGTATTCGACATGTATATAAAACAAACAAAATTATGTATGATGGTAAATCATATGATTTTAATTTACGTACATTTATATACATTATATTTACTTTTATTAATTTGTTTATTAGAATTGCAATTTTTCTTCTTGAATGACACTAAATTATATAACATTAGTATTCGAACTAGTTCAAGTAATTTTGTACTGTTAAAATAAACTATTTGAACAAAAATTACAATTAAGGATTAAATTTATTGCAATCTCCATAAAATAAAATATTGCAATCATTATTGCATCTTGAAATCAATGCCAGTATTATTTTTATTCCTTCAATAATAAAATTATTTCATTTGATAATTTCAATAGTTTAATTGCAGTGAATAATACTTTGAATAAATAAATACATAGTTTCTAGAAATCTTTTGAAACATGCCATAAGTTACAATTAGAATTCTTCAAATTGGAAAAGTAATATCTCTTTGAGTAATTTCCTTCTTAACCAACAAATAGATTACATGTTTTATGGCATAAAAAGGTGTTCAGGTTGGAAAAAGAACATTTTGCTATGTCAAAAAGCATAATAACAAGCAACAAAGCTTAGCTTAACTATTCTGCTATGGCTCGCAAAAACCCATTGCAGAATCTTTATGTTTGAAGTTTAAAACATGGCATTTATGTTTTAGCATAACTACCTTGGCACAGTTTAGTAATTTTTAAAGAAGAAAAATAATGTTGACTTATAATTGCAAATTATTTATTGCATAATATTTTATATTTTAATTAGATATTTTTCTTGAAAATTTATAAATACATCTACTTACAAGCAGGTTGTTTTCTTCGTTCTAGTAGAAATTCCATGGTGATCTCTTTAAGTCTAGATTCAAAGCTGTCTAGCCCGTTAACAGTAAAGTACTGTATTTCCCAGAAACTTTATTACTTATTGCAGTTTCTTTCTTTGTATACAAATCCCACAGTGGATATTTTAAAAATTGAGTTTAAAATAAAAATACATTGTGATTTTTCTATAAAAACTGATGGAACTTTGAATAAAAAAAAGTGCGTATGAAAGTAGCAACATTGTTTGTTAAAAACATTGAAAACTTATTTTCTGTTTGGCTGACTGAAGAACTATTATGCACATTGTTGCCAGAATTTAGCACATCCTGAAAATTTGGGGATTTCTATTTAGGTAGGTACATTAATACATAAGTACCCAAAACATGACCATGTGCATGCAAAAATCAGAATCTCAACAAAGAAAATTGTAATTGTTTTCTTCAACATCGGAAGAATTGTGGAGCTTATTGTGCTGTAAACACTGAAGGGTGTTACAGTAAAAAGATGTGCAATGAAGTTCCTGTCTATAATTGTTCAAATTCTGTAAAGCATACATCCACTTTCAAGACTAGATGTATGATTTCTTTACCATGGAATTACAGTATTCTGTGTACTGTTGCATATTCTACTTCAATAATTTGGCAAGCAGTGGGCTGCAAATGATGAAGCATTTTCTGTGTGGTCCACATAGTAACATAATGCTACACATAACTTCAATCTCTTCCTTTAAATTAAGGCCAGACTAAAATGGGAATAGTTTTCCAAAAGGGAACCTCTAAAAGCATGGGAGGATGGAATCTTCCTGGTTTCCTCAGAAAATGTGAAAAATTAGTTCAAAAACCTGTTTTGAAAGATTGTGAAAATTTAAGTCATTTTGCAAGGCTTTCCTGATAACCAGTATATTTTGCTAAGTATTGGGTTTTAATGAAAATTTCCCACCACCGCAAATATTGTTTGCACAGCAGTTCTTGTTGGCATATTTAATCCTATTTTTTCAAACGATTTTTGGCATTTGAAAGAAACAGACTTGCTTTAGAACACTGTGTTGTGAAATGTGTAAAAAAATATTGTTATACAAGGTGTCTGAAATGGAACTATCTCGCTACAGATTAGAACCATCATTTACTTCCAGTTCTATTGCAAAAAGTCAGCTACAGAATGTCGCCAGGCCCACCTGTGAGAAGTGGAAGAAGATCAGTATGCAACCATTCAAGAGCTTGCTAAGGAGTTACATGTTAGTGCCGTATCCATTAGTCACACTATGCATCTCATAAACTTACGTACAAGTTCAATCGCTAAGTGCTGCATGAACTGGCTCAAGCAGATAAGGACAGATGTATTTGAGCCTGCACTAATCTGCTCAAATATCAATGCAAGGACAAAATTTTGGATTGGATCATCACTTGTGATGGAAAATAGGTTTACTTCAAAAACACAGGCCAAAAAGGGGTTTGGTCCGTGCCCGGTGAGCTGTCAGCAGGATCACAAACTGCAATTTTACTTAACAAAAAGATCATACTTTGTATCAGGATTGCCGTGCTATTATCCACAAGGCATATCTGGAATAAGGTAAAACCCTTGACAGTAAGGTGTGCAGTGCGATGCTAGTCCATATTGATGTTGCTATTAAGAAACAAATGTCAAACTGAGTTCTAGCGCAAATAGGTAATGTTCCATCAAGATAATGCAAGACCACATGTGTCTGCATTCACCGACTGGGCTGTATATGGACTCAAATGGGATTTTTTTCTCACCTGCTTTATAGCCCGATATTGCTCCTTTGGACTTCTACCTTTTTTTACACCTACAGCTACATCTTGCTGGTGCTATCTTCCACTCTGCACAGGATGTCCGAAATTAGGTTGATCTGTTTTTGGACTCACAGCCACCAAGTTTCTACGCCGAAAGCTTTGAAAAACTACTAAAATGTTGGCAGAAAGTCACAGATTTGGATGATGATTACTACCCGCACTAAAGGTACTGCTTCAAATTTTTTCCCTCCCTAACTTTATAAAGAACGTCTTTGGTGGGGACGCTTTTGGAATGAAAGTGAAACTTGCATTCCAACAAGATATTGAAGGAAGAAATATTGTGTGCACTTAAGGTTTAATAGTATTTTACAAAATTGCCAATTGATAAGGAGTATTTTTTAGGATTCTTTTAACTGGAGATAGATGGCATCAATATCAAACCTTGGTTTCTTGTGAAACTTTGGTTCACAAATTTAATTTGTTTGTGGATTGCAGATGATTGCTTATTTAAACTTTAGAACAGAATTTTATGCACAAGTTTTTTTTAATCCAAAATCAGAGCCAGACCTGAATGGACATAACCAAAAATGGAAATATATAAAACAGAAAAGATAAACACAACCTTAAATGGATAAAATAAATGAAATTTTTTATAATAATTTAAAAAGAGAAGGGATGAGTAAAATGGGGAAAAAAATGAAGATCTTATTGTTTAGATGTAAAATTCCCTTCTATAAAATCACTTTGTAAAACCATGAGGCCTTTATAGCTTTTTTAAGAGCATTTTCTCAGCAATAATAATATTATGTTTGTCTTTATTATTATTATTACTTAGGAAATTTTATTATTATTACTCAGGAAATAATTTTATCTCTAAGTGCACTTGATTCTGCTTGAGACCTTTGTTGCCTCTGTTTTGCTTAAAATTTTTCCAATGGGATTTATTGTTCTTTATAGTTTAAAATGTTTCTAAAATGAGATATGGCATTGTCACTGAAAATGCTTATGTTATAGCTTGCTACTGCTTTATCAGGGTGACATCCTTATATGACATCTAGCGTATGGTTCATTGACCATCAGTTAATCACTTCAGCTATCAAACATTTATTGGATTTTCTTTAAGAAGTTTCTCTTTAAAATATTCTTTTCAGTAAATAATTTACATTAATGTTTTCATGTATATTTATGTCTATGAATGGAAAATATATGTGTTTAACTATAACTGTTTATAGTAGTGTTTTCATGTAGTATATACGATGAGGAAAGAAAAAGAAACATTACTAAATCTAAACACATTTTATTTATTATCACTTTCAAATGGACATAGAATGTAAACTTCTGCATTTAAGCTCAAGCAATTAATGTTTTCTGTAGCACTTTTCCTGTGATTAAAATACTGAATTTCTTGTTTTAAATGTGTTGCAGCCTTTCTTATGTGTAGAAGTAACACAGCTGCCAATTCTCCCAGTTTTGCCAAAGACTGCCGATTTTTTCACACAGCTCTCAGTTTTTAAGTAACCGCTACTAATAAAAGTGCTTCTCAACAATATGAGAAATTTATTGAATAAATTAAAGTTTAAAAATTTTAATTTTAAATTTCCTTTCTGCACTGATTTTCAGCTTAATTTTTCTTATAAAATTTTATTTGGTCTGAATTGTCTTAGTCTACTGCGGACATTTGTAGAATTTTACATAAAAATTTAACCAATATTTAATCAATTAATATTTGTATTTAATTCTGTTTTACAGCAATGTATGGTACATTACCAAGATTATCCTCACAGTAATCATACATTAATTATTAATTTAGTTTTCATCAAGTTCAAAAGTATTAAACCTTTCCTACGTATAAGAATTATCACTATAAAAGTATTAAAAAATCATTAAAATTATCCAGAACATGAAATTTAGAATATCTAATTAAATATTAATATATTTTATATTAATATTTAATTAGTATTAATTACATCTATCGAGGGGGCAGCATAATGCTTTGATAGAAGTGAATGCCACTGAAATGAAAAGGGAAAGAAAGATCTCAACAGAAGCGAATGTGGAAATAAAAAAATCATTTGAAGAAGATGCTACTGAACTGCAGAAATGAAAAAAGGTATTGCCAAAGTCAAAACGAAAGTCGTCAGTTTTATAACAAGAAAGTAGCCACTATAGATGAAGCATTAGAAAGAAAGATAAAAACTGTATATCAAGAAATCACCAGCGTCATCATAGAAATCTTCACTCTGAAAAAGAGATTGGAGAAATAGATTAATCTTAAAAATCTGCAGGGTCAAGTGGCTAGTTGGATATGGCAATTACAGGAATATGACTTAGAAAATCAACATCACAGAGGAACTTCACATGGGATTGCTGATGCACTTTCAAGACCTTGCACAGAGTGCAAACATTATTGGAAAGCTGAGTTAAAATATGGTTTGAAGTACCAGTGGTCAGACAAACTAGCATAGACTTCTTAATATGAGAGTCCAATTCCTAGTATAGTGAAGACTGGAAAGGCTCAAATGGATGATCCTCGATCGAGGCCATTAATGCAAGTAATGGAAACAATGAAAGAAAAACCCAGCTGTCAAGAAATCACACCCTTTAGTTTGATGACAAAAAAATACTGGGCTTTGTGGAGTTCCCTTCACCTGCAAGATGGAGCTCTCAACTGCAAATGGAAAGATTTTCAAATGGCAGCTCTTCTTATCAACATCTCAAGTGCCTAGTGTTCTGCCATAGCTTCATAGCACCCCTACTGAAGGCTATTTTGGTGTAAAGAAAACACTGCACAAAGTTTGTGAATGTTTTCTCTTATACAAAGCCAAAGCAGATGTATAGGAAGGTGGTGTAAATCCTGTGATGTGTGTAGAACTCGAAAAAGCCTGCAACATGTATACAAGGAAGATTGCTGTGCTATAGTGTGAAAGCACCATTCAAAAGGATTGCTTTGAACATTTTCGGACCTTTGCCTCGCACAGCTAAAGGTAACAAAAACTACCTATTTCTCATAGACTGCTTTAGTAAATTACCAGAAAATTTTCCATCCCTAATCAAGAAACTTCAAACAAAGCAAAAATCCTAGTGGAGAATTGAATTTCAAGATCTGGAATGTCTCTCTGTATTCATTAGAATCTGTATTTAAAGGCCACATCATCTGTATTTAAGGCCTTTGTAGAATTCTCAGGATAAAAAAGACTCAAACCACTCCTTTACATCCACAGTCAGATTGTGGAGAGATTAAATCAAACAATCTTGGACCATTTCTTCTCTATTGGTGTCCCAGAGCCAGCAGGACTGGGACCAGGAACTGCCATTATTCCTGCTAGCATACAGGAGTGCCGTTCATGAGAGCACTTGATTTTCATCATCGCAAATGATTTTTAGCTGTGATCTTTCTCTGCCGTTTAAACTACTTTTCGAATGACCACCAGACATGCCTGAAGAATGCAGGCAAAGAAAGCATGGAATAGTTATCAACTAATTATAAAGCATTATTTACCTGGAAGATCTGCAGGCACATCTAGAAGACGTTTGTCAGTTCTCCATAGGAAGAATCAGTACAGCCGTTGAGAAGATGAAGACGAAATACGATGCCAAGTTAATAGCGAGAGAATTCAAGGAAGGAAATCAAATCTGGTTCTACGACCCATTTCGTCATCATGAATTCTCTCCTAAGCTACAACTATGTGATCAAGAAATTGAACGACGTTGTGGTGCATATGCAAAGAACTTTTCGTAAACCTAAGGTAGTACTGTAAGATGGACTTCCACCTTATTACGGTAATGAGAATTAGTTATTCCTCATTTTGGAAATTGTGTTGCCTCGGACATGCAGTTCTTAAGGAGAAGGCAATGTTGTAAATATTTAAATCTTTCCTGTTTTTCTTCCTGTATTGTCGAGATTTTTTATTGTTTTATTTATTTGTTATTTTTAGGTTGGTAATTTTTGAGTTTATATTGCATTAATTTAATTTGTGGCCATATGTCTTTCATTGAAGTATTTATTTGTAACTTAGAATTATCGATCTTTTAATTCTTAAAGCAACATTAGAATTGTGATGGTAGTTCACTCAGAATGGAAATATAGGCAATTTCGTCCTTGATGTGTTTTGGTAACATTTCCAATGTCTCACCAACTTGGCAACTTTTTAGAAAATTCTCAGAATTACACTTTGAAGCTTCTTCCAGAAGTTTCTAGAACTCATGCTATAGGGTGTGAATAGCTAGGGAGTTCAGTTGTGAATCAATAGTGAGATTAAAAATTTAGCTGAATTACGAGTTTCAGTTTACCCTGAGAGTGATTTGAGGAACTTTAGAATTTATTTCATATTCAAAAGAGGAATTGCTAAATATCCATGTTCCCCTTGAGTTGTTTCCAGTTATTATTCTACTGTGTTTGCTACTTATGCATAGTTTCATAAAAAATATTTTTCATTGCTGCCTGCTTTTGGACTTATTATTTTAAAGAAATATCTAGATCCTGTGGCAAGAATGGCATAAAAGAATCTCTTTCTTTTATTAAATTTACTAGTTGTATTATTTACCTACAAGGAAAATTTTATTTTACCACAATTGATTATTTTCTTTTTCAGATGAATTTAATGAAGTCTATACGGGAAAGTATACTTGAAGATCGTTTTCCTCAATTTGTTGAAGATTTTATGTTAAGAATGTTTCCTACAAAAGAATATCCAAAATGGGCTGTTGATGCTTTAAATGCTGTGAACATCAAACTGCCCTCTTAGACTATTATTTTTCAACATTAGATAAAATTATCTATAACAAATTTTAATTCCTGTAAATAAAATATTTTTCTAATGCTTTGTTCACTTCTTGCTTTAAAACATGTTAGTAATTTGGTTTGAATTTACTTCATTTGTTTTTGTGCTGCAAATAAAAAGAAAATACCATGTTTACTCTCATATTTCTTCCCCTTGTGTAATTTTCAGCATATAATTTTTAAATTTCTGATTTATGGTAGCAGTGTA
>KK121896.1:171472-183119 GCA_000611955.2 Stegodyphus mimosarum | reverse complement strand
CCTTCCTGTGTGTTCTTCATCCCGAAGAGATTTGTGACCTCTGTGAAATTCTGTAAACCATCTAAATAATGTAGCACAGAATGTACACGGCGCAAAAAGAAATGGTGCAATTCTATATCTCCCGTTCTACTGGGCATATTGACGAAATTGAAATTGCGTTTTCCATGTCTCGAAAGGGGGACTTAGGATCTGTAGCGTTGTTGTATTATTGGTATTTTGACACAAAATCGGACTTTTTCTGAAATGGCATGCCAATTTTTTCCATATTTCGATTCTACGACTCAAATTACGCCTAAATATTAAATTTTCTAGAACTTGGTGCGAAAGTTACGAAGAAATTCAAAATTTCATCTTGGGGCATTTTTTTTCAGTTTGCGCCAAGAATAATTCATTGGCAAACTTCTTACTTTATAGCAACCTATTTTCCTTTTTTTTTTGTTCTACACGAGCGAAGAAAAGGCCACGTTCATTACTTTCAAATAATTTTAATAAAGTGCTTAAACCACGTTTGGCTTTATTATCGCTTGTAACGAATATGCCAAATTTCCAAATGCGACAATATGTAAATTCATGTATATCTTGGGAAATTTTTGCGAGTGTGCCTATAAATACATCTACAGTAAGATGATGTTAAAAGTTTTATAGTTTATGATACCAAAATAGTTTCGAAAAATTTGAAAAAAATCTTTACAAATACACAATATAATTTCGATTTCTGGGAGAAGAATGCATGTAAGTTTAATAAGAAAGAGATATTAATAATTATGTACCAAATTTAATCAACATTAAAGGAGCTGAAATTTTGAGAGCTAATTTTTTAAAAAACTACTCTTGCGATGTTTACAAAACTTGGCAGTTTGGCATAATTTGAGTCGTAGTATTGAAATAGCATCGAAAACAAGTTGCCATGTCATTTCAGAAAAAGTCCTATTTTGTGTTAAATTGGGTATTCTTTTGAATTAATCCCACATTAAAATCACACAACATAATAGCGCAATAAATGTTGCCTCAACAATACTATTTTTTCTTCTGCTAAAATTTATTTTACGTTAAACTACTTGCAATTGGCGAATAAAAAAATCGTCTGCAAAACTAAAATTTTTCATATTTTCATATCTAACCGTTACCTTTTAATGTCATTTATCGCTTGCACGTATCACAGAAATCTCAGTAATTATTCATTGTGTACAATAAAATGTATGATGTTTTGGAGCGTCTTTTAAATTTCTAAAATGTAGACCAGACACAAAAATGAGAATAAATTAAAAATTCAAAAAAAATCTAAAATGCTTCAGGTTTTAAATTACGTTCAAAGGGACGTTTTTTAACATTTTGTGTGTTACTTTATTTATTAAATATCATGCTCATTTACTAAATATCATGTTCATAAAATTCAGTTAAAACAAATATCGCAAAATAATTTTAAACTAAGCATATCTTTAGAACTTCCGATACAATCTTACACGTTGAAGATAAAAATGTTTTTTCTGTACAAAGCTGCCATTGCTCGCTTTGAAATCCTTGAGTCTGTTAATCAAAAATTCGTTAACGTTTTACAAAGTATGAAATCGATAATAAAACAAATTCCAAATTTCAAATTTGGGTTTCTGGATGCCCATATTCGTAGTGGTATTACGTCATTCACAATTGGTTGGCTCTAAGTACCGTCGCTTTATCACAATGCGAGAAACATACACATTTGTGGAGATTCTTAATTATTTAATTTCTTCAAATATAATACAGGGCGATTATATTTTGTGGCAACAATTTGAAAAGTGAAAGGGACATCCATAGTGTTTCAACGCAAAATCGCAAAACAAAAACAATAGTCCTTCAGGGACAAAGCCCCTTTGGACTACTAAATTTATTTAGTAATTACTTAATAATGCTATTGAGAATATGTTTACGTGTCGTACAAATTCATTAATTAGCGATAGATAAGGTGTGAATTATATAAAAGGTGTATCTAGATAAGAACATATCTTACGAGGCTGAAGAAAATCATTGCTACTTTCTTCATAAATTTAAAAATGATTTGTCGAAAGAGATATTCTACTTAGTGCTTTGTACAGTTCCAAATACGTACAATGTCTTGAGATCATCCAGAGGAATTACGAAATAAAATTATTTCATTTTAATTCACTGGAAAAATTTATTCCATGCTGCGCTTCCTTCGAATTGGAACAACAAGATTGCTTAAATTGTGTACCGCTTTAAAATATATTTATATTTACATTACCCAATATTCTGCCATTCTTCGTCGCTTCACTGTTTACCTGCACGTCATATCTGCTCTAGTGATGACTTAATCCTATTATTATTTCGGTCGAAATATGCTGAGAAACCAATAGCCGTCTAAGATGGAGATTCGCGTCGTGAAGGTGGAGAGATAATAACTGAGGTCAAGTTAAAGAATTGGAATGTATATTTTCGCGTAGGAAACTTTAAGAATTTGAACCGTGTTCTTTAGAATTATTAAGTTCCGCGTGTAATCTAGCGCCTGTCAAGTACAGATTTTTCAAAATATTTATTCATAGCTATGATTCTTAGCTATGAATTTTTCATTCATAGCTATGGAATGAAATCTTTGCACTATAGCACTATTCGCCACAGAGAAGTATTCGAGGCACGGATTGCTTAAATAGCGAACGTTTTTGTATACATTAAAAGACATATACAGAGTGTATCACTAGAGAGCCAGCGATGACAAACTCTCAGGAGAGAGAGAGAGAGTACACCTAAATCACATAATCGAAATAAGTCGGAAATGTTTACCTGCCTCGATAGTGACGACACAAAAATCAAGAGAGAAAAGACGGGGTGAGAAAACATGTTTATTATTCGGAGTACTGTAAAAAAAAGAAAAGCAACATAACGAGACAACGATAGTCATCAAGGAAGGTGTTCGAAATTACAACTCGGACCGTGATGCCGGAACCGTGCGTCATGCATCTACCATGTGATCTTCCATTCATGATGAAGATATTCCATGCGCCGGAGAAGAAAGGTCTGCACCACGGATCCAAGATCATAATTTCGAACACCTTTTATAATGACGATCTTTGTTTGCTTTTGTTCATATTTGCTGGTTTCTCTTGTACTAAACATAATAAAACCCGTTTTGTCTCGCTGTTTGTGTTCTTCCTTTTTTACGTTTTGTGTCGTCACGATCGCGCCAGGAAAAGCGTTTCCGACCATGCATTGCTATGTGATTTCCCATCGTCTACGTGTACTCTATCTCTCCTAAAAGTTTTTCACTGTTGTACTGATACACCCTGTATACGCAGAGTTGTAGATGAAATATCGTTTAGGCTTTTGTGGGGTATTTGGATTTGAGGAAGATTGTACCTGTTTTCTCTTTTCTCTTTGATAAAAGCTTGATGATTGTTAAGAAAAAAACATTATTTAAGATATAAATAAATTCTAGTTACATCAGTGACTTATCTGAAAGGATTAGTGATGTTTATTATTTTAATTTAGAAGCTAGGTAACTCGTATTGAACATTTTACGAGTTTAATATTTAATTGATCTTGACAGACATTAGAGGTAATGTACATTGAATTGTTTTCTTCATAGATTTGTTTAAAGAGAATTCCTTCTGTTGGTTACACCAACGCTCAGACATTTACGTATTACTTCTGTTTACTGACAGGTAATTTAGTTTCAACTTTTTTTTCATACAGATTTATTTAAAACGAATTCTTTGCATTAATTACTTCAGCAGAAAGGAAGTTGCATATTACTTCTACTTAGTTAAGATGTTACTGATAAGTAAATGATATGTGAGAAATAATCATTCTACCTGTACTGTCTACACTGAAGACTTTCGCAATTTTTTCTTATATTATTTGAGGTAATTTTATAACATTTGAGCTAATTTAATTTGAATTGTTTTTCATAGATTCGTTTAAAGATAATCACTCTATTACTTAAAACAGCGGAAAAACATTACATATTCCTTCTGCTTAGCTCAAATACAGTTGAAGAATAACTGAACACTTATTGATATAAGTCTCCTTCCTATATTACCTATTCTAAAGATTTTCGAAGTTTTTACTTTCTTGTAAGAAACATTGCAATGACAAAAAAATTCGGGTATCGTATGTCAACGAAAATATCCATTTTGACCCCTCTTGATTCCATTTGAACAATGTTTTTGCGTTACAGCTCTATCTACGGACAGAATAAATTACTCTTTTTCCCAAACAGGATTGCGGAATGTATTCAGAAAAGATTTTTTCCTACCGTCTGCATGTACGTACGTACATATGCATGTAAAGATACATGCATATGTACGTACGTACATATGCATGTATCTTTCATAATTAAGGAACGAGTATCCAGAGAACGTTGAAATTTTGTATATAGGACTAATATGACACGTAGATGTACACCTCCCTTTTAGCTGCAATCAGCCGCACTAAAATTATATAAATATATATATATATAGATAGATAGATAGATAGATAGATAGATAGATATTCACTCTGTTACCTAGTTCTGTGAGCTAAGTTTTTCTATTCATATATGTTGGTGAATTCTGCTTTTTTTTTGCTTTAAACGTGACTGAATTATATTGTTCTTGTATTCCGGTTAATAGTTTTATACGTTTCGTTAATCTGCCTGCAATAGTTGTTAAAAGTTATTTAAATTCCACTAAGCCTAATGACGCCGCCATTTTTTGGCACTTGAAATTTAGTTGCACGGTGAATTACACCAGTTTCTGTACCAGCTTCAGTGTCTTTTTGGCGAGTGGGGTCAAACGTTTTGAACACCGAAAAATCTGTTTTTTTTTCTCTAATTTTAATTAATTTAATCTTTAGTTTTAATTGAAAAATATTTAACGGCTTTTATCTCTATTTGGTGATTTAGGTTTTCCTGTACTTCATAATTTTTAATGAAGGTGTTTTGAGCTTTTATGTATTTTTTGCTGTGAGAATTGAATTCATTGAATAAGAAATGTGTCTCTAATGAAATTCGGAGAAATAAGTTTAAATGAAATGCAATAAAAAATTTGCATAATTCAAGGCCGTACAAGGAGCTCATGTGGTGACCACATCATATTTTTTGTATTATTAATTTAACTGATTATTTCTAAATCTCTGTTTTTGTCAATTTCATTTTTCATTAAGTGGAATTAAATTTGTGTTTATTAGTCAGATATTAGTTGTTGCTAAAGATAAAGTTTTTCTTGCAATAATTGTTTAAATTTGCATTCTGAACTATGTCAAAGCAAAGTTTTACGTCACTCAAGGTACACAGAACTAAATGTGTGACTCTTTATTGTGTAGTATATTAATTCGCATGTTTGAGAAGTAGTTCGATTTATGGTATCTAGTTACGTGTTTGTAGTTACGTGTTGTATAGTATGTCGTAGGTTTGACAATTGACAACTAGCTCGTCGTATAGTGTATAGTACTATCGGGTTCGTAAGTTGCCACAGTAGTTATTATTTATTAATTCATTGAATAATAGCAAATTCAATTTAAAACTGGCTATTTGAAGTCCTAAACATATTGATTTTAGAACGCAACTTCAAAACATCTTAAAATTAGCCAAATATTAGGTATATATATAGTAAATTTCCCTCTACAACATATTATTAAGTTTACCTTTAATGAATACGAGGCTGTTTCATCAGTGGGCCATTCAATAGTTTTAATTGAAGCAAATAAATCTTCGGAGTCTTTAGCTGGTGAGAAGAGTACACAAGGACGAAATGCACCGAATAAAATTCTATGTTTAATTTTTCTTATTGAGGACTATACTAATTAATTACTTAACAAATATGATGCATTCTTGTTTAGAAAACTAAAATGTACGCATAATACACACGATTTTAGACAATAGATTTACAGTAATAGAGTAGATGTAATTTTCGAGAATCTAAATGCCAGACTACTTCAGGGAAAATATTATCCAAAACGATTAACACATTCAATTTTAAAATATATTCTAAATCGTAAACTATATATTCTATATAAAAATATCTTCTATATAATATATTTAAAAATATATCATATATTAAATATATTTAAAATATATATAATATATCAATTATGTAACGATTCGAAAACGGAATCACAAATTTGCAGGAAATGTAACTGATGAAAGACAGGTAAAAATTTAACTTAGTGTGAGTTTACAGAACCCAGTCTTGAACATAGAGTACAAAGGATGCCGCGTAAAAAGAATATTTCTGGCTGGTCTATTATCTTAAATATCTCTTGTTTCATTTATAAATGCAAAACAGACACGCCGGGGAGACAAGAAATATGAAATGCCGAATGCGACTAAAGGGATAAGGTATTATTATTGAACGAATGAAAATTCATCTAATTTCTTACCTTACGACGTGTCCTTACTATAAAATCCGTCAGCTTTCTGCAGTAAAACTTGTTGATGGTACAGTTATGTGTTTTATATAGTTGCAAGAAGTCCAACTATCATCGTATAAGACAAAATTAATTAACGTTGACTAGATAACAGTCTGAGGCTCGGTGGGCAGTGGGTCGCATCATCGCGCTGCAGCATTCCAGATCCGGGGTTCGAGCCTCGGGTTGGGCAAGGTAACTAAGCCTTTCATCTCTTGAGGGGTCGATAAAATGAGTAACAAGTTTGCTTGGGGTCTAAACACTGGGGTTCGTGCAACAGGCTGACTATTTTTCCAGTCAAAGATGCCCACTGTCTGGAAAGCAGGTATCAGGGCAAGGCCGGCCATGGCTCTTCTGTGGGCTGTTTGTACCGCTGAGTTTAGTTCAGTTTAGTGAGATCACAGTTTTAAGCGACTAAATTGATTAAAAGACGCAAAGAGTATGTTTTATGGTAAATGGTAATGCGTATTCGCGTAAGTCAGATTGTTAGATCTATCCTGAAGAATATGCAGAAATAATTATGCATTTGCTCTGAACTGCAAAGTCATTCAGCGTAAAAAGGATTGAATCTTTGTGTCTATACTACACCGCGAAGATGATAACCGTCCGAGGTCATGCATTACGGAATCCAGCGTCATTTCTGAGGAAATCTATTACATTGGTGTGCAAGGCCTGATGTTCAATGCATATGTTTTTCTTATAAGGAACATAACATGTATACATACATGCATATGATAGTGCATTAAGTGAATACTATATTTGGTGCATAAATTAGTCAAATGTGCTACATTTAAGTGATGACAATCAATGTTGAAAAAGGATATTTACACTACAAATATATATAAATGACATTATGCAAGGCTGTTTTTCGTCTTTCATGTGTCAAGTTCGCATATTTACAATAATGGAATGAACATTTATATTACGAGAATTAGACATCTATACATAGCGATGTATATATCAGGAAGTTCATTCGATGTAATAAAGATTTTAATATCATAAGAGTTAGATAATTACATAAAAAATTAAGTACTTATATTACAGGAACTGAAACCTATATTTATCTACTTCAGGAATGACTGCGACGAAAACTGTTCCAGATTATTGTGTTTTTGCAGCGCAATATGTAGTGATAACATATAGTTTCGATAGGGCAACATTGCTGTTTTGAGAATTTTTCCACGACGCAGGTGCTCGCTTTTTTAGATGGAATTTCGCCGATAAGTAATATTCATTGTAATACTGCTCTGGGTTGCCCAATTTCCCACAGTCGCAGGTGTCTGTATTGGAAAGACATGCACCGTAATGCATAGACATGCATAATGGACATGCACCGTCCGTGCAAAGCAAATGTACTTTGCACGCTCCATGTCCTGTTAGGAAATGTAACATACCGGCAGTTTTGCTGTGCAGTTCCATGCTTACACTTGTAAAGTATAAACTCCATGCTTACACATGGGAGTATAACATGTGACGTGGCCCCATTGTGGCATCATTCCACCGGACTTACCACTCTCTAATGAGAAGTACTCAAATCTGTACACATGATTCGGTGACATTCTGTGTCTGACTTATTTCAGCAGCATAAGGTATTTCTCCCGCCTTCTTTGCATACCTTCGTGATGTAGTGGTCAGCACGCTAGACGCTTATTCGAGAGGTCCGTGGTTCAAGTTCCGTCGAGCGCATTGCTCATTTCTCAGGTCTCCTGCTTCGAAGTAATCAATGTCTCTACAACAGAACTGGAAGCAAATAACAGTTCTAATCTGGTAAAGTGATATTTCTACTTCAGACACGTTTTACGTAATGATAACGATATTTCTTTACAAATTTCACAACAAAGTGTTCTAATGCAAGTCTCTTTCTTTCAAATGCCTGAAATCGTTGACAGAATATGATTAAACATACCAGCGCGAAATGTTTGCGCAGCCCGTGTTTGCGATGGCGGGAAACTTACTTACGTTACTTAAATACGTTAAAGTACGATATTTCGGAAGAAATACCCGCAAAAGGTTCTTACCTACGTGAGATATAAAATGTAAACTGGAACAAACAACTTTAATTTATAGTCCTTTAAATCAATTATTTTAATTTGCTATATTCTCCTTTCTTTCCTTTTGTAAGAGTAGCACTGCAGATATATTTTGTTCAATTGCAATCTAAACTTTTGACAAAGAAACGAATTCTATAAGTACCCCTGTGCTGAAACGCGCACTATCTTTTCCTGCCTTCCTCTCTTGCTAAGCTAAAGTGTGTTGTCTACTTCTCTTCTTCTTCCATTGTGTCGATATGTGAATAGTTATATAGAATTGAGGCATTTTTGTGGCATTCAAAGTTATGGGCAAACAAGAATATGTGTCGTGGGAATAAGTTATCAAAATGTAAAATTATGCGTTGAAATCAACGATCGCGTCAGAAATATTTTTCTTCTCTGTTATATATTTTATAAATCTACACAATTCTACCATATCATATACCCCTGAATAAATCTGCAGAATACAATTATATCCGCAGAATTTATTTTGCACACACAAATATATATATATATATATATAATATATAATATATATATACATACATGAGAGATATAATTATAAATGTGTTACGAAATATATTATAAATTAAAGATATATTATAAATTGTTACGAAATTGCACTTGAGTTATAAAAGTGTAGTTACAAAAGTTAAAGGTTTATGGAACGCGTTACTGATTTAACTCCGAAGAACGAGGTTGCTGCATCAGATACATGTATAGTAGATTTTTAATTAGAAACTACTTAGTATTTATTAGAATCGTTTATTCTACTAACAAAAATTTAATCGTATAAAGCCTGAAGTTGGTATTATAAAACTAGTTTCATCAAGAAACAAATTTTAAAAAATGTATTTTATCGAACGAACAGATAATCAACTTTTCAATGCGTAATCAACTGTTCAATGGAGAATGTTTTTAACTCGATTCAAAGAATTTCCACAAGCAACTTTTGCTTTTTCAGGTGTTTCTTTTTTATTTGACTAATTTAAGGGGAAAGAAAGAAGGAAAATCTTCGGGATAATTAACAATTAAGACTTTATTTTTGAAGAAATGACCGCAACAGTTGCTTAACTATGCTTTACTTTTTTTTCGATTACAACTAAAAAAATCATGATTGAAAGTTTCCGACAAGCTTTTTAATTACTTAATAAATAATCAACATACACATGCAGACTGTTTCATTACTTTGGACAACCTTACCACATTTTATATCAATTTATCAATTATTCACTATATGGTATTAAGACACTTAAAATGTTAAAGTGATATACATATGTTAAACTTTACCTCAAATTTTCGCATTAGTATGCTCCCAGCCATTAAATTCATAAGAGTCGGAAGAGAATGTGTATCAAGGGAAGAGAAATTTTGTAGAATATTTACAATTTCAATGGTTAAACAATTTCCTTTGCTAACACACTAATGATTTCTTCCGAAAATGTTTTTCACTCGTCAAGGCTTTTTCTCCTTGGAGGGGATACGTAAGCTAAGAAATATGTAACTCTAAATTATCCTTTTTTTTAATTAGCAATAACCCCTTAATTCATCCTCTTCGTTTGGTCCTTTTGCGCTCTCTATTCTAAAAATGGTAATAACTTTCTTCAAAACTGCGTCATATCTGAAATATAATTCCGCATTATGCCATCTTAACCGTCTGCACTGCGTATAGATCTTAGCCAATCAGATTAGCACAAAAACTATACAATTAAAATCTGTGGGCGTCCGTTTGTTGGTGGCGAAATCTCCTCTGGAATCTCGGGGAGTTGAATTTCGAAAGACGTACTCCTGGATTCCAAAAATTCGTGGGAAGCCATTTCGATCATTCTCATCTTCGTACGACTTTAATTAGCGGAGATATTAATTAGAAACTCCGAAAACGCTAATTTTCTTCCTCTTTTTTCCGAGTGGGAACAATCTCGCTCACTGGAGATAAAAATCTGCTTTATTTGAATCTGCTGCTGCAAGCAGATAAGCTAAGACCTTGATTTTCAAAGGGTTAATGCAAAACATATGATGATAACCCATACCTATATATCTCTATATATGATATAAACTCTGTAGATATCTTGAGATTAGAAAATAACTCGTAGACATAGAAGGTAACATAATGGAGGATAAAAACTTTCAAATGTAGCCGTTGATTCAACATAATTTTATTTCGTAACAAACCAAGCCGTGATAAGCGTAAACAAGTTCACCTATCATTATTCTGGAAGCGCTATGCACCCCTCAAATTTATATATCTATTGACATATTGAAACAATGTACAAAGTAGGGCGATTTGAAGTACATGTTGCTAGCAGCAAACGAAGTGGGAAAAAAGCCTAGAAAACGGATATTCATTAGTCGCAATATTTATAGTAAAACATTTTTTTTTCTGAGTAGATAAGAACTATCGGCATTTCAGAATTGTATAAGCAGGCATGAAACAGATTACCTTGGAAGGAGGGAGTCCAGAAAAATTTTTATAAACAATATTGTAAGCAATTTCTAATTTTAGAACAGAAAGGGCAGATAACCAAATTAAAATGAGATTATAAAATTCCTAGATTAATAAATTAATAATTTCTTTTATATTTGATACTTTGCATACACACAACACACCGTGAGTGTAAGAAAAAATAAATAAAAGATAAATTATCATTTAAACCAGCAATAGCTCCTTAATTGCCTCCTCTATGTTATAAAAATAGTAATCTCCCTCTGCAATGCATCATTTCCAGCCTAATATATATCATATGACTCTTACATAATACTAATCATGCAAATGAAATTAAAACTCAAATAGAAAAAAGCAGTTTCCAGCAGTATTAATTATCCAATTAAAATGCATTGGGAATCAAAACTAACTCAGTCTGAATTAAGATTTCGTGCTGAACACAACGCACTTACTTTCTATCCTTCGGTCTAGCTGCACTGCTGCTTGCTGCTCTCTTCTTACGCAAAAGCTGTCAAAAATGCAGATAGGTTGCAAATGCAGATATGATGATAAAATGCAGAAATGTCAAAAATCCAGCCGTAACATGTTTTTAAAGTAAAGACGAATATTTATTTTGCCTTGACTGCCAAAATTTGTTCTTCATTACGTAGCTATATCTACACTGTCAGTGTTTCTAAAATTTGGTATTATTACAATGATTACTTGTATTACAATGATTACATTTATATATATATATATATATATTATTCAATTAAAGGTATATATAAATATATTATTCAATTAAAGGTATATATATATA
>KK121896.1:133232-171396 GCA_000611955.2 Stegodyphus mimosarum | reverse complement strand
ATGTTATATATATAGCTATATACCTTTAATTGAAAAATATAAAAGCTTGTATTTTGATTCGCTTTAAAACATATCTATATCTTATAAACATTTCTTAGTTTTTATACATTTATTCCAACAAAATTCATCAGATTGGAAATCAAAAATACATGTTTTCTACGTACATGTACGTTGTCTGCATTGAATAATTTCAAGGCGCTTTACTTTGGCCATTCGCAAATACACCTGTTTTACATTTTTATTAATCTACTGTTCTGTGCTACAGAGCTACTTTTGAGCTCGTAGATATTTCTCTGAAAAATTAGATGAAAAGCCTAGGTAAGCAGGAATAGTTGAAACTTAATTTAGAAGAATATCATGTCTTGAAACAAGCAGTAAAAAGTATTTGTACCACACTACAAATGTGGCACCTCACCAGAATCCCTGGCAGAGGAAAGTCCTTAACAAACTCACAGCGCTAAAAACTCAGTAGTACATCACTGTTAACCAATTTACGTTTCTCTAACTGGCCGACAGCTGCTCCCAATCTTCCTGTATACAAATGCTACAGACGAAGATAAGCGCTTCCAGAACATTCTAGAAAAATCTTTCGTACGAAAATGCATTTTCTGGAAACCTACAGGCTAATGATAAGTTGGCTGGAAATCGATAAATGTTGCGAATTTGGCGTTTCAGCAGTGTGTGTTTAAGGGGTTTCTGTTTATACGTCTGATTCAACTCAAGATATCTTTAAAATTCTAACTTCTGTTGATTCAAAAATAAAAGTTCTGTAAAATTCTAATATATAAATTAAACATACAAGAGCATAATAAGTGGCCATAAATGCAGCATTCAAAAATAAGCTATAAAAAACAGAAAATTGGAAAGCTTTCAGATTTTATATTACTCCCAAAAGAGCGTTTTGTTTATCTTTTTGTGTGTTACCATTGTTTATTAAATATCATGTTATTCGCACTTAAATCACATAAAATTCAATTCAACAGCAATATCACAAAATATTTGAGATTAGCATGTCTTTAGAATTTCTGATTCATAGTCTCGCGCGCTGGAGATAAAAATGTTTTTCCACATAGTGTTGCCATTGCTTGCTTTGAAATCTTTGAGCTTTTAAATCAAAAATTCGTTAAAGTTTTACGAAATATCAAAAATAGACAATACAAAAATTGAAAATTCCAAATTCGGGCTTCCAGGTATCCACATTCGGTTGGAGAATTACGTTATTCAAAATTGGATGTCTTTAGATACAGTTGTTTTTCCACAATGCGAGAAACATTAATGCATTCAAGCAGATTCTTCATTATTTACTTTCTTTAAATATAATACATGGCGATAATATTTGGTGGCAACAGTTTGAAAAGTGAATCAATGCAGAAAGTGAATCGACGCAAAATCACGAATCGAAACTAATAGGCCTTCTAGGCTTATCAGGACTAAGTGTTCTGTGCATACTTTTGGCGGACATTCTCGTAACAGTGTCAAAATCCTGATCTCGAACAGGGAGCTGAATGCAGCTATGTTCTGATGAGTGATAGAATAACTGCACGTGAGAGGGTTTCAAATACCCTTTTATTAAACCACTATTTGGAGACACTTCCGAACTCGGAAGGGATAACAGAAAATAATGACCGCACTTGGCTCTAAACTGAACAATCAAATAATTTAAAATAAAGTTGAGTAGACAATTAAGTAATCGTTGCTCTCAGAGCTTTAAACGCGAGGTTGGCCTCTATTCTAAACTATCAATGGTGCATAGCATGATTTGGCTAATACTAACACACTTAGATTACTTCAATAAGTATTAAAGTAACAGCGCTAAGGCTTAGAACTTAAATACTAGCTAGTCAGGCAAACGTCGAACAGAGCCGAAGTGGTCTGACACTAAAACCTCTCTCACACTGAGAAGTTCCTTGCTAACCTTTAAATACAAAACTTGGCTCCACTTCAAATAAGCATAAAGCTGAATCTCGTGCTTCTCATTCTAACGGGAAGTTGAAATAAAAGTTCACAGGAAAGTGAAATTAACATAAAACTTTGTTAGTTTAAACTAAAACCTTACAGGCTAACTCCCTTTGGCTAATAACATGATATATCTCAAATAAGTAAATAAGTAAGCGAACAACAAAACAAAAATGTATGGAAATCAAATTGGGAACAATAAAAGCAAATATTTACAAAAAATTTCCAATAGTATTTTGATTTACAATGCGACTAAATTCGAAAGACTGGACACAAAATAAAGCCTATGTATACCCAGATACATACTATAAGTGGATTACGTACTGTAAACATATATTGATGTCGAAGTAAATGCATCTATTTTTAAAGAAACCTCTACAGAAATCAGCAGTACTCACTCATGCCACGGTACTTCAGTTATCTTTCTCAAACCGAAACCTCTTTAAACCTTTCAAGATGGCTGGATCCTTCACAATAGAACGAGATTAAAACAATATTTTCCCTTACACTATTTCATACACAAAAGGATGAAAACAAAAGACAAAAGGGAAGGTGCTTCAAAATATTTGATAATTCTGGAAACGAGAAGCGTTACTTCAGCTCCAGCCAAACGTGTCGAGAGAAGAAAAAATACAAAAGGAATAAACAGATGTTTCTGATTCTTGTTCTTGTCAATGGATTTCAATTTCAACGGGTGAAGGGAACAAAGAAACATCCCAATTTTGTTCTTGCAGTTGCATTCGGCGATGTGTAAATCTTTTGAAATCTGCGTTCAGATGTAAGAAGGAATAAAATTGTTACAAAAAAGTGTATCCTCTATAAGAAGTAATACAAACTGAGTAAAAAAAGTGCAAAGAAAAGAGATTCGGATTGGAAATATCATCAGCATCCCGTGTTTCCTCTGCATTTCTTAATCCTTCACTTTAAAGAAAGAATTTGTGAAAAAACAATTTTGATACTAAGCATGGGGCCCTGAGAATATTTTTGGGGCTACTATTACAATTTTCCTTTTTTTTCACAGTAAGTTCCTGAAGATTCCACAATATATCTATTATTATGTACAAAATATTTTTCTAAAAGTTTTTCTTATAAGGTAGTCCCTTGTACGTTCCTCCATGTCTTCGTTTAGTAAAGGTAGCACATTCGCTGTGTAATCGAGAGGTCCAATGTTCGAGTCTCGGGGAGGGCAATTCACAATTTTGAGCTTCCTAACATCAAAAATAATACAATGGCACTAGACTGGCGCCCAAACTAAAAGGTTGTCGACAATTATTCGTCACCATCAGGATTTAGCTATTCTATTTCTTAATCCCCAGTCGCCCTTTAAAAGGGAGTTATATATTTGCTTCCTCATTCCTGCATGCATTCATGGTGTAAAAGTAGCAAATTCGACGCGTATTCGAGAGGCCCAGGTTCGAGTCCCGGCGAGGGTCTTGTATATTTTTCAAATCTTCTGCTTCAAAGAATCCAATAATTATACAACCTTAATGAATGTAACTGAAAGTCCTTGAGCATAAGGTCTATGAGGATTATGATGTTTTTGCACAACAAAAAAAATTCTGATAGTAATACAATCGTGTGTTTTGGGGTCACCTCCACGCGTTTCAACAAACGATATTTCAGTGGGAGTTGCATGGCACTTTTCCCCTGAAGAAACTGTTTTGTGTGGCTCTCAATGGAATATTGCCATTTTGATCTTTTTATACCTCTCCCATTTTCCTTGCAACTTCTACTTTTCCCACATTTTTAAATATCCAATTATTGGTCTCATATATTATTTTTTTTTCATTTTAGTCATGTTTTATTGTTAATAATGGTGTTTTGATTCTGTTTGATATGTAACTTTTGGCACTGTCGTACTTTCACGAACAGGATTTTGGATGTTTCGGGTGTGCTGTGGCTTCTGCATTCTTGCTTGTTAATTATAGTGTAATAAAAAATTTTCAGATAGATGCGCAGTTTTGTAAACCTTGAAATACTGTCGTTCAAGTTTTAACTTCCTAAAGAAAAAAAATTGTAAAAAAATGATATGCTGTTTTATTTAGCATAGGAAACTATCCAGTTATTACGGCAACAAAATTTTATTATAATTACTATACAGATTTCATAATAAATTGTTGTCATTCAAGATAAGATTTAATTTAAGTATAGCCGATTTGAAGAGTAATAAATCACTCAAATCCGGCAATTATTGTAATAGGCGTTGGTGAAAAAGTACAAAACACATTTAATGAAAAGTAAAATTTTGATCAATAAAGGAACGTATAACATCCAGTAAATAACACACATCCGCTTTGCAGAATTCCAAAATCCAATAACCTACTTTGCCAGGTAAATTTTAGTACAATACACCTATAAGTTATATACTTATTTGCAGTTCAACACTAATGCGGATCACGATGAAGTGTTCTAGGTATTTGGACTGTATTTTCAACTGTAGGGTTATAATTAGTTTACTCCTTTATATCTGGATATGGAGAATTTTTGGCATTTTCAAAGAAATTATAAGCGTAATAAGAATTTGATCACGAATGGGATTCATTTTAATGTCTTCGTTGATGACTGAATTTCTAACAAACCATACTATGCAAACCGTACTATAAGCAGAATGATGTTATTCAGTAGAAGAAAATCAGGCAGTATTAAAATTAGACAATTGGACAGTAGTGAGTATAAAGTGATTAATAAGCATAATAACGGATGAGACCGTTATTATGCTTATTAATGACTTTATACTGAATTTATAAAATGATCACATCAAAGAAAGCGAAGACAAGTTGAGAACATTTCAATCCTAAAGTTAGATTTCATACTATGTAAATAAGGCCCACCAGCGGCCGAGCGGTAAAGACGCTGAACACTGGTAGTTCGGTCCGAGGTTCGAATCCCGCGAACAGGCTGGCTGCATGGGCGTTTTCGTGGTTTTTCCCATGTGTAATGTGTATACGAGCCAGTTTCCCCTAAAACATCCTCCACGAAGGCATCCCTCCCTTTAGGCAGATAGCCCTCGTTGGCTTTGCCATAATTGAATAACCTAACCTAACCCATACTATGTAAATAATTGTTTAGAGTTAAAACCAAATACCTGAACAAAGCGCAGTAAAATAAAGGACGCTTATGTTTTACACATATTCAAAGGTGTGTTGAATTCGGGAATCGCATCGTCATTTACATTTGAAGAAACGTTTTTGAATAAGTTGTTTGATGAAGAGAATTTTATTAAACTTTTATGAACATAGTAATACAAGAATATTTGAATTGGAAGCAAACTGTTAAAAATTATTTAAACAATTATTGTTTTTCGAATGCTAGTTTTGTGCACAAAATATGATATTAAATTGTTTTTATTTTTCAAATTAAGCGAAGCTCAAATTAAATTGCAGCTTCATGTAATGTCTTACATGAAATTCTTGCATGCTTTAGATTTGACAACCTGAATCTGAGCAGTTAAAGAGACAAATTAATAAAGATTACTGTACATTAGGAGCACTCGAAATGCATTGATTAATTTTATTCGAAACAAAAAGTCTTCTGAAGATGGATTTTGCCCAGTTATAAAAATTAAATTGTCATTTTACTCTTTCATCCATTGTGTTTTATATACAAATTTAATGAAATAAACTGCAAAAACACGCTTAATTGGAAAAGAAGTTAATTCGTAGAATACATAATCTCATATACGTGATGTAATTAATTTAGTTATCTATAGTCGTTTTTTAGTAATTTACATTTTATTCTGTAAGTGTTATTCTAACTTCAAAAAGAACTTCAATTAATTGAAGCACATTAGGTGCAGTAAATCTAATAAAGTTGAAAATTTTATGTACAAAATCATATGCATTCAGCTCCCCACAAAAAGAAAACAAAATTCTTAAACTTTTTTCGAGCAGATAAGGTCAATTAACTTCGATTTCTGTTGAAAAGTTCTTTCTTTTTTCCCCAGCTACTTAACACTTCATGCGGAAAGATTCTTGGAGAATTCTTTAGATTACTTGCTACCTCGAAAAGCGAGAAAAATGTTTAACGTTTCTACAATTCTTCTCCATTAAATTTCTAAAATGATAATTCTTAGATCATAACACATCCCCTATTTTCTTCATTTCGTCTCCAAATCAGATAATCCGAAATCCTGTTCTTTCATATCTTTAACCTAAATGTTTCATTAGTTTCTCTATCAAACAAACAATAAATTTACCTTATATGCCGAAAACTGGAAACTTCATAGAAATTTTGAGTGCTGTTTAAAGTAAGTTTTAAAAACGTAATTTTTTTATAGTTACGCATATGTATTTTAGTTTCACTCATTGAACATTTTTTCTGTATATTCATGTTATTTCTCGGTGTTTTAATATTATGCAAACTTTAAAACAATCCACTAAAAGAGTGGAACTCAATGTTTCAGCAAAGATTTTCAATCTTTTCTTTTACTTCCTTGTACGAAGTAAAAAGGAAGTATTGTAACCGCGAAAAATTTCGGGTATCATATTTTAAGGAAAATATTCATTTTGACCCTGTTTGAAAGCAATGTAATGATGTTTTTGCCTGATATCTGTACGTAAGGACAGAATAAAGGACTCCTTTTCCACCAAAAAACTATAAAACTGATTTAAAATGGATTCTGAAGAGATTTCTTCAGGGCGTCTGTGCGTGCGGACGTACGTATGTATCTATGCATCTTGATAACTACAAAACGAGTAGACTCAGAATGTTGAAATTTTGTATATAGGACTGCTATAACAAGTAGATGTGTAGATGTGCACCTCCTATTTCGGTTGCAATCGGCCGCACCAAAAGTGTATATATATCCACTCTGTTACTCGGCACAATGAGCTCAGTTTCTTTATTCTTATATGTTTCTAAATTGCACATTTTTTGCTTTAAAAATGATTGAAATATGTTATTCTTATCTTCCAGTTAAGGTTTTTATGTCTTTTGTTAACCTGCATATTATAGTTGTGGAATTATCAACAATTTCAGAGTTGCTTAAGTGCGGCTAAGCCTAATTTGTTGTCATAACGGCCATATTTGTTTACATTTGAAACTTAGCAGAATAGTGGATTTGTTGCCAATCTAGAGAAACTAAATTCGTAATAGAAAATAAGTTCTTTTGTTACTTAATAACTTCTTTTATTATTTTCAAATAATCTTCTTTGATTACTGAGAATTAAATTATGCTTAATCTATTTTGGAATTTACATTTAAGTTGTTGAATTATCCCGTATATTGGCACAACAAATTAAGTCAGTTTATACGCCTTCAGTGTCCTTTTGCAGAGTGAGACAAAACTAAACTTTCAGTTTTGTGCCGAAAAATCTGCCGAATTGCTTGTTTTTGCGTAGAAACTGTAAATTTTTAAAAAAAGTTATTTTAATTGTATTTGGTGTTTTACGTTTTTCTATATCTTTAAATTTTTATTATAGGCATTTTAAGTTTTTATGTGTTTTTGCCTTGTGAGAACTGAATTAATTGAATGAGAAATATATCTCTAATGAAATTCGAGGAAATAAGTTTAAATAAAAGGCAGGAAAAATGCGTATAATTTAATACTTCATACAAGGAAGTCATATGGTGCACACATCAGATTTTTTAAAATTATATATAGAAATATAACACAATATTAATTATATTTTTTGCGATATAAAAGCAATTCTTAGGAATTACCTGAATGGATATTTATTAAATTTACCTCAAAATACATTTAGCGGAATAATATTGTTGCGTTCTGTATGGGTTCGCGGATTTAGAATGATTAATGGCAAAACTTGATGAAGAATGAAAACAAAATTTATTAGACAGTGTTTTTCAGCACAACTCCAAAAACTCGTTTACAGTCGTCGAAAAACTGCAACAAACACGATGAAAAATCAGTAACACAGCCTTCAGGCTACAAGACAACTTCGAAGCAAAGCACTAGAGTACAGCTCCTAACTTGGTTCGGTCGTTTTCGAAACTCAACGTACTCTCGAGATTCTCCACGCTACAACTTGCGATACTCTCGATAGCCTTAACGATGCACACACTCAATGCACGAACTCGCGATACACTCGACGACCAGCTCGACACTGGACTACTACTCCGCGTACAGACGGGTTTTATATAGCTTTTGGCCTGTGTTTGAGAACATTCTGGGCAATTCGTTGTAGAATATTTTCCATCCGTCTATGGCATATCGCCAAATTTTGTCGTCAAATGGGCGAGTTCGTGCCAAATATGGCAACCATGCCTTCCTTAGCATTTCTGGCAACCCTAAATCCGCTTTGCGGGGAAGCTATCTTGCCGCGACTGGACATTTCGTTACAATATTATTATTGGCCGTTTTACCTCCATATATATTGTTGCGTAGGTGCGGGTACGTAATGCATTGAATGCCCATGATAGCATAACCGATGATAGCTGGGCAAATTTTGTTCTTCCAAAAGAAACAATTTACACTTTATTTGGAAATAAATAAAGTGTAAATTGTTTCTTATTAATTATTCTTTCAATTACACTTACTTTAATTGGAACTTTCCATAAAAATACTTGTACAGCTAATCTCAATATTACTGAGCACAATTAGTAGTTAAACTTCAAACAGCTAAAAATGTTAAATACAACGGAACACCAAGCGAATTTAAATGGCGAAATGCTCATTAATATCTCAACACTCCAAAGTCGCTCAGAACTAACAACAAGCAACTCAAAAACTGATACCCTCTACGGTCTAATATAGTTTCCCTCCAGCTGCCGAGAATTTTCTAGTCTTCTGGAAATTACTGGCAGGAATATGAGGCCCGGATACGATTATAGCTGCATAGAGGATCAATTACAGTTATTCAATTACGATACCATTACAGTTATACCGGAAGAAGAACAAAATATCGCCGATTCGTCGCCAAGTTTGGCGACTTTTTGCAACATTGGGTAAAATTTTAGTCACAAATTATTCCCCAAAACTGTTGCCAGCTTGGTGATATCTAGCCATATTAGCGACACAGCCATTTACTCAATGTTAGAGCACTTGACTCTGAATTCTTATTTTTCCGGCAAAGCGTCGTTCTTTCAAGCTTTTCATATTATAGTTTACACACGAAAAAACAATGTCACATATAATTTTTGTAAAATTATCTATCAATGTACAAAATTCGTAACATTGCCCTTTCCCAAGGACTGCAAGTCCAGATCAGTACAATTCCTGGAAGGAAGTCATACTAACAACTACGGAAAATTAATGCAATACTTAAGCAATAATTTTAGAGTTGCGACGTAACTATAAGGCTAAATTAGATAATGCCAAGCTTGACTCTTGGAAAAATGTTGTCTCAACTATTAATACTCAAAATATCTGGAAATATATACATATGTAAGGGGTTAAGACCAATTTTGGGAAAGGGATTGAGATTTCACGAATCAAACTCTAGGATGGCAGTGTTTCTTCGAGTTTGAGTGATACAATTGTTGCTATAATGAGAAAATTTCCCAAAAGACAATGCACATGATGATAACAAATCTCATAGAACTACTTAACAAATAGAATATAGCTACTTAACAAATAGACAATGCGCATGATGATAACAACTCTCATAGAACTACTTAACGTACTAAGGGGCTTTATATTTCAGTTATAGACTGACAGTTTTCTACTTCAGAAGTTAACAATGCTATGAAAAATCTCAAGAAAAACAAATCACGTAGGCTAAACTCTCTTTCCAATGAAATTATACAGCACTCTTACGCGGTGGATATCACATTTTTCACAGACTTTTCAACCTTTGTTTAAAATTATTAGTCTTTCCAGCAAAATGGAAGAGAGCTCGGGTTATCTTCATTTCTAAAACTATAGATGTATTTTTAAGTAAATAAACTATTCCATTTTATTTACTTAAATATCAATGGTCTACCTCCTTAAAAGATTGATAATCTCCTAAAGAACTACGCCAGCATAAATTAAATAACTACTGGGACATTAATTTCATGTTTTTCTATTTAATGGAATTATAAGGTATTTTTCCATCCTTCTAGCATGCCATCGTGGAATAACGGTATCACACTCGGCGCGTATTTTAGAGGTCCAGCTTCGAGTCCCTATGGGGGCCATGCTCATTTTTAAAGTCTCCAGCGTCAAAGAAACCTAATGACTACAAACTTCTTAAATTATACCTATAATATGTGAACTCTGATTACTTTTAGAGAAAAAGAATTAGAAATAGAACATATTTCTGCATTCATATTATTACCTGCAATTTACACTGGATATGTTTTCATTCAGTGCAAATTTTACTAACTTATTTTTAAGCAGGCATCCTGTCTTAAGAACCTAAAAGTTATTAATTTTCTTACAAAATGTTTGTGATTATTTGAGAGGGATTCTAGTGAAAGGAGAAACTGGTGGGCATGAAAAGTGCTACTTATGATAGCAAACTTAAGTAATTATTAGCGATATTTAAGAACTTGATAAAAGCTTCTAACAATGGAGGATTCTCAGAATACAAACTAAGGAAAGTATTTTCAGAAAATAGGATATACACGACTTACCTGCGCATAAAGATCCACATGGAATCTTAAGTTCTTTGAAATATTACCTTTCAACTCTGTATGATCTGGGTCTTAAAATCAAAACACGGGAAGAAGAAACAACTCAGGAATATAGCCTCTTCTTTTATGTTGATTCGATGGACTTTGAAGAAATATAGTCGTCTCGGTTCGCTGATGCAAAACATATACTAAATCTACTGATATTACAAAATTCCTAGCAGACACGTATCATTCCGTACTTGTATGTTGCATTGGAAAAGATTTTCTTCATCACTAAGGCTTCACGGTTTGCTGCTCACTGTGATTTGGTTTCGCTTTGTTGATATAGAGCCTTCTTCTCTTATTCCTCACCTACTTTAAATTGACTCGACAATCGCAACATTTTCGGCTGAATTATGTTACTTTTTAAATTCAATAAATGACTTAGATTAAATATATTACGATAACTGTAAAATACAGCCTAGAATTCGGACATGTTTTAGACACTATCAAGTAACAGGAAGCAGGGAATGTCAATCAGTTCTTCCCTTTCCGAAAGATGAACAGTGGATTTATAGGATCTAGTCTTCTTTGCTATCATATAATGTAATCAGATTTACTCAAAGGTCTACGTTGCAAAAACTCAAAGATGAGTGCAACAGAGGAATGGCTAAAATACTATTTTACAGACGGCACGGACTTACATACTTATACAGTCAGCAACTACTGTGTATAGAGCACTTTGAATAGTACAGAGCCAAACACCCTTTCGAAAATTTTGGTTCTAGAAGAAGGGTGGAAAACCCTCGAATCAGTGCCTTAGGATGTTGTCCATCAAAGATCGGCCAGATTGTTCGCTGTCACGTGGAAGCAATTCTGCCGCTCTCGCTTTGGTGTAGTCTGGGCAACGTTTTAGAAGCGAGATGGCTAAATTGGAAATGGATGTTTGACCATGTCCGATCTATGCATTAAGTTGCAAGTGTCCATTTGAAACTGGAGCATATATTGCTGCATACTGTGGACATTGAAGAACCCAAAACACATCTTCAATTAGTTCTGAGGGTACAGATGTTGGTGGTCAATATTTCAAACAATATTAGAACTTCAAAATTAACATTGATCGTAAGCAAAACATTTTGCTGAATCACCCCCAAACCTACTGAACTGAAGCACTGCAGTTATCTACAAAAAACTGTAAAATTTGGAGTATTTTAGGCTTGAAACTAAGCAATCAAATCCATCTACAGAAATATTCTTTTTCTTTTAAGTTTCTGGTCTTCGTCTTCGTTTCTCAGTACAGCCTTGAAGGCATGATCATGTGAGCAACTTGCGTCATAGATACACGTAGTCTGGTTGCAGATATGCATGCAGTCTGAGTTATTTTTGCAAATTAAGAACAAATGTCTCGGAAAGAATTTACCTTTATTACAAAAGCTCTTTTTATATTCTATAACATTTCATTAATACTGATTAAAAGTTAGAAAAGTGTAATAATTATGCTTTTCAATGTAGTATTAAGTAAGCAATATTAAGTATTCCTAAACGGTATAAAGTAAAATTTGAAAATAGCTTGTGTCATTAGGGTAATATGACATTTCATTAACAATGCATAGAGAAAGATAATCATTATACAGTACTATGCAATATTAAGGAAATATAAGCGGTTTCAAAACGATTAAAAGAAATGTCTTCGTTCATACAGATGTGAAAGATGATATATGTTTGTATATTGTCATTTTCCCTGAAGGACTATTAATTTCGTTTTGGCATTTTGCGTTGGTTCACTATTAATGTCAGTTCACTTTTCAAATTGTTGGCACCGAATATTAGGACCCCGTTTTGTATTGAAAGAAATTAAATAATGAACAATCTGCATAAATATATATATGTTTCTCGCGTTGTGATAAAACAACGGTACCAAGAGCCATCTAATTTTGAATAACGTACATTTCCATCCGAAAATGGTCATCTGGAAGACCAAATTTGGAATCTGGAATTCTTTTTATTATCTATTTTATATTTTGTAAAATTCGAGGAATTTTTGATTAGCAAACTCAACGATTTCAAAGAGAGCAATGGCAACACTCGACGGAAAAAAAAACATGTTTGTCTCCAGTATGCAAGACTGTGTATCAGAAATTCTAAAGATATGCTCATTTTAAAATTATTTTGTGATATTGCTGTTGAATTGAATTTTAAGGTTTAAGTGCGAAGAACATGATATTATAAATAAAGAAACAAAACGTTAAGAAACTCCCCATCGAGCGTAACGTAAAATCTGAAAGTTTTTATACTTTTTTAATATGATTTTACTTTTATTATGATTCATTTTTAATCGGTTCTAAAACTACATGTGAAGGAAAGTAGATAAGAATAATATCCTATATGGTTTTGATTAGCTACTAATATTCATATCATATAATAACTTTCTGGAGGGTTTGGAGTATTAGCTTCCTGATTTAATGATAATTATCACGGAGATTTTATATCGTCACTGCATACCGATGCTGAAATACAATTGCAAATGACAAAATCTTTCATAATTATCCTATATATTAATTTTTGGGTACTTACGTAAAACCCCGTCGACCATTTTTGCCTATTAAAGAAAAGACGCCAAACTACGCGATTTGTTGCCAAGATTGGAAAAGTCTTCTTCAAACACACTGGGTTTTGTATAACCTTGATTATACGCATTAATTACTATTATTGAGTAAAGACTCCTTTTTGTCCCTCTATCACGCATTGTCGAAAACAAATGATTAAAATTTGGGACCTGCCTACTACAGAAAAGCATGCTGTTGAATATTTCCAAAGTTATGGAATCTTACCCGCCTCAAAAAATGTGTTAATGGCCACTATATGGCGATATTATGGGAAAAATAATGAAAAATGTTTATGAAAAATTAAATATAAATAAATGATAATATAATAAATTTGAAAGAAAGATAAGAAGTTTTAAGAAGAAGAATAAGAAAAATAAGAAGAACGTTTTTTCCTGTATTTAGTAAATGTTTTTTTTTTTTTTTTTTTTGGTTTCGCGCAGTTGGCGCCGTCTCTGGTGGTCGACGGTATTTTCCGTAAGTACCAATTTTTGTACTAACTTAAACATTATGGAAATATCTGTATTGATGGTGGGGTATGTGTCTCCCAAAGCCACTCCATTCAATACGAATTAAATTTTGTGCAAATTATATTATTTCGGTTAACTTTCAAGTTTAATGTTTTCATACTGAGAGCCGATTTTGCGCCACAGTCCCTTCAAATGGAAAAGATTACAAATTTATTTGTTTTTACCATATTTTAAAGACTTTATAATTAAAACGTTTCTGTTTAGTTTCCATTAATTTTCTGCTTCCTCTGATAATATGAACCATGTGCAGCAGTTGTCTGCAGAACAAACTCATCATCAAATTTAAGTCATCTTCATTCTTCCATCTCACAATCTCACCAAGTTCCATGTATATGCAAATCATTCCAAGAATGCATTTATGTGCCCACTCTATATAAATACTATTTGAATTTAATTTTAATGGAATATGACGGTAAGCATGACGAATCATTAGGTTATTTAGAAGCAGAAGAGATGAAAAATATGCAATCCCCTCGCCGGGACTCGAACCACGGAGTTCCCGAATAGGCGTCGAGCGTGCTGACCACTACACTACGACCCCATACCACGAAGGTGGGAGAAATACCTTATATACTCCCCTTCTAAAGAGCGACTGGAGATTACTGACCCAGTCGCCAAATCCTGTTGGTGGAGATTCATCGCCAACCACCATTTTAGTTCCAGCACCATTGTAGAGTCATTAAGTTATTTAGAAGCAGGAGAGATGAAAAATGCGCAATTCCTCACCGGGACTTGAACCACGGACCTCTTGAATACGCCTCGAGGGTGCTGATCATTACACCATGAAGGCATGCCATGAAGGTGGGAGAAATACGTTATAAACATTATAAGACATTCTACTACAGAAAACATTTTCTAAGAGCATTGTTTTCCATAAAATGTTTTCAAGTAATTTAATTAACATTATCAAGCTTATTATTAACAAACACATTAATGAGATGCTTAGTTTTCTTTCTATTATTTATCAAATTCGTATATTCAATTTCTTAAATTTTGAAAATTTAGGAACTAGAGAATCATTTTTGTAATGCAAAGAATCACTTCTACTTAAGAGTAACTTTTTTTTTATTTTACTGTTTTTTTAATATTAAAAACTTAATATATTTAAGCAATGAGTAAGAAATCTAATACTCATTACACTGAATACCAGATCTTCAGATATATATACATACTAAATTTAAGAAGTATGACTACATGAAAATACTGACAAAAATAAATGAAAGAAAAATTTAACTTTGTTTTTAATATGTGCCTATATATGAATGAATATATGACTAAGAATGCATTTCTAAACGTCAGTTGAAGAATGCATTTACTTATTTCATTATTTATTAAAAACAAATATTATTCAACTAAAAAATAAACCTTTTATATACATATGTATGTTATCAAAAAAACACACGATTTTTCAATTTACTTTAGATGCAATATTCTGGAACTGGAATCTTCTGAAAACTTTGAAAATCAGTTTCCTCATACGATTCAGCAAACATATAAATTGAATATAAATATTTGGTTTATTTTCAGCTCAAAAGATTAAATTTATTTTACAGCAATAATAAAGAAACATGTTCCCTTTTGAAAGGAGGGGGGAATATATCATAAACAAATTTTGATAAAACTAAGTATTTTTCCTTCTTCTGATACCTACAGGCATTTTAAATATTAACCGAATTTTTATTTTATGTTATTTATAGTGATTATTAAGCTAAAACTTGACCTGATTGAAAATTTAAGAAGGATTTTAATATTAGTGAATTAATATCTTATTGAAAAATGCTTTGTATTTGCAATATTTGGTAAAAACTGCTTCGGAAAGTTTCAATTCTTCAAAATGTAATGTAAGGTAAATCTCGAAAAAATTCCAATATTTACTGCAGAAGGAGAGAAAAGTATTGGTGCAAAATAAAAAGCCTGTTATGATCAGAGCCCTTAATATGTTAAATGAGAAGCTTATGAAACAAAAAAACTATTTGCTTTTTGTTATTTAATTTTCTTACTAAAAGAGATGGCACCAAAATTACGATATTTGTATTCTTTAAACTGAATGCGTTAAAATAAATCACTAAAAAATTTTCAATAACCCAACAGGGAAGAATTTTTTTCTATTAGAATTTCCAATGTATAATACGCAATTAGGAAAAACGACATCTTTCTAAATGTATTAATTGTTCATGCCATGAAATTCATGGTACATCTATGCTAAACTAATGCCCGTGTAACATTATTAAACGCTAAAGTCTAATCTTTGAATACAACACTTACGTATCAATAAATCAGAGAAACTAACTGTAGCTGTTAAACTAACTGTAATTGTTAACTGTAACTGTAACTGTAAATCTGTAACTCACGGGTTTACTGTCGTCACTATGAAAACAAAGAGGGGTATATTAGATCTCTGGCGGGTTGACTTGAACTGTAGCAAAATGCATACAGCAAAAGACAGTTATAGACAGGATGGAATCATTTAACCTAAAAAGGTTAGAATATTTTCATGTATGTGTTAGAAATCAAAAAAAAACGTACGGTATCATTAAAGATGATGTATAAACGTTATCGAAAGCTACAGAAATATTCCTGTTGGAAATTTCCATTGCTTCTGAGAATTTCAGAACTATATAATTACCCATACAAACCAAACCTAGGAATTGCTTCGATTATTGTCCTTGTGATCTATCTCATGTGGCTATCGCCCTGGAAATCGTAGTGGCTATATGTGAGATTATCGTTGCGGCTGCAGCTGTGGCTTTCTCTATCACAGTGCTTTTTGAAGTTCTCACTTCAAGTTATCCCCCTCATCATGCCCTTTTTATAAATCCTAAGTTGATATGCCTTGTTCATCTATCCCGTCAGGGAAAGAATCAATTAAAACCTCTTGTTATATCATTCCCTCCAGTACTCTCTTCTGATGCGCGAAATCCTTCTACGAAAGCCCACGAAATTCATAATGGCAAGATTGCGCCTGTGGTTGGCAAAAACACAGGTGACTGTAAGACTTTTGTTAAGTTCTGCCCCACATTTTGATAAAGAGCTGCCCCGGGGGGACATCTCCGAGGGTCTCTCGTCCCTCCTTCCCTACCATCAACCTCTAGAGAGGTCTTTAGGCTTGCCGGATGTTTAGGGCGCTCCCATGCCGCACAGACATTATAGATTTGCAAGCTTTCATGCCTTCGCCGGGATTCGAACCCGGCTCTTCGGTACGGAAGTCAGCCTCTACTATCCCAGATGGGCGTTCTTCTTCCTTTATATTGATTATATCTAAAGGTACTATACTTTACACACTATACTTTTGTTATATTAAAGATAAAATATATGAAATACACAGATTACTTTGATTAATTTTTCGAAGTCTATTTTTAAATTACAAACTTATATTTTATGTTGTGTCTTTATCTTTTCAGAAACAGAATGCTTTATTTACATACTTCTTTCGTTGCAACAACTCCTACCAACCACTTCATGTAAATGTAGCGAAGGATGTGAATTTCATATTTCATTTTTAATTTTGGCTTATTTTACCCCTTCCCCAACTATTTCTTATAGTTTGCAACTGCGTTTCGGGTTTTTTGTTTCTGCATGTGGTTTATACCGAATTAAATATGCGATGAGTTTTAAATGTACTTTTTTTTTACTTTGCATTGTTATCAAAAGTTATTGCTGAAAGCAAAGCACAATGGGATTATTGGATTAAAACTGCATTTACTTCGTATTTACTCATTTTCTTACACACACACACACACACACATATATATATATATATATATATAGTAAAGAATGGAATGTATAGTAATGGAATATAATATATAGTTATAGTAATGGAATGTATATATCGTAAGAATTCAAAAAAATTTCAACAAAGGCACAAAAAATATGTATTTTATCTGGATGTCTTTGAAGTTTGGAAATATACAAAAGAAATAATTTTAAAACAAAAATAAAAATTAACTTAATTTAATTAAAAATAATTAATTAAAATCCTTTATATGTGTAATAAAGTAAAAGTTTTTTTAAATTATTTTTTAATTCAATTATTCGTTAAGATAAAACCTGTTCCAATGTGTCCTTGGAACAAAAGTTGCTGCAAAAGCAAACATAATAAAAATATTCTCTAGGAAAGAAACGGAATTATTATTGGGTAAATAACACTAAATAACTAATAAAACGAACATAGCGTAGAAAATTTGTCCTGCTCACCAGCGATATATCGCTGAGCAACCCGTCCTGTCACTTCTGGTAAAAGAATTAGATCTCTCCAAACGGCCATGCCGAGATTCAGAAGCGGGCATCTTCGATGCATAGAATTCGACGGGGGGGGGGAGGACTTAATCCCTTCCTGCCTCCCTCGCTCATCTACTGGATTGTATAAGCGTTCCCCTGAAACAGCTGTCGGCTGAGCAGGAATACGTCAGCGGTTTACTTGTGCGGCAAGGTCTCTTGGATTTGGTGTAGGCTTTCCTGTCCCGTGTGGATTAGCAACAACATAACAACCAGAATAAATCTGCGTGCAGTGGATTGAGTATATACAATAGTTCTTGGCTCTTCATTTTAATTTCCCTTCACATCCTAAAACTTGTAATTATTTTATCTAGAGTGCTTCATTCCAAAATTAATCACTGTAATGTGGTTTATAATTAACATTAATGACGCAGGCTGTCACATAAACTTTTTACGATATATACAGTAATTTCGAATCTGAGTAAGAAAATTAAATTAAACATTTGGAACAAATCTGTAATAAAACTGAGTCATTCAAAATCAGGTTTTTCTATTGAAAATATGCACTCTCCTTTTAACTTCGCTTTAGTTTAACTTGCTAACGCCTGCTCCTTTTGTTTTCAAATTTTTCTCATAAATCTTAAAAATCTTTGAGAAAACAGGACAGTGCGCCAAAGAATCTGAATTTACTTAACAAAATGCTTTTCTATGAGGAAAAAAAAAGCTAGATCGTCTGTGACTGCAAGACTATCACATGCACATATATAAGTATATATATATATAAAGTCAAGCAGTATTCTGCAAAATTAACTGAATAATTCAAAAATAATAATTAATTCAAAACTAAATCATGAATGGGAGCTGACTTCCAAAAAGAAAATTTACTTTTCAAAATTAAAAAAAATTCTAAATATAAACAAACTTTTATATAAAAAACGATACATAATTAAATTGGTATAAACTATCTAGCAAATAAAATGTAAATGCAAATAAATGTAAATGTAATTGCTGAAAATTCCTTGTGTTTCAAGGAACAACCCAGAGCCAAGTTTCAAGATTCTCACGTAAATTTATATTCTGATCACTGTGAATTCTTGAAACAGTTTAGAATTAAAACCTATTAAAATATCTTAATTGGCACTTTCGAAATGCCAATTTAGTTTATATTTAGCCCAGAAGAGCCTATTAATCTTGAAATGGCACTTTAGTCTGAATCATTTTTCAAAACGTTGCCACCAAATGTTATTGTCAAGTATTTCATTTAAAGAAATTAAATAATGAAGAATCTGCATTAATGTATCTATGTTTCCCGCATTGCCGTAAAACAACGGTACCTAGAGCCATCAAATTTTGAATAACGTAATCCTCCTCCAAACATGGGCATCTGGAAGCCCAAATTTGGAATTTGGAATATGTTTTATTATCTATTACTTATTTCGCAAAACATTTATGAGTTTTTGATTACGAAACTCAACGATTTCATAGCGAGCAATGGCAATACTGTACGAAAAAGAAAATATTTCTTTCTCCAGCGCGCGGAGACTGTGTATCGGAAATTCTAAAGCTGTGCTCTTTTTTCTATTACTTTTTGGGATATTCCTGTTGAGTTGAATATTAGGTTTAAGTTCTAAGAGCATGATATTTAATAAAGAAAGGTAACACACAAAGCGCCAAAATACACCCCTTTGGGTGTAATACAAAATATGAAAGCTTTCAGATTTTTGTATAATGATTAGCTTTTAATTTTAACTTTGTGATGCTTCAAGAATTCACAATTATCTGTATATAATTTTAAAATGTGGTGTTGAAAATTCTTCCGCTGCTTCTTCAAAAAATTGAGGAATTTTCAGCAATTATATATTGCATTTTATATCAGTTTACTCTGCTTCATTATTTATTTAATTTTTTCTTTCAATTTAAATTTTTCCTTTTAATATTGATTTAATTATTTATATCCACCTTCTGGTATGACAAAATGTTTTTAGTTTTTACTTTGATGCATTATTCATATATTTAATATTGTGTAGTAAGAGAGTTCAATTTTCTTCCTTTTGTTCTGAAATACATAGCTGAAATTCATGCGAATAGTTATGTTGCTATAAATGCTTAAGGGAGTTGCAAAATTTAAATTACATTTTTTATGTAATTAAAAACATTAACTATGAAATTAGGTAAATAGAAGTAAACTAGTTATCACAATACCTCAAAAGTAATGAAACAGATCAAATAATGAATGAAACTAGATGCAATGGAAAGGACAGCATTTTAAACACTTTGAAACACAAACGAACATAGCAAAGGTGGAAAATGATATTAAATGTCATTTTTAATTCATCAAAAAGCGAAAAATAATCGAATGATTTAAATTCATATTTTATATTTATCTACTAGGAATATATATGCAATTTTGATTTTTAAATTCTTGAGCAACAACCTGGTCAAAATAATTTTAACGTTTAAAGCTGCAAAGCCGAATGTCTTATAAGTATTTTTATACTTGGAAGTTATTATTTATTAAATTCCAGTGACAAGAAAATGCAACTATAATTTGCAAAGAGGAAAAGAGCCTATACAGTACCTATAGTGTTTAAAATGCTGTCCTTTCCATTGCATCTAGTTTCATTCATTATTTAATCTGTTTCATTACTCTTTACTACCATACATAGGCATTTCAGAAAACGATTGACTATTACTTTCATATCTAGGCATAAGATTCTTTTAGAGATTTATATTTTTGGTATATGGACGGAATGATAAATTTGGACTTAAATAATTTCTTGGCAATAAATTTGTTTTCGTAATACGTATGAGGAAATCTAGGTTTTCTTTTTTTGGTCAACGGAAGAAAACCTGTTTCATTTTTCTTTAATAAATTAAATTATCGATATTATCATTTTATGGTAAATGTCATCTGATTTTCCTTAAACATAAAAAAATTTTCAAAACGTTAAGAAAATCTGATATGGACACCACATGACGTCCTTGTATGACCTATTAAATTATACACATTTTTGCAGGATTTCAATTAAACGTATTTCCTCAAATTCCATTAGAGATATATTTCTTACTCAATTACTTCCTGGGAAAGCAAAAATACACAAAAACTCAAAACATCTTCCTTAAATCTGCAAAATACAGAAAAACATAACACACCAAATACAGTTAAAAAAGCAATTTTACAATTAAAATTAGAGTTTCTAAACAAAAACAAGCAATTCGGCCAGCGGCCAAGAAGTCAGATTTTTCGGTGAATAAAACTCAAAGTTTACGTTTAGTCTGACTCGGCAAAAAGGTATTGAAGGTCAGACTGGCTTAATTTACCATTCTGTTGAGTTTCAAAAGTAAAAAATTAGAGGTTCTTTAGGCGTTCCTCCCCACTCAAGCTTTTAAATCGTTAATAATTCTACAACTCTTGCATGCAGAACAACTAAAGACATAAAAACCCTAACAGGAACATAAAAATTGCATAAATCATTCACATTTAAACCAAAAAAGTGCACAATTTACTAACTTATAAGAATAAAAACCTACGTTCACCGAACCAGGTAACAGTGTGGAAATTTACATATATATATATATATATACATTCATAAAAAATACTACTGCTTCAGCCTACTGCAAAGAAAAAGGGATGTGTACAACTACATGTATTCCCGTACATGAAATTTCAATGTTCTACGTCTATTCCTTCTTGGGTTATGCGAGAGACATACATACGTACGCACGTACCTACAGACGTCAAAAAAGAGTTTTTGAACCCATTTTAAATCCATTTTACAAATACATTTTAAATACCTTTATTTTGTCCGTACGTACAGATGTCACTCAAAAACATCGTCTAAATGGTTTTAAAAACGGTCGAAATGTATATTTGGTTGAAATATGAGACCAGAAATTTTTAGCGATTACCATATTTTCTTTGCTTGTATAGGGAAGTAGGAACACACAGCTAAATTCGATCAGGTCATTAATTTATCTTTAAAACACATACAAGTTTTTCTAACTAATAAACAAAAGTTGTTTTTACAATTAATACAGATATCTACGAATTATAAGTATTAGTACTGCATCAATATAAAAAATAAATAAATATAAATATAAAAAATGCAAAATACATAAATATAAATATTAGAAATATAAAAGATATAAATATATAAAATAAATAAATATAAATATATAATATATATATATATTTAAATTATAGTAAACAGTAATTACTTAAAATAGTAATTTTAAGATAAAAATTATAATGTAAACAGAAATGTGTAAACAAATTAATGCTAATTATGAACTAATCTATAATATCATTTAAATTCAGTAGCATAAGTAAATCAAGTTCAACCAAATTTTTGAAAATAATTCTACTAATTAATAAAAATGAAACTAAATTTTATTAAAATGCATACATGAATGATTGCTGAGTAGGCCGGAGACAGACTTATCAAGGGGAAGTTGCCTTCAAACCTAGCTCCCCAATTATTCAATTCGTGTTTCGTCATTCATGTATTCAAGGGCAAAAGTTAAAACCAAAAGTAAAGAACATTCAAATGTTGTAACAAAGAACATTCAAAGTAAACAAAGAACATTCAAAGTAAAGAACATTCAAAGTAAAGAACAAAGAACAAACAAAGTAAAGAACAAAGAACAAAGTTCTTTCTTCTTTCAAACAAAGTAAAGAACAAAGAACAAAGAACAACTTTGTTGAACAAAGTTCAACAAAGAACATTCAAAGTAAAGAACATTCAAAAATTGAGTTAAGAATTTTTACTTTAAAAATTCACTGTATCGTAGGTTAGCTCCCTCTTTACTTTTATAATTAGCAGCTTTAGCGCTATTTACCTAAATTGTTTCTCTTTTTTTAAAATATATAAATTTTTTATTTAATTTTTTTGAATGTTCTTTACTTTTGGTTTTAACTTTTGCCCTTGAATACATGAATGACGAAACACGAATTGAATGATTGGGGAGCTAGGTTTGAAGGCAACTTCCCCTTGATAAGTCTGTCTCCGGCCTACTCAGCAATCATTCATGTATGCATTTTAATAAAATTTAGTTTCATTTTTATTAATTAGTAGAATTATTTTCAAAAATTTGGTTGAACTTGATTTACTTATGCTACTGAATTTAAATGATATTATAGATTAGTTCATAATTAGCATTAATTTGTTTACACATTTCTGTTTACATTATAATTTTTATCTTAAAATTACTATTTTAAGTAATTACTGTTTACTATAATTTAAATTTCATTCCTTGCAGCAATGGCGCAATGAATTGTTTAAATTTAATAAGTAATTAAATCAAACTTACTGTTATGAAATAATATATATATATATATATATATATTTATATGAATAATTTACTTTAATATAAATATGAATATAAATATATATTGTGTAACTATTAGTTAATTCATTGGTAAAAATATTTACATTTTTGCTTTCAGTATAATAAGTACCGTGCATTTCACAAACTGAAGTCTTAGGTTCATCTCCCAAATATCTACATATTTTCTTCTTATGAACTTATAGTAAAATATCTTACTTCGTTAGTGCTTTCTTTGACCAGGCAATATGCTCAATACCTATGTTTTCATTTATCATTTACTTTCTAGTCGCATACATTTAAAAAACGTTCTCTGGTCACTGAATGTAAGATATGGCCGATCACATTACTTTAAATTTATTCCTTTTTGTTCATCCTTAGATGCTGTAGAATTTCAATAAGAATTATAGTAATTAAATATAAAAAATGTATTCCTTTGTTTAAAGCCGTTACAAAAAGAAATATTCGGGCTTATAAAACAGCTCTGTTTTCGCTCTTAACATTTGCAAATTATTCCGATACGTATTTTATTTTAATAAAGCCTTCGTTACAGTATAATACTTTTTTCTGATGTTAAACAAACTGATTTGTTTCAGCAAAATCCACAGGAGTTGTTTCTTCAGAAAGAAAAATATTCGTGAAAGACATTCTCATGGAAATATATTGACATTTAACCTGAACATAAAAAAACTTACAGAATGACACGTTCTAACAACTTATTTACAGATTACGGGAAAAGAAACTAGTGATAAATCCCAAGAGCATAGCAATCTTTTCAGTTGATGGACATATTTAAAAGTTCACGATATGAATTAAACAAAGAACATTTTACCTGCGCTGGCATAACGGTTTACTTTCTTGAGGCGAGACATTTGAAGTCTCATCTGTTTTTCCTATAACGTATGTATTGGATGGCTGTTTCAGTTTCCCAAAGAAGGTAGAATAAATGTATATTTGTGACTGAATTGTTGTGACTTATCTAATTTGTCTCACAGCAATGTCAGAAGAAGTCCATGAAATTCATCCTGACAAAGACAGCAACACTGCGGCTGCAATTGGCAAGAGCTTTGAGCACATAAAGGTGAGAGTAAGACTTCGCTTAGATCCGCCCCCAGTTTTGATGAGAGCTCGGGTCCGAGAGCTTCCCATTCTCTTCCCTGCCTCAACCTCTCCAGAGGACGTTCGGTTGGACATAAGTTTAGAGTGTTTCCGTGCGGCAAAGACACTATGCATTTACAACTATCCATGCTTTTCCAGGAATCGAACCCGGCACCTTCGGAACCGTAGTAGGCTCCCCTAAACACTACACCGTCTGGAATGCAAAGGAAAAACGTGCTACATCATATATTCGCTTTGAACTAATAAATTTTTCTGCATTAAACTATCTATAATAGCATTTGTTTAAACAAGTGAATTAAGCTTTCATATATGTTAAAGATGATGCTCAAACTACAGTTATTAATTAAAACTATATACAATCTATTTGAGTTTCGGAGACAGAAGATTCAACACTGCTAGTTCGAGCCGCTAATCTTCCACCTGTTAGCTGGATTATTAATTGCTCATTCTACCACAGCACGGAAGTAAAATGCAGTGATTCTTTACATTCTTACCCACTTAAAGGCCAACTAGGTGAATACGAAACCAATTGACCAAATTTAAGTATCAGTTTTATTTCGGAGAATAATTGCAGGGACAAAAATAATTTTTTCTGGGCGATAAATGTGAAAATCTGGCTCTGTAATCGCCATCGTTTAAACCACCGCACATTCGTTTGCTAGCTTGACGTACAATCCAGAACAGTACTAATATTGCGAGAACGCGAGGCTGAAGAATGTCTTTATCGCTTACAAATTCATTGAGAAGCATTTATTTTGTCAGATATATGACTATCTGAAAAAATGGTTTGTTTGAATGCATTTCTCTGGTTTCTTAATTGCAAACTATAAGTAAACACAAAGAGACATTCATGGAAAGTCGCCCTTGGCATTCCTAGGCCTTAGGTAGTTTTTGCCTATTTTTTACCAAAGCGCCATTCCTGGTTTCGACGCCTACATTGTAGTCGGAAGTTGTATTTGTGGCGATATTTTGGTTAAATTAGGTATTGCCAGTATATGGATTTTCTCACTTCTTTCTGTATGCCTTCGTGGTGTAACGGTAGCACACTTGACGAGTATTCGAGGGTCCAGATTCGAGTTCCGGCAAGGACATTGTTCATTTCTCACATCTCCCACAATCAAAACTCCTAATGACTCTACAGTGGCGCCCGAACTAAAATGTGGTGGACAATAATTCGTCAACACCAGAATTTGGCTTTTGTGTCCGCTAATCTCCAATGTGCCATTAAATGGGGGAGTATATAAGGTATTTTCTTCCTCCTTCCAGCATGCCTTTGTGGTGTAACACTCGGCTCGTATTCGAGAAGTCCAGGTTCGAGTCTCGGCGAGACATTGCTCATGTGTCTCGCCTCCACCATCAAAATAACCTAAACCTCTAATATTAATACAAATATACGAAACTTCCATTTATATGAATTCCGTAACATACTCTCAGTGAGAAAATATATGATAACTGATATAATCACACCTTTATCCTTATACATAAAAATTTGGCTGGTTATTAATTCGAATTTCGACTATTCTATACAAATACTACTTGTTATACATGACTATGTAGTTAAGCATTTGAACATTAATTTGTAAAGCAGTGGTTCCCCACAGATATGTCACGTGACAGTTATCTGCCCTGAACGGACTGAAATTGTACTGCGAAAATTTAAATGAAAATGCCCCTAAATATGGGCAGACACTGACGTGAGACTAAGCCGAAAATTATCAATGAAAATTTTGATACAAACAAAATTTCATGAAAAGATTACTTTCAGTTTTACACTAATATATTTAAAGCACTATTAAGTGTACAACGTATAAAGGTAGGAATTATCAGAGGTTTGGAGTTCAGGATGGGTCTGAAAATCCTGATGCGCGTGTAATGCACATACGTTCTCATAGAAAGAAACTCATGTGAAATAAATTGCCCAAGTTTAAGGACATTAAAAACAGTGTATGTAGATAAAAGCAGATCACTTCAATCGCATCTTTTTCCAATTTTATGCGAGGAAATGCAATCGAAGAATCAATCTTTATCGTTCTATACTGAAGTTCGTTTGATGTCTATAGGCAGAGTTGTCTTCTGGAAACGAGCAGCTCTGATTTTCATGCGTAGTCTCTACGGGTTTCTTATTGGGCTGCCTCGAATTCCATGGCGTACACAAAAGCGCATTTTAGGTACTTGACATCCACCATTCACAGGGCTTTCTGTATCTCAGGATACCTAATGCTATCGACGAAGTACTGCAGAGACAGGATTTCTCTTGTTTCTGTTGCGCACGCCGGAAGGGTGAGCTTTCAACGCACTCGGCGAGTCCTACAATGTTTCCGTGGGCCTCTTTGGTGGCATCTTAAGTGAAGTCTTTTCTTTCTCACCAAAGCTCAACTCCATCGGGCTGAGTAGAACTTCGGAATTCAACCTCTGGTTTCCTAACGGAGTTTTAAATATATCCTCTGCCTCTGATCTTAACGAAGCGAAGAGATGGCAAGCATGTGCTTTAGAAACATATTCATTTGCTTCCGCTACTACAGACATTTGAGTCTTGCACACTTCCTAAGATGTATTTCCATCATACGTGGTTACCTGTAGAGAAGATATAGGAGACATTGATAGGAATTTAAAGCGGGAAATATTTCTAGTTGTCACCATGGATTTACTCAAGCTGTAAACTAACTTAGCGATAGCATAAATTCTGTTTCTTATTTGTTGTTCGATAACATTTCTTCGACTCCTTCAACTTGATATTTTCAACGTTTTCTCTTCTACTTTCATAGCCTCAAATTTATTTCTATTATGGCAGTACCTTCACTTTGTATTTCCTCTTGACCTCTTGTAATCTTTTCTTGAACTCATATGATGGCCTCTGCCATCATTTCGTGTCCAAATTCCATCTTTCTGTAGTCCGTTTGCATCCCTTCTTGAAATGACTTGATGACCTCTTCTATCTTTTCGTGCAATGCTGCTAAGGCTGTCCCCAGCTGTCCAGTTGCTTCACCATCACTCTTGTCATCGGTATTCAACTCAACTCCTGTCACCAAAAATTTTTACACGAGTAAAGTTCGTAAGATATTAAATGCAAGCAGAAATAAATGGTAGCTTGATGCTTGATGAAATTTACTTTTCCTGGAAAAAGCCTGAAAAAACTTTAGTCTTCTGGAAGATTTTACGCAGAATTACTTATAAAAATGTTTTTCTTAGTATGACAGAGCCCACCCAGTAGTTACCACTTCAAACTACCAAAAGCGTTGAACACAAGGCAAGGCAAAACGAATCTAAAAGTGAAGCTCTCCCGTTGACCTCTCAATAGTCTGAACGGAACTGAAAATTGATGCTGTCTCCGGTGTTATATAGTTCTACTCCGTCCGCTGAGAAATTTCCAATACCTTCCATTTCTCGAAATTGCTGGAAAGGTTACGGTTACATAAGGCCGAATGCAGTTACAGTTACATTGAGATCGAACCAATATAAGGTACGTAGGGTTCAGACTAAAATGTTGGTAGTCATTAATCTCAATTTAAATGGAGTTACATATTTAAACTTTTCTTCGTAATGCTTCGCTTTCTGTTTCTCTTCATGTTACTTATAAAATGAGTTGCTACAACTGACATATAATTTCAATAAAAAATTTAAAACAAGATCCGAAAAGTTTCAGATTTTAAATTACGTCCAAAGAAGTATTTTTTAACGTCTTGTGTGTTACCTTTATTTATTAAATATCTAGTTCTTCGCATTTAAACCACATAAAATTCAATTTAATAGCAAAATTGTAAGTAGATAACATAACGAATTCGAAATTCAAAATTCAGGGTTCGATAGAGTGCAGCTAGATGCTTCTCCTTACGATTTGGTATTTTCTTTTCTATTTTAGTTCGATGTTTTAAGGTATATTTTAGTCCGTTTGGATATAAAGTTAAGAAATATTTCTACATTTAAACAGGAAACGAAATAGTGAATAAAGTTATTTATAACGTATGTTCTTGATTTATTTAGACTTACTTGATGGAATATTTAATATTCTACGAACATACACTCACGTTTGTGAAAATTGCAACACCAAGAAGGAATCGTCATAATTGAATGCAATTTAATACACAGTTGAGTGGTAGTGGTACAAATAAATGATTAAATGTTCAAAGCAAACAAACAAGAAAAAGAGATCAGAATCAGTATTTTTTGTGGCCACCACGCGCCGCAATAAGTGCTGCTACACGACGTGGCATGGAGTCAAACAAAGTTTGAATGTCTGACTGAGGAAGAGCATTCCATATCGTTTGTACGCGTACCCAAAGTTCGTCTGCAGACGCAACAGGACGAGGATCACGAGCAAGACGCCGACCAATGACATCCCACACATGTTCAATTGGCGACATATCCGGGGAACACGCAGGCCAAGGAAGAAGCTGTACCTGCTGCGCTGCAAAGAAGGATTTAACAATCCGAGCAGTATGAGGGCGGGCATTGTCCTGTTGAAATACAGCGCCTGGCAAGCTTTGAAGGAAGGGAACAGCTTCGGGCTGTAGAACTTCACGGATATACCGGTTGCTGTTCAGATTGCCCACAATTCGTAGCAATTGAGATCGTCTATGATATGCTATGGCGCCCCAGACCATAACTCCGGGTGTTCGTCCACTGTGGCGTTCGATAATGCACTCCGGAAGGTGGCGTTCACCGGCATAGCGTCTGACACGAATGCGGCCATCATGGTACCACAAATTAAAGCGGGATTCGTCAGAAAACACGACATGCTGCCAATCAGCACGCCAGTCTCTATGCTGATTGGCCCATTGTAGCCGCAGGCGGCGATGGTCGTGCGTTAGGGGGATCCTGTATAAAGGAGTCCGTGCGCGCAGTCCACACTGCAGCAGACGTCTACGAATTGATGAAGCACACAATGAAACACCTGTAGCTATTGACCACAGTGCTGCCAATTGTCTAGAGGAAGCTGTACGGTCCGTCCGCGCCATGCGGACCAGGTGTCTATCATCGCGAGCTGACGTCACATTTCGGGGTCCACTCCCGGATTTCCGAGTTGTCCGACACTCGTCCGTCCACTGCTTCCAAACGCGCATCACTGTGCTGCTGTTACGCTGCACACGAGAGGCTACTGCACGATACGACAATCCAGCTTCACGAAGGCCGATGATTCTCCCTCGTTCAAACTCTGTAAGTTGTTCAAATCTCGCTCTCTTTCGTCGACGAGGCATAAGTACAGATTGAGTTAACGTTTACCACTAGCAGATAACCACCGATAACCATACACGCCTCGCTACAGCCGTCTATTTATTCGGATCCATCAGCCGTTCAGAGGGCGCTGCTCAGCATACGCATGCGCTACGGATTTGCAATTCTAATCATTTGCATATCATGCGCTACTTTGCATTTCCTGAAAATTTCAGCTCACTCGCGTAAGTCCTTCATGGTGTTGCAATTTTTACAAACGTGAGTGTATATTGTTAATGTTTATGTAAAGGTTATGAGTTTCATTTTATTGCATACTTTTTTTAAATCTCTTATGTACAATAATGTGTTTGGTTTATTTTGTTTACTATTATTATTTAAGTATTTTTTTTATCTTATTAGTTTATTAGTTTGCAGTGTTTATAATTTTCATATATAGTTCAAGAAAAAAACTTATGGTATAATTTGTTGATATTATTGACCAATTTTGCAGCAAAGATGGTGATTTTTAATGATTCTGTTCCACTTGACTGCATTAATATTTTCACGAAAACATGCTCTTGAAAGAGTTTTTTCAAGAACATTCTAACAGCCTTTTCCTCTTGGCCAGCAATTATCGGTGGTATTAACAGAGTGAAGTTAGAAACTTTGTAATTAATTTATTGCTTTACTACTCTGATTTTAGATTGGATTTCTATTGACATTAAGTACGCAACTTTTCCTCTGTGAAATAAATCTTATTGTGTAGTTTCATCTTCATCATTGGAAAACAGCACTTTTTTAACATAGAATTTACGTATTCTTGCGTTATGCAGAATGTGATGTATTTGAATTTTGTTTATGTAACTTCATTTGTAAAAAAATGCTATGCTTGAAACTGCACTAAAAAGATTCAAGTTTCTCTCATCATGTGCCCTGTTTGTTCAAAAGATCTTTGTGAACTCTGAACAGTCTACAGTAATAATTTCAAATGTAATGACTATGCCTTTTTGCGTTAAATTTTAAAACCTAAAACTTTAATTAAATTATTCGTATTTTATAAAATTCTGATTCAGCTAATGTGTTATTTATGTTCAATTTAAAATTCGAAGAAAATTATGTTGTCCGTTGTTGCTGTGGTTGTTGCTATTGCTCACTTGTCTGACTTATAGTCAGCCCATTGCTCTTGGCAAGAGCGCAAGTTACGTCTGTCGCTGGCAACAGCGTCGAGTGCTTTAAAGGTGACATTGCGATTTAGATCAGTTCCACCCCCAATTTTGCTTTTTTGCTTTAAAATTTTAAAACCTAAAATTTTAATTAAATTATTCGTATCTTATAAAATTCTGATTCAGCTAATGTGTTATTTATAATCAATTTAAAATTCGAAGAAAATTATTTTCTTTGTTGTTGCTGTGGTTGTTGCTAACACTCACTTGTCAAGGAGCGCAAGTTACGTCTGCCGTTGGCAACAACCTCGAGCACTTAAAAGGTGACATTGCGACTTAGCTCAGTTCCACCCCCAATTTTGACACTTACCACCCCGGTAGTAAGGTAAGATGCTCAACCTCTCGAGATGACTTTCGGCTCGCCGCATATTTAAAGTGTCCCCCATGCCGCACGGTCACTATACATTTACAAATATACATGCCTTCTCCGGGATTCACACCCGGGCCCTTCGAGACGGCAGTCATCGACACTAACCAGTATACCGGTTGCGCTGCATGTTATTCAAATCTCGCTCTCTTTCGTCGACGAGGCATAAGTACAGATTGAGTTAACGTTTACCACTAGCAGATAACCACCGATAACCATACACGCCTCGCTACAGCCGTCTATTTATTCGGATCCATCAGCCGTTCAGAGGGCGCTGCTCAGCATAAGCATGCGCTACGGATTTGCAATTCTAATCATTTGCATATCATGCGCTACTTTGCATTTCCTGAAAATTTCAGCTCACTCGCGTAAGTCCTTCATGGTGTTGCAATTTTCACAAACGTGAGTGTATTAAACATGTATACTGAAAATTCTATTTTGAATGAAATAAACACTAAGGTTATTCAAAAGCTGATGCCTCTAGGTACCGTTATTTTTTCACAAAGCTAGAAACCTTCAGGCATTCATGTACATTCTTTATTATTTAGTTTCTTTAAATATAATACATAGCGATAATATTTGGTGGCAGCAGTTTGAAAAGTGAATCATCGCAGAAAGTGAAACGATGCAAAATGCCGTTTTGAGACTAATAGCCTTTACCCACTTTTGGGATAAAAATTTACATGTAGACAAAACGCATAACAATAGGCTGTACTGAAGTACAGACTGGTTTTATAGCAATGCAATATAATACATTTTTCGACATCATTTAATAATTTCTTGTAAAAAATTTCAGAAAACTATGTGGATTGAAATAAAAGATGAACTGTTTTATTTCTCTATGTCGCTCCATGTCTTCTGAATTCCTAGCTGATTTCTTGATTTCTTCTCAGCGTGGCATTTCGTTCCTTTTAACTTCTCTTTTCCCTGTCCAAACTAGATTCCGCTCTCTGGCGAACGTTTTTCTCTCCCAAGCCGGTGAAGATTTGTTATCTGTTATTTTTTCTCTTCTTTTTCAATCGTTCTTTTACCCTACGCTTAACATACATCACTTATCGTAAACTGTCAAACGCACTCAAGTCAAGAGATGTAGACTTCAAAAGAATTTGCCACTTGTTCCCTTGGCGCTAAAGGTCTGTGTCAGGGTATGACTTTAGGTGTCATACTTATCAAATAAAGAAGAATATTCCAAACTTTTCAAAATAACATGCACTATTAATATTTGTATAGACGTGGGACTGCAAAGCAGTTGGTGCAATTTAAATTAACTGTATTAAACATAAACATACTTTTTTTTAATCTTTTTAGGTATTTTTGTAAACTTTTAATTTATTGCAAGTAAACAATATTTGTTTAAGTACCGTAACATTCTTGGAGAGATGACATATAATAAAATTTGTGGTGGTGCTAGCAATGATTTATACTAAACCTTCACTGACACAGTTCATGAAATGAACGTAATTATTTCCATATATGCGATTTCTATATTACTTTTAAAGCTCTTTAAAATGATTTAATGCTCTAATGTTATTCTCATAGGGACGTAGCCCAATTTTTAGTCTGAGGTTTCTGTTAATTAATCAGTTACTTTAATATTTCGATTGTGCTCCCATTTCCGTTTTCGATAGCTCCCATCCCGGCGTTATTGTTGTTGCTGTGACTTATCTCACTTGACTGACAGTACATCAGAACAAGCCCACGAAATCCATCGTGTCAAAAAGCGCAAGATTAAACCTGTCGTTTCAAGAGCCTTGAGCACCATAAAGGTGACAGTTACGACTTTGCTCAGTTCCGTCCGCAATTTTCATGGACAGCACATCGAAGGGAAGGGTGTGAGGGTCTACTACACGCACTTCTTCTACCACTAACCTCTCGAGAGAAATTTTGCGGCATATTTAGAGTACCTCATGCCGCACAAATACTATACATCCATGCCTTCTCAGGGATTCGAACACAGCCCTTCGATACGACAGTCAGCGTCACTAAGTACTATCGCGGTTGGACGACCCTTCACGATGTCAATTATTTAATGTATTTATTTCAGCACAAAATTCTTGAGTGAGCTCTTTTGAAATCTATCGTGCACCGAAAACATATTACTTACAACTTCTAGTTTAATATTTTAATTTTACCTAAGCTTTTATATTTGGATTCTCGCAAGCTGAAGAAAATTGATTCTCTATTGTTTTATAGGATGTGTTACGTTCAAGTGACAAATAAACGAAAAGACTTTATGAAAAATTATAACAGCCTGGGAAGTGGATTCAAACAAACATTTTTATTATTTCTTTTAACACGTTTACACAGTTAGTGGAATATTAAACGACCTTCACGGTTGTGAAGATAAAAAGTCTTTAAAGTCAGACCTAATACACAGTCCAGTCACATTAATGTGACCACCACGTACTTTCCATGTCAGAGTTAAATAACCAATCACAGAAGGCAGGTGGCAGCACAGTGCAGTTGAGCGTATATAAAGGGTGTGTGAGGGCTTCGGAAAACATTTCAATCGTTGGCGTAATGCAGAAACGAAGCGATTTATCCGACTTCCAAACGGGCATGATCTTTGGCTTTCGGGCCAAGGGTGGAAGCATTTCCGAAACGGCTGAGTTTGTGAACTGTTCGCGTGCCGCCGTGGTAAAAGTGTACCGTGCATGGCAAAATGGGACTGTCCAAAATCAGCGACGTGGCAAATGTGGTGCACCACGGGCCATAGATGACAGAGGCGAACGACGGTTGCGGAGATGCGTTCGGGCAGATAGACGGGCTACCGTTGAGCAACTGACCACCAAAATGAACCAAGGGGCTACCAAAAGTGTCTCCCAAAGTACTATTCAGCGAACATTGCTGCGTCTGGGCCTCCGAAGCAGACGCCTGGTTCGTGCACCTATGCTGACTGCTGTTCATCGACGGCGAAGGCTAGAATTTGCACGCCAGTACAGCAGCTGGACGTCCACTGAGTGGCGACAGGTTGCGTTTTCGGATGAATCGCGTTTTATGCTCCATCGGACAGATGGACGTTGGCGTATAAGGCGTGAAACCTCTGAAAGGAACCACCCTGCAACCATTGCCGGAACGGTCCAAGCTGGAGGCGGGAGCATTATGGTCTGGGGAATGTTTTCCTGGCATTCTCTAGGTTCACTGATCATTGTGGAAGGCACAATGGATCAATACAAGTACGCATCTGTCCTTGCGGACCATGTTCACCCCTACATGCGCATTGTTTTTCCTCAGGATGATGGCATCTTCCAGCAGGACAATGCGAGGTGCCATACAGCTGCCAGTGTACGTGCGTGGTTCGAAGAGCACCAGGATGAGTTTACCGTCCTCCCCTGGCCAGCAAACTCACCTGACTTAAACCCAATCGAGCATCTGTGGGACCATCTCGATCGAGTTGTTCGCGCCATGGATCCTCAACCGCGTAATCTAGCGCAGCTGGCCACGGCATTAGAGTCGGCATGGCTCAACATCCCAGAGAACACCTTCAGGGACCTATGTGACTCTCTTCCTGCACGTCTCGCAGCAGTCCGCTCTGCGAAAGGTGGTTATTCTGGCTTTTGACAGATGGTCACATTAATGTGACTGGACTGTTTATAATATTTACAAGACATGCTGAGTCTATCAGTACTGGTTCAGGCCGTCAATCCACACGAGCAAACACGGCTATCAATGGATAAATCCTTTTCATGTCATGCTCCGCAAAAATAGTTGGGGTGGTTAGCGGTTGTTTTTAAAACTTCTCTCCTATACATACTTAGTTTGTATCCTGATGGGAGCCAACGAGCATAGAAGGCAAAATAATAAGATTATGGGTTAATAAACATAAAACTATACACCTACACACATAAAATATTAAGGGGAGTCATCACCTTTACACATTCCAAAAATCGAATTTTATTTTCGTTGCCTTTTTAGAAACTGTAGACATTTCTGAGTTTGTTAAAATAAACGGCGTTATGATACTCGAATTAGAGTCTTAAAAGTTATGATTTAAAGAAAACGATTCAGAGGTAAATATTGCCAGATTAGCCATTTAAATCATCACCTGATGTTTTTTACATTTGTACTCGCAACTGCTTAATAATGTTCGCTCGTATATTGCTTTAACTTTTATTGTTAATGTCATGTATATTATTTTTGAAGATGCTTCTATGAACAGTATTCGCACAACTCAACTTTTAAAGTGGGTATTCAAGTATTTTGTTTACAATTCAGGAGCAGATACAGCGCTTGTGTTTGACATGCTTATAACACTTATCTTTCATTTAGCTTGCCTAAAATTGATACAGAGATTGATATTATAATCTATAAATATGGATAATGAACCACACAAGGGGAAGTCTGGAAGACCTAAAATGTATAGGTTCCGTTGTAACCAGTTTACTAAGAAGTTCTTTCCTCCAAAATGACTAAGTGCGTCCAGTAAAAAATTGGATAATTCCCCGGATATGCAGAGTGTTGTAGATTTTACGGGTTATTTACTTATTGATAAAAATATTGTTTCCAAAATGATAGAAGACTGTGTTGTATGCAAAATTTGTGGTAGAAGGATTACCATTTCATCAAATATTGTAGGTGGACTTTCTGTAAAAATTGGAATTTCTTGTCATTTTTGTGGTGACCTATCATCCAGTCGAAACTCAGCAATGCTAGGTAAACAAACACATTTGGCAGAAATAAATTTCAGGTTTATTTATGCTATTTGGGGCCTAGGTCAAGGATTATCAGGTGCAAAAACATTTTGTGGAATAATGGATTTGTCTCTACCTATTACACTCAAAGCTTACAACTCAGTAAATAAACAAATAAAAGATGCTTCTTTCATGGTCGCTAAAAAAAGCGTGTCTTCTGCTGTCAAAGAAAAAATCAAGTGTAATAATAATAATTCGGATTTGATTGTCTATGGAGATGGTACCTGGAAGACCCGTGTCCATACTTCTTTAGTTTCAGTGTGTACAGTGATAGGAGTATCGTGTGGAAAAGTGATTGATGTGTAAGTTCTTTCATCATATTGCAAAGGTTGCAATTATTCGAAAGGTGTGAGATTTGGAGAATAGTATGAGAAGTGGCATGTAGAACATTCCAGTAAATATCCAAAGAACCACAGTGGTTCTGCAGCAATGATGGAGGTTGTTGCGATGCAGCGAATGTTTCGTTGTTCCAGTGTTGTGCATAATGTAAGGTATGTACGGTATATCGGTGACAGTGATGCGAAAGCATGCAGTTCTATTCAATTATCAGAACATCACGGCAGAGATTTAGCTGTTAGTAAAATTGAATGTGTCGGACACATTCCGAAAAGAATGGGCACTAGATTACAAAAGCGAAAGCAAAAAATGAAGGGGAAGACGCTTAGTGACAGTAAAACTCTTAGTGGAAAAGGTCGCCTTGTGGATGATATTATAAACCAATTGGCAATTTATTATGGAAATGCTATTAGAAAACATTGCATTTCTGTAAAAGATATGCAAAAGGCAGCGTGGGCAATATTTTACCACAAACGTTTAACCGAGTGGAACCTACTCACAATGTTCGCCCAATTGGAGAAGATTCGTGGTGTACATATCATGGTGTATATCAAAGAGCGAGTGCGAATGGAAATCTGAAATCGTACAAACATAAAAATTCAAATCCAACACCTGTAATAAACTATCAAAGATGTATTTAAATATCTTAGCGCGTCATTATTATTAAAAAAGTGTTTAGGACGACATACACAGAATCCAAATGAATCGTTGAATGCTTTGATTTGGAAATTGTCTCCTAAAAATTCCGGCTGTGGTTATAATATTTTTAAAACAGCAGTGAATGAGGCAGTTATTATATACAATGATAATCAAGCTGGGAGATTACATACTATGAATGCACTTATACACCGAGTTGGTGATAATGCAGTCAAATTTGCAACAGACACTGATCAATGCCGTATTTAGTCAGCCGAAATAAAGACAGAGATGTCTACGATAGATGCTCGCAGGGCAAGAAAAAGGGTCAAACTTATTGCAGTAACAGCTATTGAAGAACAATAGGGCATGGTATATGCAGCTGGTTATATGAGAGTTATAGCAGCTGGTTATGTGGTATGGTATGAGCTGGACATGGTATGAGCAGCTGGTTATATCAGTTTTAAACTGTTTTAGTGTTATTTGAGACAGGCTATGCTGAAAAGTTTGAAATTTAAGCTTTAAAGTAATTTTTCTTAAAATGGTGATTTTCATAAAATGCACCTACCTTTTTCTTTGAAAAAATATTTTTAAGTATTTATGTTACTTTAATTAAAAATTTTTAATGCTTTTTCCATTTCTAAGATCTTATTTAAATGATGTTCATGTTGCTTGATGTTTTTAAATTTAAATAGGTGAAGAATCATACCTAATGATGTTTTATCACAAAATTGTAAAAATTATTACTGTAACTAAATTGGTATTACTGTCAGTTTGCGGGCAGTGCTTCAGAACAAATGTTAAAATTTTGGAAAATACAGTTTGTTTTTCCTTTATAAAACAAATTCTGATACGCTATTAGTAAAATAAATCAATAAACATAAATCTGCGTGCAAAGATGGCACCCTGAAAATTTCATCTATCTGTGACCATAACAATTTGACTTATTAAAACTCGAAAATCAGCCAAAATTCTCACTTTTTGTGTTGCGCAAATGTGATGACTCCCCTAAATTAGAAATTATTAATTAATTAATAATTAGAAAGACACTTTAGAATAATTAGAAAAGGCAGCGAATTAAAAGTGTCCTTCTAATTTTCGTATTAGATGTAAAAGCTAGCAGCTTCTTCTTAACTGAGTTTTTAGTAATAACAGAAAACAACGCTGCAGCATTTAGCAGATTAAACCAAGATAAATAAACCAAGCAAACTGAATTCGTCTCTGAAGCGTTAAGCGGCACTTTTAGAGTTTACGATGCATTAAATAAGACTTACCCAAAGGTGTTTCTTATAAATTTGTTTCTAAGGAAACGGATGGCACGCTCACACAGAATGTCTGATAGCACAATTCTTGCAACAGACACTAAAAGGAAGCGACCACCATGCTTCGTCTCCAGAATTGGTAAACTAATAGTACAGACCTTAACTTGAAAATTTCAAGTGTCCTAAATTTAATACGAAGCTCGCTTTGATGAGTAAATACCAAAAAATGCCTAATTGTATGATAATAGCTGCTGAAC
>KK121896.1:121045-133204 GCA_000611955.2 Stegodyphus mimosarum | reverse complement strand
AACCAAATTCCAAATGAAAATCACATGAAAGGCTAGAATAACGACTGAGCAACGCATTTCTTAGAACAAATTTATAAACTTAAATTTTACTTAGACATATTCAGAAGCAAAGCGAATGGAAAAAAATTATATATATTTGGATACTTTAAACAATGAATGGAACTTCGAGATTTGAAATGCAATAAATATTTATAATAGAAAACTTTAAAAACACTAAAAGCTAATTAATTTAATTTACATTGAGGGAAACTATAAAAATGACAAAAAAAATATTATGATTACCCTAAAGAAAATAAAAAATAAAGTTACAGGTAATTACGATGAGTATAGTCAGTCTCATATAATCAGTCATAGTGTCATAGTCAGTCTCATACAACCAGCATTCGAATATAATTACTTAAATTGATTATATAATTTTACAAAGCGTTTAACCGCCCAGACGGTATAGTGGTTAGAGAAGCCGAGTGCGATACCGAGGTCCCAGGTTCAAATACCCCAGAAGGCATGAAGTAAATTGTTCATCCTTTGATGGGAGGTAACGGTGGCCGCCCATTAGGTGCCATCCACAGTAAGATGGCCACCACTTCCGGCCTTAGGAGCTGTCAGTGACGAAACGGCAAGTCCCGCATTAAAGAAATATGTATTTAAAAGCTAAGACTGGCGTTCGACTTAAATTGGAAATTTTATTTTTAGTCACTACCGTAATGCAGAATTACCTCTTTCACAACGCAAGAGATAAATTTGAAATTATATTTAAACACTTCTGACTGAAAATATAAACTTTTAATGTAAACGAACCACCAGTTTTAATCTCTTGAAGCAAAATAATTTCATATGTTTGAAATATATTCGTTAAAATGAAAATGGAACAAAATTAACATTTTTTTTTCAACCGTCTTCATATTTTATGCAGAATTGAATCTTCCTTATTTAAATATATATTAAATACTTATAAAAGAAAGAATTTCCAATGACAATTCAGTAAAATATTACATAACGAAAACTTAGCAATATTTGGTAAAAGGAAATAAATATCAATGTACATTTCCTATCATCGCGTAACTACTTCTCAAGTTTTTTGCTTATTTCCCTCATTCGAAGATGTTTGTTTTAAAACTTATATTATTTTAACGGAAGCATATTATGTATTAAGATCGCTTGCGATCTCCTAATGAAAGAAAACGTAATTTACTAATGACTCGTAAATATCTATTCTCAGCATAGAGAATAAACCTCATTAATTCTATAAAATTATAGCATTATTGAAAATTCCTTTTACATATAAAAGAAATCAAAACCGCACTTTGTGGTGTTACACTATAAATAAGGAATCACTTTTTAAATTGTTGCCACCAAATATTATCCCCCTGTATTTTACTTAAGGAAACTAAATATTGAAGACTCTGCATGGATATATATACGTTTCTCGCATTTTGAAGAAAAGGCTGTATCTAGAATAACGTATCTAGAATAATCTCCACTCGAACATGGGCACCTGGACGCCCGAAATTCGAAACTACTTTATCATTTTATTATCTATTTCATATTTTGGAAAACGTTAACGAATTTTTTATTAAGAAACTCAACTATTTCAGAGCAAGAAGTGACAACACTGAACGGGAAAGAGCATATTTATCTCCAGCCTCCGAGAACGTCTACCCGAATTTCTAATGATATGCTGTTTTTAAAATATTTATAATATTGCTGTTGAATTGAATTTTTTATGATTGCGAAGAACATGGTATTTAATAAATAAAGTTAACACGCAAAATATTAAAAAGGCACGTTTTTGGGCGTAATGTAAAATCTGAAAGCTTTCAGATTTTTTTTCAGATTTCTCAGATTTTTTCTTTTTTTCATTTTATATATTTTTAATTAATTTAATTTTATTATATAATAATTTCTTTATTATGGATGTACAAGCATTGATTTCATGACTACAACTAAAGTCAAATATCTAATTAATGCAATTCAGATGTATTTATAATTAAGTGCGATCTAAAATGGACGGCTTAAATTTAATCAAAGATTGTTTTAAAGTATACTCAAATCTTTGACGTGAGTAATTAAGCTTACTTATACTCTGCTCACTAATTTTAGTGCTAAACTATATTTTAGGTACCTCTATTTGTAAACAAAATGCATAGACTCATGGGTTTGACACATATACCCAAATCATAAACAATTTTGTGTTCACTGATTCAGGTATTGTTTCAAAAGATATTTCCTTTCTATGTTTAGTTTTAAGCAACTTATATTTTCGCTTTAACAACGCTTACTCCGATTTAACATTACTTTATATTATTTCATTGCTCTTCTTGATAAAATTTCAGAAAACGTGTATGCCATGCGTTGAATTAAGGTCTTGTAAGTTTCTTTAGTATAAGTGACTCGTTAAAATGTATGCATTAAAAATATATAAACAATAAAATAATAAATAAAGTTCTTGGAAGAAATGGCGTAAAGAAACTGAGAAAATAATAGCGTTCCTTTGAAAAAACTTGTAACATTAAAAGGCAAAACATGGAAATAAAAATAACTTTTACAAACAAAAGGCAGTAATGTTTGTTTTCTGAGCAGTTTCTTTTGATAAAAAATGTCTTAAATGATAAGGAAAAACGCTCTTTTAAAATCTGTTTCCAATTCTTAATTTCTTCACATTTTTATTAAACTTTTTAAGAAAACTTAAATAAGGTTACTCTAAACAATATTATAATTTTCAAATTTATAACAGTTATAATTACGAAATAAAAGTTGAAAGGTTTTTCTTCCTTCCTAAGAAATTCATTTTATAATTTGAAAATATTACAAGACTGATTTCTAATACCTCTTAAATCAAAATCATCAAGGTCCGAAAATGCTTTTTTGTTAAGGGAATGGGGAATTTCATTGATTTTTTTTTCATTTCTTAATTAACAAGCCAAATTTTTTCTTTAAGAAAATTTTCCTTAAATGATTTTTTTCCCTTCTTTCACCCAATTACGATTAGTTAGCTGACATGAAAGAAAAGCGGAGGAAATCTTCAGAAACAAGTTTCCGTTTTGTGTAAACAAAATACAACTGATCAAACACTGTAACTGAAATTTAAAACAACCAAACTCTCTTCTATATCTTAATCCTCGTGTGACAGAAAACATCCGAATTGGGTTTAATTTTTTTTTCCTCTTCTATCCTTCTTCTGCGCTTCTTTCCCAGAGCAATTCACTTTGGTATTAAAAATCTTGTATTTTTTATATATCAGTCAACAAACTTAATTTTGTATCCCTTGAGTAAAGTTTTTAATGGGAAAAATACGCAGAAAGCCGGAAATCGTCTGATATGATCTGAGCGGACTTGAACAAACAAAGAGCAAGTTGTTTTTCTATTCACCTAGTACGTCACTGACAAGACGCATAAACTAGAAACTTCGTAGTTCTTCTGAAAATTTGCATAGTTTGAGGTATAAGGATTCTATTAAACTTAATTTTATTTTCTGCATTAAAATTAATGCTTTATACCTTAATTTCTCATAAAAACATTTCATAATGCGTATGCAGAACCTCAAGAATTTTTTTTCTCTTGAACGAGGCTCTGATATGAAGCTTTATGGAATTAAATATGTAATGAAACTAATAAGAAATTTCCCTCGCTTAGTTAGAATTACCAGGAAGTTTTCCCTAATTGAAAGTTACGGATAGATGTATATTTTATCCGCCTCAGAAAACGGGAAATATTTTTCCATTTCCCATCAAGTTAAATGTATTCCTTATATCTAAAACACATTAATTTATTCTTATAAAAATAACTGATAATAATTCGGAGTTAGACACGTAAATGTGAATAATCAAATTATCTATATTTCAATCCTAAACCTTCAGAATTAATATTTCAATAATATGTAAATATAGTTAAAATTGGCTTCGAGAGTAACTATTTGTCTTTAACGAAGAGAATATTACCCCAAAACGGTATACTTATGAATACTTGAGATTTCTTTTGAAATGTATATTATTTTAAATATTTACATTAAATTACATAAGATATTGAACATTTTTATTATTTATTGTGAAAGTATATATAATTTTAATGAAACTTAAAAAAAATTTCATTACATGCTTTCCGATTTTTATCTAGAGGCAGTAAAGCGCCAGCAAATTTAAAAAAAAGTAGTTATGATAATATTCATAAACATATGTCTAAAAATAAAATCGTGAAATCGATAATAATGGCGTATTTGAAATAAACTTAAAATAAATAATTAAAATTTATTTCAAATAACTAATAACTAATAAATTGAAAACAAATTTAAAATAACTAATTAAAGTATATTTAAAATAATGAATTAAAATCTATTTAAAATAATTAATAACGAATAAATTGAAAATAAATTTAAAATAACTAACTATGTTCATTCTTATAAACACCATATCTATTCTGCCACTTCTATCGTTCTTTTGAAATTATAAAATGTTCTAATAGCATTTTGGGTGCTGTTATTTTGTTTTGTCAAAAAAACATTATGATAATAACTTTATAAACCTTTCAATATACTTGTTTAAAAAATGCAATAAAGTTCTTTATCCTAATCTGACACAAGAATACACAAAATTCTTTTAAATACTGTGAAAGTATGCCTATGTATCCAGTGCTATTTGAGATATTTTAGGCAGCAAAGTTGTTAACATAACGTAAAGTGAAAGATAAAAATCGAGTATTTTCTTGCGAATAGATGTGTATCACCCTCCCACGTACAAGGGCATTATAAACTCTTACTCAGAGTGAAAATCTTTTGTTGAGACAGTAAGTTATTTCGAAGCAAGAGCCATGAAAAATGAGCAATGCCCTAGCAGAGACTCGACTTCTCGAATACGAGGCGAGTGTGCATTAGAACACGAAAGCATGCTAAGAAGGCGAGAGGCCTTGCTAAGAAGACCTTATGTACTCCCCCTTTTAAAGAGCTACTGGGGATTAGGGACCCATTCGTCAAATCCTGGTGATGGAGAATCATCATCCACCACCCTTTTTGTTCGGACGCCAGTTTAGAAACAATAAGTTATTTCGAAGCAAGAGACATGAAAAATTAGCAAAGCCCCCAGCACTCGAACCTCTCGAATACGAGCCGAGTGTGCTGGCTATAACACGAGCATGGCATGCTAAGAAGGAGGGTAAAGTACCTTACACTTTTAAACGTAGACTTTCCACACAGTTTCAAATAATCCATTGTGCGTCGAATGTTTGAATTATGTGTGATGGTGACGAATTACAAAATAATTGCTGTTGTACTCTGGAAAACCTAGAGATGACGTCTGTAAATAAGATTAATCTTCGTTACTTTAGGTACTCAGATCCTATTAATAACTTAACTACATGTAGACTGCGAAACAAAAAGACAGTTCTATAGTTCCCGTTCTACTGGCCCGATAGACAAAATTCAAATTGCGTTTACCATGTCTCGAAAGCGCGACTTAAGGATGTATTAGATTTATATATAGCATTGTTCTAATATAGCTATTTTGACAAAAAATCGGATTTTTTCTGAAAAGACATGCCAATTTTTTTTTCATATTTCGATTCTACGGCTCAAATTATGCCAAACTGCCAAGTTTTGTGAAAATCGTACGAGGAGTTTTTAAAAAACATTAGCTCTCAAAATTTTAGCTCTTCAATGTTAATTCAATTTGGTATGTATTTATTAATATCTTTTGTTTTATTACACTTACGTAATTCCTTCTTTCACAGTTCGAAATTTAGGTTCACTCCAAACAAAATCCACCCCTTTTTTTTATTTATTTTTAAAATTTGTATTTTTAAATAATTTTCGTAAATTTTTTTAAAACAATTCTGTGTCATAAATTGTAAAATGTTTTCTATCAACTGGAAGTAGATATATTTCTAAGTATACCTACAAAAAATAGAGCTTTTTCTTCAACATTTTCGAAGATATACTTGAATTTATATATTGGCGCGTTTTTAAATTTGACAAATTTGTTGAAAGCGATAATAACATCTAATGTGGTATACGCACTTTGCTGAAATTATTTGAAAGAACGATGTGATCTTTTTCCGCTCATGGCAGAATGTAAAAACATCGGAACGATGTGACTTTTTTCCGCTCCATTACAATGGAAAGGATAGGAAAATAGGTTGCCACGTATTAAAAAGTTCGCCAGGCGAATTATTCTTGGCGCAAACTGAAAAAGAAATTGGCCAAATTAAATTTTTGAATTTCTCCATAAATTTCGCACTAAATTTTACAAAATTTAATATTTATGCATAATTTGTGTCGTAGAATCGAAATATGGAACAAATGGTATGTTATTTCAGAAAAAGACCTATTTTGTGTCAAAATACCTATGTTAGAATAATGCTGTATACAAATCTAATATATATCCTAAGTCGCGCTTTCGAGACAGGAAAAAAGCAATTTGAATTTCCTGAATCGGCCCAGTAGAATGGGAGATATAGAACTGCCCCCTTTTTTTTTCTCAGTGCACAAATTAATGGCATTTTGTAACACCTTTTCATAGCGAACGCCCTTGTAATCTCATTATGGAGTAAATTTAACAAGGAAAATCGATAACTGAGTTTTGAGATGTTGAACATTTTCCGGATAAATGCATATTGTTCCATTTAAGTCTGTTGTTTTCTGATGTGCATATTTATATGTATATATGTAGTGAGTAACGCGATCAATTTAGACGAACTACAGAAATAGTATTTCAATAACTATGAATTTTAAATAACCGATAAAACGGATGAGATTTAATTGGGTAGGTATTTAATTAATTGTAACCAAACAGTGTATGGATAAAATTCTGACTGTTACACAAGATTTGAGAACAAAACTTTAGTGCTAAATATAAAATGAGTCAGACTTTCAAAAGACATCCTATCGAATATGTAATGTCATTTTAGAGATACATACTTGTAAAGCTTTCAAAATATCGGACAAACATTAGAAGACCAAAAATTACTTTAAGACAAAAGACCGAAAGAAACAAAGAAGAAAAAAATTCTGAAAGTTTTCATATTTCATATTACGCTCAAAACGGGAGTTTTTAAAATTTATTTATTTCTTCCATTTATAGACACTTATGCATTTGGAGAACATTTAGGCTACGTTGGGCTAAAAATATTTAAAAACAGCATATCTTTAGAATTTCCAATAGACAGTCTCGTGCGCTGGAGATAAAGATGTTTTAGTGCCTTCACTGTTGTCATATATAATATTTATTCTTATCAAAAGAAATATAACAGAAAGCTGGAATGACATTTCCTCAGAGATATTCGTACAAGCTTTCACAATATCAAGCAGTATAATTAGCAGTTATACTTCAAACTACTGAAAATATTAAAATACATAACAATGCAAAGCGTTATCTAAAGAGAAAGCTAATTCAGGTATTCAGTTCACGAGTAACTAAACAAATCGCAACAACAATAACTAAGCAACTAACTGAGACGCTTCTCTCCGGCTTTATTTTTTCTTTATTATTTCGGACCGATTTCAAAAGGTCTCGAGAAATTTCAAGCAATTTTTGTTTGTCAAGGATTTCTCGAAACCAATAATAGGATGGAATTACTGTTATAGCTAACATAGTAGTCAAATACATTTAATCAATTTAAAATACAAGTTACCGAGATATCCATTTACTCAAACTTAAGTGCATGTGCTCCTATAGTTTTACTTTTCCGGCATAGCTTTCTCTTAAACATTTTTCTTACACGAATGGAGAAATACAATTATTGTAATTATAAACTAGCTATATAAATACAAATTTCCTAATAATATTTAAAAACAGCAAAACAGCATATCTTTAGAATTTCTTTATACACAGTCTCGCGCATTGGAAATACAAATATTGTTTTTGCACAGTGTTGCCATTGCTCGCCCGAAATCCTTGAACTTGTTAATCAAAAATTCGTTAAACTTTTAAAAAATTTGACATCGATAATAATACAAATTGGAAATTCAAACATTTGGGCTTCCGAGTGTCCATTTTCGAGTGAAGGACTACGTTATTCAAAATTTTATGGCTCTAGGTACCGATGTTTTTTCACATTTCGAGAGACATTCATACAGATTCTTCATTATTTAGTTTCTTTAAATATAATACATGAAGATAATATTTAGCGCCAACAGTTTGGAAAGTGAAATAACGCAGAAAGTGAAACGAAGCAAAATGCCGTTTTGAGACGTTTTTAGACCTCTGGATCTAACGCCCCTTCGGGCTAATTATTGCGAAAATATATCTCGAGCATTTTTACACTTGTTTCACAATCAAGATTATAAGTATACTGTGTTAACTCATGTCTCTATAGATGAAAATCCATTATTTCAAAACACTGGAGAGACATTAATTTGTATCGACAGAAAAAAACCTGAAAAAATGCACGATACCTTCGATACGATTCGAACTTCGGACCTCGCGAATACGTGACGATCGTACTTCCAGTTACAATACGAATATAAAGGCATGCGGAACAGGGAAAGAAAATGACTTGTAACATTATTAATCCCTGAGATGACGATATGCTTAAACTTGACTTTAAGCATTAGCGCAAATAAAATCCTAGTTTTTTTTTCTTTTCTTTTTCTTTTTTTTTTTTATCCAAGATCCCCAAAGTTTGGTACATTTTAGTTACTAGCTTAAATGCGACGTTTTCGTTTCTGTTGCTTCCAGATACGTTTAAATGCATGCCCGAAAAGAGGAATCGAAAGTATACTTGAGTACAAAATGGAATCAAGCGTCTTCCGTGTTTAAAGGTCATCCATAACTTGTTCTCGCTTAGTGAATCTTCCATTTTTACACTTCACTTGCTCTGGAATTCGATTTTGATGGATTTCCTGTTCTAAAATTCCTTTACTTCACTGATTTACAGTAAACGTTTCCTATTATTCCTGTCCTTTTATTTTTTATTGATCTTTCAGGCTAGACTGAAGTCATATTGATTGAATATACTTGTAACTAATCATAAATGAACTTACACACTTGCTACTATAGATGTATGGTACCCAAAAGCAGTATATAAGATACAGTAGAATATAATACGGCTCTTTATGTGAAGATATGTGAATTTAATGCAATTTAAATTCTAGTTTCAGTGTCGGATAAGTAATATTAAGCACAAATTTTGCTTGGATTCAATGGACTATGGAAAACATAAATTCATTGCTCTGATTAATTTCCTAGGCTTTCTAAAATTTGAACGTCATATTAATGAGAAATTTAAGAATTACTGCGAAACTGTCACTTTTTAATAGTTGCATGCCAATTATTAGTTCAAAGGGGCAATTTGAAACGAAGGATCACTAATGTCGTTTATGGCATTTTGCGTTGACTCACCATAAATGTCGGTTCACTTTTCAGAGTGCTGCCACCAAATATTAAAGTGCAGTATTATACACTGCTGACCACCGTAAATGAAACACCCTGAAGGAAGCATGCAAATAACATGAAATTTAAAACAGGCATTAGCGGAGGTGAGATATGCAAATGATTAGAATTTCAGCGCATACGCACATCACGCACGCCTGGGGCGCCACTTCAAAGCGCTATTTAAGGCTTGGAGTTTTCGACGATTTCAAGTTCGGCAATTGTGTTTTTTCTTGTGTTTTTTTTTTCAAAAAAAAAAGCGATGAATTATGTTTAGTAGTAAACAGCGATCATCGTTTCATCAAGTATCCAAGTTCGACTGAGGAAGGATAGTGGCCTACCGAAAGTGTGGATTATCTTTCAGGGAAATCGGTAGTCGTGTTGAACGAACCCAAACAACTGTAATGCGGACATGTGTTTGTTGGATGGAGAAGGGTACGACGGATCGAGGCGTTCGCATCCACCTCACTGTACCACTTCAAGTGATGACAGGAACATTGTGCGCATGGCAGTGATGGATCGCTCAGTCATATCACGAACCATAGCACAGCACATTCAATCTGTAACGCATCATCCACTGTCTGAGCGTACCATTCGATCCCGTTTACATCAGCGTGGACTGTCCGCAAGAAATCCGCTGCTTCGTGTACCCTTGACGCAGAACCACAGACCTATCCGCCGCCAATGGTGAGATGAAAGAAGGATGTGGACCGCAGAATGGAATGAAATTGTCTTTATTGACGATTCACTCTTCTGTCTGCAACACCACGATGGCCGGATTCGGGACTGGAGACACCGTGGAGAAAGGATGCTGAACAGCTGAGTTATGAACCGTCACACTTGTCCTGCACTGGGTATTATGGTATGGGGCGGTATTTGATATCACTCTCGCACTGCTCTAGTGCGCATTGTTGGTACTTTAAACAGCCAGCGCTACATCTACGAGGCGTTGTAACCAGTTGTCCTTCCTTACATTCAGGGCTTTCCCACAGCCATATTTCAACGGGATAATGCGCGACCAGACGTGGCAGGCATTGTCCACGGGTTCTTCGTCAATCATCAGATTGAATTGCTTCCCTGGGGGCTCGCTCTCCGGATCTTTTGCCGATAGAAAACATGTGGTCCATGGTTGCTGAACGATTGACCCAGATTACATCCCAGGCTGCCACACCAGATCAACTTTGGCAACGTGTGGAAGCTGCTTGGTCTGCTGTAGCCCAAGAACACATCCAAAGTCTCTTTGAATCAACGCCGAGGCGTGAGGCAGCGGTGATCTCCAACAATGCCGGCTACTCTGGCTACTGATTCTGGAAGCAACCACACTTCACAGAAGTCTATAAATTTAATCATTTGATACTTGGTCAACATGTTATCCAGTAAATAGATTTTGTTGTAATATCGCTTGTCTTTCTTGGTGTTACAATTTGGGTGGCCAGCAGTGTATTTAAAAGAAATAAGTAATAAAAAATCAGCATAAATGTATCTATGTTGCTCGCATTGTGATAAAACAACGGTACCTAGAGCCACCCAATTTTGAATAATGTGCGATACTCTCCTTTTAAAATTATTTTGCGATATTGCTGTTGAACTGAATTTTACGGTTTGAGTGCGAAGAGCATGATATTTAATAAATGAAGGTAACACACAAAACGTTAAGAAAACGCCCCTTCCGTTGTAATGTAAAATCTAAAAACTTTCAGATTTTATATTTTTCTTTTCGTTTTTGTGTTCTTTGTTAAATAAAGTCTTTGCTATATCATGCTAGAGAAGCACATTTAGCGCCTGAAAGTCTTAGCCACAAACGTGAGACTATGATAAATCGAGAAGGTGTGATGTAAAAGCATTGCGTGTTTTAATGTTACTGTTGATTTTTCTGACATGTAATGTAGAATCTTTCACTGGGAATTCTCCCTGCAGTATATGCGCTCACATTGTAGAGACATTAGCTTTTTTAAAAGACAGGGAGATTAAAAAAGAGCAACTTCGTCTTCGGGAATCGGACCTCTGGTGTATTGGTGTATTGGTGGTGTATTGGTCGTGGTGTATTGGTCGACTGTGCTGACCAATACACCCCGAAGACATTCGAAAAAGGCGGGAGAAATACATTACAACATAACGTTGGCGCTTCTTATCTGAAAAACCTTTCGATACAATTTTCCATGCGGACATCACAAACGTTTATGTTCTTAGTCAAATAACTTGACTCATTCTCTAGTTGAAAACCTTTGGTAATTGTTAAAGCTCAAAACAGCCCGTACACGTGCCTATATTTATGTGATAATTTTTCTGCGTAGAGCAAGATGCTGGAACTCTTAACAGCTTTCGATGTCCGACATGGCTGATGGTTAAGGCATACCGATCAAGATAACAAAAATTGGATTTCTATAAATTACCAATATTTATTCTCGCTCATATAAAATCATCTACATATTTATCCAATCCTAATGAAATCCTATACATTTCTATGATTCAGTTATAATGTGATATGATAAATTTCTATGTACATTGGCTTTTAAAAAGAAAAGACGTAGGCAGCTGAGAAGCAAAGCGGCGCGAAGAGGGAAGAGCAACAAAAGAAAGGAAAGGAATGACGTAATAAATTCATCATCGCAATTTATACTACGTTTGATTTAACTGTAGAGGCAACTTATGATTGGTTAATATTAGTTTTAGTTGCCCTTTTCAGGTATCGTTACGTACCATAGAAAGATCTCGAATTTGGGAGAACAGAGATTTAGAAAGAGAGCACCAAATCTAGAATGTTCAGTTTGACGTCGCCAGTTATTTTTAAAGCAGCTAACAC
>KK121896.1:104680-119953 GCA_000611955.2 Stegodyphus mimosarum | reverse complement strand
TAATATTTTAATGATACTAATAAAAATAAAATCTTTCAAAAATTTATAATTAGCATTTTAGTCGCATCTTTTTAAGCCTATATAATGATTTAATCTTTATATAGTATTTATCAATTATATTTTTAGTTGTTTTAACAGTACGCGCGTTTTAGAATGTATAAATAATAATAATTTTAGTTAAGATAACAAAAATTAAAATTCACTGAAGTTTATTCAAAAGAGAAAGTTTGTAGTTTTGCCTACATTAATTACAATTATAGGTATTTTATGATCTTGTTTCGTAGAAATACCTAGAATATGTTCAAAATTTATACTGAAGTAATTATTAATGCAATATTTGTTCTTTTGCCTGAGCTCAGATTAACATGTGTTTTACATAATATTTTACTTAATACCATAAGAAATAATTTTTGATTTTTTAATTTATAGTGTCTTTACGTAGGATAGTGGTATAGCCCCCGCACTCCTGTTTTGAGGATCACAGAGAGCAATGAGAGTTAATTTTAATTTATTTAGTATATATTATTGTTGACCCTTTATATATAGGAACAATATGTATCCAGAGAGGCTGAGGAGCATCTCTGGATTTATCTTTCCGCAAGTTCCCTCAACACTTTAGTGCAGTGTTACTTGTTTGTTTCCCAAATGCGTTATCTGGTGCTGAAATGTTCCGCCTTCATGAGAGCGACTTAGTGCGGATGGAGCTGTTTGGAAACTATGCCCAATCCAGCCACCTGGAAATTGCTCATTAAGGATATCTAGCACCTGAAGACCAAAATGGGTTGAAGCCCCTTTCTGCTGCACATACACAAGATCTATGGTTTTATTCTCTTGCAGATGAAATATTAACTCTGCAACATGTGTAAACAAGAATGTCCATTCACATATTCGTCAGAAACGTATTGTTCGAACATTAAGCCAGTGATTTAAATTCCATAATAGCTAACGCCTAGCCATAAAACTACTGCTTACAATACTCACTGAACTAGTCTCTGCAATACTCGGACCTAGGGATACGGAAGCTTCCCGGGCACCATGTATATTTCTAACAAAACAAATAAGTTTATAATTTTCGATTTATACTTTTTATTAAAAATAAACTAAACTTTTCTTTCAAGATAACATACCGTTTCTCTGGTTGAAACGTTTTGTTATATATTTACTAATGTATTCCAAATGTATCATGTTACTTATGGAAATCCAAGAAACAATAGCATCGAAACCGGTTTGAAGCATGGCAATTAATTAAAGGGAATAAATGTACAGATAGTTCATAAAGCTTACATAGCAGGATTAACATTTGCTTATTAAAATGCTATCTGACAACTGTTAGTTTTTTTCGCGTAATGTAACAGAAATTCATTATCAGAAAAAGTATATTTTGTTCTATGTTAATAAAAATGGAGTTATTTTAATCGAACTGCTTAATATTTATATCGTTGTTTTACTCAAACTGCATACCTAATTTGACTTTCATATTGTATTTTCAGAAATTTAAATTAAAGCCCTATGTATTTTTAAGGTTTTATCAGACATAATGACTCGTTAGAAATATTTAGATGCAAACCTTTAAATCAAAATAGCGACAAAGAATTCTGGACATTATAACGCTTATATCGACAAGTGAAGAAAACTGTGATTGCCTCATTAAACCATCAAGAGTTTTTGCAACTTATTAGCAAAAGGAAAGCAAATTAGATTTTAATGTCAACAGAGCCATAGCTAAGGTTTCAGCGCCCGGGGTCAACTAAAGATTTTGCGTCTCTTTCCGTGTTCCGAGAATGGAAAAAATTTCATTCTAAAATTTGTAGCATTAATTTGGCGCCCCCTGAATGTTGCGCCAGGGAAGAGATGTCCCCCTTGCCCCACCTTAGTTACGCCAATGAATGTTAAAATTGCAAATAAACGATAGCTGTATTATTTACAAATACGCTTGGTGTAAAATTAATCCCGCGAATAAGCTAAAAAGAAGAAGTAATTTAAATCTGATTCTTATCATGTTTCTTTAAGACCAACAATAACCCAAATACAACAGAATATGTAGATATGATTCTGATGTGTTTTAATAACCTAAAATTGAATAAAAGTGAAATGTTGACTTGCATAGTACCAAAAAGAACGCATAATATCTTCACCTGTGAAACACGTATTTATTCAGAACATTCATGTTGCACCAGAAATTTAGATACATATATGGTCACAAGAAACTCTTTTTTTTTAAATGGCGGGGCTTTTTTATTTAATAGCTATTAGACTTGTGCCACTACAAGTGTCGCAAGTGGTGGCCATTTCATTATGGAAGCACCTAATAGGTGGCCAACGTTGCCTCCTGTAAAGGGACAAACAGTTACAATCAAGCCTTCTCCGGGATTCAAACCTGAGCCCAACGCTTCGGCAGTTAGGATCACTAACCAATGCAGCAGCTGCGCAGCCGGTCGCAAGAAACCTAGGTAACACCATTCCCGAGTTGGTCGTAGAAAGCAGAACAACAAAGGCAGCAGTGAAATCTTGAAACTTGGCCAAAGTCACTAATCAAATTTCGACGTCTTTATTGCAGAATACTATAAGACTTAATAGAAAACAAAACAATTCCAGCTATTTTTATTCAAAATATGCTAGTCGGTCGCTCTCGTGACTATGGCCTAAAAATTGCCACTGGATTCAAATCTGAATTTATGAATTCTCCCTCATTCTAATATTATATGCGACGAAGAAAAATATGTTGTTGAACGAATATTAAGCGCGTTCACAGGTATAAAAATAGTAATTATATGAAAAAGCACGTCTATTTATATTCTTTTTAGCCAACGTCCGTTGTCTCAGTCGAAATGCAATTGAGTGATAATAAGATGGCTAGTCACACTTGGATTTAATGGTGGTGAATTAAGAAAACCATATGGAGAAAAGCATGCATTCCTGGGCTGTATTATAGAATTGTAAACAGGGTTAATTGTATTATGATTATTGCAAGCGATCTGTCTTTCAATATCAAGAGAAAAAAAATACCATCTTTTATTTGGCAATCAAGTTTAAGACATAATTAATATCTTCAAATTATAATATATGCTTAACATCTAAATATAGTCTCATGATGTAGCAGGTTAGTCAGTTTTTACGAAGTTCATTTTCGAAAATAAAATTGCTCTAAGGTAATTAAATTGTATATTCACATATACTAATATCATAATTTAGTTAGACAGAGAGCATATGGATGCCACATAAATTGAAAACATATCTGGAAGGCGTAAGTCATTTTCGTAGAGAAATCAGGTGAAGAAGTAATTTGGATACGGTATCAGACACGTATTGGTTAATATGCTCTAAAGTATAAAACAAAGCATTCAGTCGAATAACATATTTTACACTATTAGTTGTTTTGTGTCATTTCTAGCTATAAAGAAGAAGAAAGAAACATCTTTGTCAAACATGGGAGTGGCGTTTGGAAAGAATTTATCAAAAGGAGTAACAATAACCTTTGTACTAAGTACATGATACCTTCGAATTCTTAACTCTATTTGCTAACAAACAAACCAAACAGCAGACACGAATTCCCGAAGCAAATTAATGAAAACACATACGATCTTTTCGGATAAAACATTTTCCTTGTCCCCTGCAGTAAAATCCCTATCTGGAAACGCGGTCTTAGATTCGTAAATCCGATTCGTAAGGCCGATCGTCTTTTTCTTTGACATATCTCTTGACGGGCCCCCGGCAGCGACGTGCATCAAGATTAGAAACCATAGGGATCCGGTTTTTATCTTTATTTTATTTCGCTGCCTGCAGACCCGCTGCCGGATTCGAGCAAAGCGAACGACCATTAATCAACGTGGACTAGGCACCTAATTGACGTTGTGAGACAGCAGATCACATGTTCGTCTTAGCGGGGTACGAAGAGATGGAAAAAAACACTATCATGACTTTGTTTCAAAGTCGAGAGAGGGATCCAGTAATGATTTTTTAAGAAGTTTAGCTGCAAGGAGATTCGTAACCTTTTCCCTTTTATTATTTTATTTTAAACTCAACTGTCACAGTTAATTGGATGTGGAAAAGTTGGCAAAGCCTCTATGGTTTGTTGGATTTCTATCGATTTATAATGCCATTTTACATCTTCAAATCCTTTTAAAAGATGATAGCTAATTGACTTGGACATCCGATTTCGGTTTTTGATTTTTTAATGCAATAAAATTATTTTTATTTGAAACTGTTCCGGAATATCTACATCGCTAAAATTAGTTGTAAAAATCTAACTGCATCATATTTCACAATGGTTTAAAACAGCGTTTCTCAACCGGTGGTATGCGTACCACTAGTGGTAGGCAAGAGAAAAATAGGTGGTACCCAAAGAAACAAAGGAATTTTAACTATTCAATTAAAAAATTAATCACCTAACATGCTGTTTAAATTTTTTCGATAACACTGCGATCTGAGCTTTATTCAAGGTCAAGATCCGCTCGTAGACTCGAGCAAAATAATCCGTTTATATTTTCACAGTATTATTTATGCTTAAGTTAATAATATTTATATTTTCACCATAAATGTAACAGAATTTATCATAAATGATGTTTTTAAAAGGCGTAATAGAAATGGATATTTTATTTACTAGCAAAAATAAATAAGTTCCTAGGAAACAATAATTGTATCTCATTTTTAATTCTTTTAGAGCTGATCGATTCATTAGCATGTCAGCACTTTATTTCGCCACCATTTCCGACTTATATTGCTCTATTTTCAATTAAAATTCTTTTAGACTAATTTGCTGTTTCTAACAACAGGTATTTTGTCTTCTTGTTGATTTGTAATCTCAACTTTTCTACGAGATTTGAGAACATCGTCGTTTGTTTTATAAGAACTCGCAATATATTGTGAATTTAAATATTTGTGAAAAAATAATAAAACCAACCTAGATTTTCAAAATGAATAAATGGTTATGACTGATTAAACAGAAAAGTAGTGATTCACAGGTGATGGATCCAGGACAATCTACTAGCACTAAGAATATTCAAAAGAAAAATTGGAGATGAAATGGACTTGAAATGGATGAAATGAACCTCAAACAACCTCATGAAACGATTGGAATGTAAGGTTTATCCTAATTTTATAACAGTTTTTTTAAGTTTATGTACCCTTCTCTTCTAGTTTCAGCTTACAATTTCCTACCAGAATGTATTTTCAGAAACGCGTTTAATTCAAATGAATAAGAGTAGTATTTAAGTCATGCTTCGCTGACTTTGTTAGAGAGCCAAACTTACTGATTAGCGCGCCTTGGGCTTTAGCCTTTGGGCTACGTCTCTCTCTAAGCTATTACTACGCTCGGCCGTACTTAAGGCCATTGATAGCTTCGCCTACTTAATTGAGATTTAGGGGACAACTACTTAAAATCCTGATAACTTCTATATCTTTTAGTTAAGCATTAGTTCAGCTTTAATTCTTATTAATTTGAGTTCAATCGCAAGTGGAGGCTTTGCTGTACGCACTGAGATAGGAGCCGACTCTGTTTATCCTTATTTGAGAAGTAAAGGGTTATTAACCCTTCTTGAGTCTTAACTCTCTGTTCACACACTCAAGCGATTATTCGGTAAGGGTGGAACACTACAAAGTAACTTCTCGGTGTGAGAGAGCTTTTAGTCTCAGATCACTGCTGCTCTGTTCGACGTTCGCCTGACTAGCTAGTGGTTAAATTCTCAGCCTTAGCGCTGTTACGCTATTACTTATTGAAGTAACTCCAAGTGCGTTAGTATTAGCTAAATCTTGCTAGGCGCCATTGATCATTTAGAGGCCAACCACGTGTTTATTGCTCTGTGAGCAACGACTACTTAATTTCTGTTTTTATTTTAAATTATTTGATTGTTCAAGTTAGACCCAAGTGTGGTCACTATTTTCTGTTATCCCTCCCGAGTTGGGAAGTGGCTGTAAATATAGTGGTTTAATAAAAGAGGATTTTAAATCCTTCTTACGCTCAGTTATTCTCCCACTTAACCACAGAATATTCTATCACAGAACATAGCTGAATTTAGCTCCCTGTTCAAGATCAGGATTTCAACTTCCTCACGAATATGTTCGCCAAGAGTATGCACCGAACACTCAGTCCTGACAACCTAGTAAGCATAAGAACTGCTAAGACTGGGTAGACTCACACTATTGAAGAAAAGCTTACATTAGCAGCAGTTAAAGATATCGTTTTAACATTATTAACCGTAAAACATTTGAAAATAAAAGAAGAATTAGCATCTGATAATAAAAAACCATCGTTTAATAAATAATTTCAACATGTATTTTCTCGAGGATTATGAAAAAGAAAACTGGATTAGGAAACCACTTTTTTCAAATGCATCTGAAATATTATCTCGTGAAGGAAAAGAATAATTGATAGACATTTCTTATCGAATTGTAACTGAAGATGTCTAAAATAACACACTTGTTTTCTTTTGAACCAAAAAAAAGAATTTAAAGGCATTTCAAATGAAGGTATTAAATTTTATTGCCATTTAACAAAACCTATTTGTATGAACAAGGATTTTGTTTCATGTTATTTTTTGAAAATAAATACAGAACAAAATTGAAAGCGGATCGCAACTCACGGCTAACACTAAGTGAAATTAGACCAGACATAAAGAAATTGATGTAGCTTATACAGGCCCAAATTTCTCACTAAATTTTAGAATTAAAGTATTGTGACTTAAATTTTGAAAATTAAAATAGTAACCAATTTTTAATCTAATATTTTTTATGTGTGCATATTTAATACAAATAGCCAATAGGTTTTGCGAGTGGCAAAATTTATATATACGTATATTTTAATGTTTCTGTTGGGAAATTGAGGAATAATCATTATAAAATGTACTGGTGGTTCTAAAGATTTTCAGTTTTTGTTTAGATAGTACACGTTAATTAAAAGTTTGAGAACCGCTGGTTTAAAGTATCCGAAATATTTTATGTACATTTGTTTTAAATTTCTTGAATTCTCTAGTTATCTTTCTAAAACATGAAGTTAAAACTTTTAATGTATGAATTAAGTTACATGCATTCAGAATTATTATAATATAAAGGAATGCATGATAAGTAAATAAAACTTAAATTTTAAAGATTTTATTTTTCATCAATAACATCATTTGCAAAACGTAATTTGCAATATCTGTCTAATGCGTTTTACTTTATATTAGCTCACATAAATTGGGTGCCTCTAGATCCGATTTGGCCATGTCTTAGTTTGTATTAGTAATGAGACTGTCTGCGTAAATGCCTGTCATGGAAATCGAGCTAAATTTAGTTTAGCAGCTAGTATATATCTGAAGATAATTTGAAATGTCATTGCGTAATTAATAACTTTAAATTAAAAATGTCATAAAAATTTAACCTTATTTAAACGTTATTGATAGCTTGTCAGGACTGAGTGCTCTGTGCATACTCTTGGTGAACATATTCGTAAAGTAGTTAAAGTCCTGATCTTGAACAGGGAACTGAATGCAGCTATGTTCTGTGGTAGAATACTGTGGTTAAGTGGTAGAATAACTGCACGTAAGAAGTATTTAAAATCCTCTTTTATTAAACCACTATTATTTATAGCCACTTCCCAATTCGGGAGGGGTAACAGAAAATAATGACCGCACTTGGGTCTAAACTGAACAATCAAGTAATTTAAAATAAAGCTAAGTAGAAATTAAGTAGTTGTTGGTTGCAGGGCTATGAACGCGCGGTTGGCCTCTATGCTAAACGATCAATGGTGCGTAGCAAGATTTAGCTAATACTAACGCTCGCACTTAGATTATTTGAATAAGTAATAGCGTAACAGCGCTAAGGCTTAGAATTTAAATACGAGCTAGTCAGGTGGACGTCGAACAGAGCCGCAGTGATCTGAGACTAAAAGCTCTCTCACACCGAGAAGTTCCTTGCTAACCCTTTTAAATACCAAACTTGGCTCCACTTCAAATTAGCATAAAGCTGAAACGCGCGCTCATTCTATCGGGAAGTTGAAATAAGAACTTACAGGAAAGAGCAAATTAACATAAAACTTTGTTAGTTTAAACTAAAACCTTACAAGCTAGTTATAAAAATTTCAAAACTGCTTGCATTAATTGTTTTATCCATAATGTTTCTAAAACAAGCATACAATAAATTCTATTATTTTTCACAAAATGATATATAATAATCGTTGTAAATACTGTATGATATGTTTTATTTAACAATGATTTTTTAACTGTATGATTTGAGGTATCTACCGCAGTTCATTTAATTGCTCATTAAAAATTATTATTATCTTTATTATTATTTGGCGTTAACAGAAGGATGTAAATCAGGAAGGTTGAATTTATTGATGTTCTACACTTCAGATTTTGAATAATCTGCAGTTAAAAATGATCCTATAGTATTACTTCATTAACATGTTTAAGATTTTGAACAGACATAAACATAAATTTTAGAGCATTTTCTACAGACTTCATCTCTCTAAACTTTTATGGTATAGAATTACGTTTAATTATATAGGGAGTATTTTATATGGTTTAAGATGCAAAATTACTGCGAAATAGTTATTTAACATTTTTGTAAATTCTTTATAGTTTTCACTTAGAAAGCATTTATATTTTTATTTCTTCATTTTTTAAGAAAACATTCTGACTTAAACAAGGGAGAGTCTCAGGAGGTGTAACGTTTCATATTGCTTGACAATAACCCTTTGTAAACAATTTCATGCATATAAAAATTGATAATTTATGACTAAAGATTAAGGAAATTAAAACCTACAATAAATGCTTAATTTATAGCACATAGGTTTGGATCCTAAAAACGTTTCACAGAAGAAATTAAATTTTTATTTCCTTTTTTAACGCATTTCCTTCTTTTAAGATTTATTTCAATTATTTTCGGAATCACCTCTGCAATATTTTTTTTACTACGTACGGTTAAAGCGACGAAAATATTCTTACATGATACGCCTAGTTGCTGTGTGCTACTAGAGTCAAATCAGTGTTTCTAAAATAAACTTGATTTAATAAATATACTCTTTTATCTAAATACACACTTAAATAGCTATACTATTAAAATCTGTGCGCGTCTGTCTGTTGCCACTGCTCGCTTTCTGATCGTAATATCTATTTCTCTGTCTACGCAGCTGTATATCTATATGTCTATCTTTCTCTCTATATACATATCTATGTATATACTATCTTTATATAAATCTCTCTATTTCCTTACCCAGCTATCTACCTACCTACCTTTATATCTATCATTTTATCTGTGTACCTATCTGTCTGTCTGTTTAACTATGCATCTATACATCATAACATACATTTCTTGATGATAAGATAGTAGAAAATAATCAGTTTGCTAGAAATAAAATAGAATTTATTGAAAACAAAAATAAATCTACGGAAACCTAAAGAAAATATAAACTAAAAAATATTTTAATTAATACAAAACTGCCGTTATTTTGGTTTTATATGTATTTTAAAGCGCACAGAATAATAAATTGCAAGCCTTAGGCCTCACAATTAAAAGTAGAATGTGATATATTTATTACATCTCCGCGTTACTGTAGCTGTTTATAGAAAAAATATGATTTCAGATTTGAGTCGCAAGGCATGCAGTGTATGCTAAAGGAAAGTTTATATATATTAATTTATTTTCAAAGGAAAATGGTAAAATAATTAAGAATATGCTGGGCTTCAAAGACAGGCTTTGAAAAAAAATAAAATATTTTTCCTCTAGTTGCATTTATACATGAATAATCAATCACACGGTTGTACAATGTAAGTGGCTCTTTTAAACATTCTGTCTCTTACGAATTTCATCATTTATTGAAATATTACAGTAACTGGTAGATGGCAAGGATAGAATAATTTGTTCAGTTATTTTACACCAAGATGCTGAGAAGCTTACTTCATATTCAATATTGCAATTCTTCCACGTATTAACTTATTACCGTCTTTCCCAATTGCGGTAGCAGCAGAGCAGCTCACGATTCCTTTTTTAGACCTGGGGAGCTCGCATGCTTAGGTTTCTTCACGCTTATCATGCTTGCTCAGCCGTTAGATAACAAATGAATAATTGCTTTCTATATCCGAGTGAAAGAGACGAAGCGTCTGTTCTTACAGATTTAAAATTCTTAATTATTAACTGGAGGAGAATTATCTTATCTGCCTCCATGTATGCGCTTATACGAAATAAATTAGATACGAAATAATATTGTTGAAACAGAGTCTAATGCTTAAGTAGAAATGAATGATTTTGCCTTTTACACGAGCAGCTGAATGCTTTTATAGATTATTAAGTTATAAATGAAAAGCTATTTCGATATTCTGAAGACTTTTATTATTCAAAAAGACTCGAAAGCTAAACATCGAGAGATCCGGTCATATGTAGAAGAAGCAAATACGGATTTGGGTATTTAATTGATTTATTACTTTGATATTCGCCTTTGAGTAGTCAAGAATCTTTAAAAAGTTCACCTTCTTAAAATATGCAGCGAGTTATCATTGCATAATAGTTTGATTCTTAGAATTTAGCATTGGATATTTCTTCCATTTTCGAAAGAACAAATTTGTGCATTCTAGTTATTTGAGGGAATGAAGAACTCATATTACACTTCATCAGCCAGAATATCTATCACTACGTAAAGTTAGATTTAAGAAGTGGTCTACATAATCAAACGATGCGTTGTGAAAATGTGTATAATAGTATTAAGAAAACATGCAGCGCAACCGGTATACTGGTTAGTGTCGATGACTGCCGTCTCGAAGGGCCCGGGTGTGAATCCCGGAGAAGGCATGTATATTTGTAAATGTATAGTGACCGTGCGGCATGGGGGACACTTTAAATATGCGGCGAGCCGAAAGTCATCTCGAGAGGTTGAGCATCTTACCTTACTACCGGGGTGGTAAGAGTGTCAAAATTGGGGGTGGAACTGAGCTAAGTCGCAATGTCACCTTTTAAGTGCTCGAGGTTGTTGCCAACGGCAGACGTAACTTGCGCTCCTTGACAAGTGAGTGTTAGCAACAACCACAGCAACAACAAAGAAAATAATTTTCTTCGAATTTTAAATTGATTATAAATAACACATTAGCTGAATCAGAATTTTATAAGATACGAATAATTTAATTAAAATTTTAGGTTTTAAAATTTTAAAGCAAAAAAGCAAAATTGGGGGTGGAACTGATCTAAATCGCAATGTCACCTTTAAAGCACTCGACGCTGTTGCCAGCGACAGACGTAACTTGCGCTCTTGCCAAGAGCAATGGGCTGACTATAAGTCAGACAAGTGAGCAATAGCAACAACCACAGCAACAACGGACAACATAATTTTCTTCGAATTTTAAATTGAACATAAATAACACATTAGCTGAATCAGAATTTTATAAAATACGAATAATTTAATTAAAGTTTTAGGTTTTAAAATTTAACGCAAAAAGGCATAGTCATTACATTTGAAATTATTACTGTAGACTGTTCAGAGTTCACAAAGATCTTTTGAACAAACAGGGCACATGATGAGAGAAACTTGAATCTTTTTAGTGCAGTTTCAAGCATAGCATTTTTTTACAAATGAAGTTACATAAACAAAATTCAAATACATCACATTCTGCATAACGCAAGAATACGTAAATTCTATGTTAAAAAAGTGCTGTTTTCCAATGATGAAGATGAAACTACACAATAAGATTTATTTCACAGAGGAAAAGTTGCGTACTTAATGTCAATAGAAATCCAATCTAAAATCAGAGTAGTAAAGCAATAAATTAATTACAAAGTTTCTAACTTCACTCTGTTAATACCACCGATAATTGCTGGCCAAGAGGAAAAGGCTGTTAGAATGTTCTTGAAAAAACTCTTTCAAGAGCATGTTTTCGTGAAAATATTAATGCAGTCAAGTGGAACAGAATCATTAAAAATCACCATCTTTGCTGCAAAATTGGTCAATAATATCAACAAATTATACCTTAAGTTTTTTTCTTGAACTATATATGAAAATTTTAAACACTGCAAACTAATAAACTAATAAGATAAAAAAAATACTTAAATAATAATAGTAAACAAAATAAACCAAACACATTATTGTACATAAGAGATTTAAAAAAAGTATGCAATAAAATGAAACTCATAACCTTTACATAAACATTAACAATATACACTCACGTTTGTAAAAATTGCAACACCATGAAGGACTTACGCGAGTGAGCTGAAATTTTCAGGAAATGCAAAGTAGCGCATGATATGCAAATGATTAGAATTGCAAATCCGTAGCGCATGCGTATGCTGAGCAGCGCCCTCTGAACGGCTGATGGATCCGAATAAATAGACGGCTGTAGCGAGGCGTGTATGGTTATCGGTGGTTATCTGCTAGTGGTAAACGTTAACTCAATCTGTACTTATGCCTCGTCGACGAAAGAGAGCGAGATTTGAACAACTTACAGAGTTTGAACGAGGGAGAATCATCGGCCTTCGTGAAGCTGGATTGTCGTATCGTGCAGTAGCCTCTCGTGTGCAGCGTAACAGCAGCACAGTGATGCGCGTTTGGAAGCAGTGGACGGACGAGTGTCGGACAACTCGGAAATCCGGGAGTGGACCCCGAAATGTGACGTCAGCTCGCGATGATAGACACCTGGTCCGCATGGCGCGGACGGACCGTACAGCTTCCTCTAGACAATTGGCAGCACTGTGGTCAATAGCTACAGGTGTTTCATTGTGTGCTTCATCAATTCGTAGACGTCTGCTGCAGTGTGGACTGCGCGCACGGACTCCTTTATACAGGATCCCCCTAACGCACGACCATCGCCGCCTGCGGCTACAATGGGCCAATCAGCATAGAGACTGGCGTGCTGATTGGCAGCATGTCGTGTTTTCTGACGAATCCCGCTTTAATTTGTGGTACCATGATGGCCGCATTCGTGTCAGACGCTATGCCGGTGAACGCCACCTTCCGGAGTGCATTATCGAACGCCACAGTGGACGAACACCCGGAGTTATGGTCTGGGGCGCCATAGCATATCATAGACGATCTCAATTGCTACGAATTGTGGGCAATCTGAACAGCAACCGGTATATCCGTGAAGTTCTACAGCCCGAAGCTGTTCCCTTCCTTCAAAGCTTGCCAGGCGCTGTATTTCAACAGGACAATGCCCGCCCTCATACTGCTCGGATTGTTAAATCCTTCTTTGCAGCGCAGCAGGTACAGCTTCTTCCTTGGCCTGCGTGTTCCCCGGATATGTCGCCAATTGAACATGTGTGGGATGTCATTGGTCGGCGTCTTGCTCGTGATCCTCGTCCTGTTGCGTCTGCAGACGAACTTTGGGTACGCGTACAAACGATATGGAATGCTCTTCCTCAGTCAGACATTCAAACTTTGTGTGACTCCATGCCACGTCGTCTAGCAGCACTTATTGCGGCGCGTGGTGGCAACACAAAATACTGATTCTGATCTCTTGTTCTTGTTTGTTTGCTTTGAACATTTAATCATTTATTTGTACCACTACCACTCAACTGTGTATTAAATTGCATTCAATTATGACGATTACTTCTTGGTGTTGCGATTTTCACAAACGTGAGTGTATTTATCCATACTTATAAAACTATGAAACACTACGAATTGTAAAGAATATAATTATTTTAAATGCGCTGATGTAAGTGGAAGTTTCTTCATAACACTTCAGGAAGAAATTTATATTAAATTTTAAGTTTTTATAATTTTTGCATTCATAAATTATCTTAAATTAGGTTTTGACGCGTATCTTTATGAACGTAATTTTCAGACATATTTGAAATTAAAATACATTTCTGAAAATTTTGCTGCATCATCTGACTAAATTGTAAATTCAACTAGTTAGGTGTATCTAATAATATTTTAGTAGAAACATTTTACTTGAAATTCATCTACTTGAAGATGACTGTAAAGATTTTTATAGGTTATATTGAAAATGTTTTCCCAAAATTTTTTTAAAATATTTAAAAATACAAACTTTAAAGATAAATCATAATAAATACGTGAATTTTATTTGGAAAGAACCTAAATTTTGAACTGTGTAGGAAGGAATCAAATAAATTTCATAAAAAAAGAGATATTAATAAATACATACCAAATTGAATTAACATAGAGGAGCTAAAATGTTTTTAAATTCTATAACATATTCCTGGTCAGCTTTCATCTCTTCGTTTACCTAATTGACGTCCTTTCCATCTTTTCTTAGTATGCAGCAAGGGCAGACACGAACTGTCTCAATTGTTCTTCCATTGCTCTAGTGAATGGCTTTCAAGTATCCCACTTCTGACACCAAACATTGTTGCGTGCGTACGGGTTCGTTATGGATTGAATGCATAAGTCGATAAAAAGGTAATAAAATTTATTCTTTTCACAACATATAAAACAAAAGGCTGAAATATTTTCGCAGAGATATTCGTACAATATCAAAATATCTCAAACCTTAAACAGAACTCAATTCAAAATAGAGAAAGTTAATCTAATCTCGCAGAAAATTCGCTACAATCAATAACAGCTCTAAGTAAACATACAGTTCGCTTAAAACATCAGTAACTGAGCTGAGGTATTTTAATTCGGCTTTTATAAGCTTTTAAATTATACGCAAGAACATTCTGGTAAAACCTATTTTCTCGATTTTTCTGGATGGCAACAGCAATTACGAAGTATTTATTTATTAAATATTAAATGCATGCGCTCTTGCATTTTTACTTTCCGACGTAGCTTTCTCTTCAAATTCGTCTGAAAACGATTTTAATTACAATTCTAAATAAGTAGCTAAAAAAATACAAAATCCATAACAATATTATTGTTAAGCAAAGAATTTCTTTTTATGCAACTCATCGCTGACATCACTGAACAGCTCTTTTAGGCCCCGAATTTGCTTTCAGAGAAATTTCTTTATCAGTGGAAGCACGAAAAATGTCCCATTTATCAAGAAGTTTTGTGGAGAAGCTTCAAAGAAATGCTATCACCATATTGTTCATCCCCAAGATTTATCGGTTAAAGAAATTTCTTCAGAAATCTAGTAAATGGCCTATCAGCAATGTTCATTATTAGCCTTTCATATTTTCTCAGTGTTATCCATACCTGTACTGCGAAATGGATGTCCAAAGTGTATCAGCCTGCTTGTGACATGCGGTCACTTTTTAATCTGGAAATTAATTCCTGCACTTCTTATTTACTCAAAACTTCATATTTTAAGTTTCGTCGAAGCTCTGCAACGGTCTCAGCAGCCGCTTTCCTCAGGAAAAGTTTCACGCCCACTCCTTGTTCTTTGCTGGCACACATCGTAAAATGGCTGCATGTGA
>KK121896.1:86068-101967 GCA_000611955.2 Stegodyphus mimosarum | reverse complement strand
CTACACAGTCTTCTAACGTCTAACTAGTTTCTGGTGCCAAAGAATGCGAGATGTTATAAGTTCCTTTTTTAACTATTTGAAGACCATATCAACCCAGACGGCCCTTCATTTAAACAACCAAAACCGCCCCAAAGGGCCGAAATACCAATGTTGTTTTCTTCCCTCCCCTAAGGTATGAAGTAGCAGGTGCAGTTTCCCCAAATACACTGTATCGGTTTACTGCAGACAGCTTGTCCTAAAAGGATTTATTTGTGGTTTCGTATCTTTATTTGTTAGAAGTAAAAAGGATGTCATTTGAAAACTTCACTCTTAACTGGGCGTTAATGGATGGGGAGGGAGGAAATTCCTGTGACTCTCGAAAACTATTTCAGGAGGTTCGGTATTTTAACATACAGGTTAGCGAAAGCTTTTGGTTTTAAAGAGTTAAATTACAAGTTGATTACTAAATTCAAAGACATAAAATTAATGATATCAAAATTATCGCTAATTTTTTAATTATGTTTAATGGTAAGCATAATTAATAAATCAGAGATAATGGTTAAATTTCTTAATCATCCAATGCAAATCTAGTAACTCCTTTGCCGGTACTCGAACCACGGAGCTCTGGAATACGCGCCTAGCATGCTGAGCACTACACGAAGGCATGCGAAGAAGGTGGGAGAAATGCCTTATACTCTTATTTATTAAAGCGGTATTTTAGTCAATGGGGGTCAGCAATTTGCTATTAATTCAGTATGCTAATGATGTTTTCTGTGCCCTGTTTATCTGCATATTTATTTGCATACTTTCCAGCTAATTTAAAGACAAGTTGCATTAACTCATTTAACTCGTTTAAATTACAGGACTCATTTAAATTAAGCCACTCACTAATGGACTATAAGTAAAATTTACTTAACACACGCAAGTGGATTTCAAACACGTGTACATTACGTCATTTATTCTCGTGTACTTCAAATCAGAAGTTACATAGTTGCTCGAAAATTTATATTATACTTAACTGAAAGCGTTTGGACAATGGCTTTCTTAATGGAGGTACGTTACACTTGTAAGATTCGAGAATAAAATGCTTGCAGTAAGTAACCCAACAAGAGATGATGAAAATTTTAAAATTTTATGAATAATAATGTCATGATTTTTTATATGCACACTATCTTTTCCTTTCCTCAAAACTGCATTTTCTTCTGCTCTGACGACACTCATGAAAATATACGAACAAAGTAATTCACAATGCACGTTTAATTTTCGTAATTTAAGCAGTTGTAATGTTTTTCCATGCATATACAGCTAGAATGTAAATTAGTCAACTTTTAAATTAAGAGGACGTTTACTTTTTTTTTTCTTTAAATAGTCATAGCTCAAATCTTGTTGCAAGATCATAACAGCGATGAAAGAAACAGATGGCAGCACGTTTTAATACATTTCAATGTAAGTAATTGCGCCAAGTAGTTACATTTCATTTCTTTTAATGCAAGTAAATAATGTTATATTCAAAACATGACAGGATAGAGATAGAATAGACTGTATATTAAAATTTATGACTCAATTTGATTTTATTAAGGAGAAATATTCATTTAGAAAGATATATTAATGAAAATAAATCGTGTTTTTGCCAGATAATAAGCGGTTCTCAAACGCATACTTCACGTAATTGTCTTGGTCATTCTGCAGTTATACGCTAGTAACACAATAAGTGGATGTCTCTATTCTTACATTTCCGTTACAAAAGTTGAAGTGGAAAGATTCTCAGCCGACCAGTTCAACGCTGGTCAGGTGAGATCTATGCTGACCAGCTCAATCCTTGTTAGATGGATGACAAAATATCATCTAGGGCTTTTTATCAGTAATATTGCGATCAATGCTGAGCAGTCAATCCGTAAGTAACGTTGCTTCTCAATACTCTACAGTAATACTGAGATGACCAACGCTGCAGCGATTAACAATTGTACAGCAATGATGAGACTAATGCTGGTCATCTGGATGACAACGTGTCATCCAGAACCTTTATTCGGATGCTAAATAAGAAGAAAAATAGATTTAGAATCGTGCCATTCTTGGATGTAATCAGTATATATTGAACCAAGAATAGCTCTGTTCAGTTTCTAACCTGAGAAATTGAACTCAGAAATTCAATAATCTGTTCTATGTTATCGGTAAGATTGTATCATACAGCAATAAAATTTGCGGCATTCGCTCTTATATAGTTTTCTCCCGACCGCCGAGATATTTATAGCACTTTCTGCTTCTCGAAATTACTGGGAGGCGTATGAGGGCCAAACTACGGTTACAACTATATAGAACATGAATTACTGATATTTAGTTACAATATCCATTGCAGCTATACAGAACCGGACCAAATCTCGCCAAATGGTTGCCAATTTTGTCTATATTTAACGATTATAGAAAACATTAGCGACAAAATTTAACCGCCAAAACCGTTGCCAGCTTGGCTATATCTCGTCAAGGTAACGAGACTGCCATTTACTTAATGCTAAATAGGCTTGCCCCTGTATTCTTACTTTACTTGCACACTCCGTCTTTCTAGATTTTAATGTTACGTTATTTAGAAAAATATAATACAATACAATTTGACTAAAATTCTTCGCTATTTGCAAAATTCGTAACAATATTTAAGAAACTGTTGAGAAATTTTACTGTTAGCAAACGAAGAGTGCGACTGTTACCCGGGTAAACATAGTATATGTATGTACCGGGTATCTATAATTAAAAATCCCTATTTAAAAGCTGGCCTTCCCCCAAGCAAAATCACTAATCATAAAACTGCTAAATTTTCTGACGGACTTTATGTACTGACGCGAATGTCTTTCAACGAAAAAAAATTAGTTACAAATAACGCCAACAGAGAGCATCTTATTAATAAATTATACATTTAGCCACACCTTTATAGTAGTTTTAAAATTTTACAAACTTTATCACAAAAAAAACATGTTTTACATTATGCATTCTCAGCTATCATCTGAACTCGCGAAGTGGTATATGCCACAGTTGAGCGAAGTGTGTGCTGGGAAAAGTTCAGCAAGGAACGTGAAATGCCGGCTTTAATATCAGGTAAAGTTGTTGGATTGTCAGGACTCGGATGTTTCAAATGTCCTCAAAATCAAAAATTGCATTGATTAAGGCCTGTGGATAGGGAAGGCCTCACATTATGAAAAGTTCCGGTTGTTTTCATAAGAAAATTTTACTAACAAAGCGTGATCTCGTAAACTATCATCATTGTGAGTAACAAGTACACTGAAAACAAAGTCTCCGCCCAAAGCTTCGAGGTACTATATCAGTTGCTGTATAACGTCAACAAGGATTTTCCTCCTTGCTATAGGTTTGCACAGTAAAATGCTCTTTGTTGCTATAGGTTTGCACAGTAAAAGCTTTACAGACAGCTCATTGTGAGTAACAAGTACACTGAAAACAAAGTCTCCGCCCAAAGCTTCGAGGTACTATATCAGTTGCTGTATAACGTCAACAAGGATTTTCCTTCTTGCTATAGGTTTGCACAGTAAAAAGCTCTTTAGTGATGCTATTTGAAACTAATTTGTTTCCCTGAAAGACATTCTTTTGCCTTCATTAAGTTCGCCACAAAATTTCACAATTTTCTGATGACTGGTTTCGCTTGTAGGTAGCTTTGTAATAGAGTTCTTTAATTATAGACACTCTATATACTTGTTTTCCACATGATAGCCCTTTGACTGACAGCCTTTATGTTCTTTTCTTTATCTGACTAACTTTCATTAAAGTTATGATGTTATTGAATTTAAACTATTTACATGCTCCTTGTAATCTAAAACCATGATTGATGTATGTAGCCTAAAATTATAGTTGCTCCATGTAACCTAGAAAACTACCAGTTCACCACAGAGACGATTGCCAGTTTTGACTTCATCGTAAGTTTCTTCTTTCCATTTTTTTACAGACTGTTCATCAGATATTCAAACAATATTTGCTTCTGTTACTGATAGAATTACTGATAGAATCTTTCTACCATGAGATATTTGTTTTTCCAGCCACAAGTAAACATTATTTTCTTCACTTTATTTTTAGTCGTAGCAATACATTTTACTGCAGAAACAACTAGTCAGAGATTCTTCACATATTTTTGCCTCGTACGCTAATAATTAAGAGAATAATTTCGATTAAAAACTGCATAGATGATCTGCAACTTGCGTATATCCTCACAGATCAGTAAAGAGTTTGATAAGAGTGTTCGAAAAATTTTCTTATTGAAGCAATGCAGTTTTGGATAGGTTAGACTGTTTTTAGATAGATGTATGAGTAGATGAAAACAAATGAATAGAAAAAAAATATATGCACTTAAATAAATCTATGCAATTGATGCAAAAGTTTGAAAACTGTTGTATAAATCTTGATACAGAATGTTCTGTTTCTTCATTACATTTCACATATGCACAAATATGTCCTTAATTCACATATTTTAGATCAAATTTCGCAACGAATTAGTTTTTTAATTTATTGCAACTGCGTGTTCAGTAATCTGTCATGTATTTAAATTAGCTGTGGTTAAATTTATCATGCAAAATATTGAGAAATGATTACACTTGATTACTTTATGCATCAACAACCTCTTTGGCTCTTAAAGAATTTCATGTTATTGCAGTAATTTAACCAAATAGATGATATTTTCTGTTTACGTTCAGCAGTCGGGGTTATTAACCTCACAATTTAAATACATTTTTAATTTGGTAATGAGCGCCTGCATGGCATTTATTGATATTTAATAATTATGTTAAAATTATGTATTAAATTGCATAATGATAATCAGCGTGATTTATTTCAGAATATTTCAAAGTAATATTTCATCAGCAATAGAATAATAATGTTAAACTAATTCCAAATAAATTAAGGTCTCAATACTTTATCTGTTGCAAATGAAAATATGTTATTTTTTTTAAGATTTAAATGAAGGATTCACTAATTACCATCGTAAGCAAGATAGAGTAATACAGACAAAATGAAAGATTATTCATGCGTATAATAATATTATATGTGTAATTTTAAATGCAAAATCGGAAAAAGAAAATAGCAATTCCGCATCATATTTCACAATCTTTAAACTTAAAGATACAAAATATTTAAATTTATGTTATGCTTTAAATTTTTCAAATGATAAATAAGAATTCTTTTTACTGTAAAGTTGTCCTGCACCAGAACGTCACATCGAGTTTTAAAATCTCTCAAGATATCAGATGAAATGTCTCATTTTGTTTCTCACCTCTTTGACACTGCAAATGTAGCTGTGATCATAAACGTCATTTTTCATTGCCTTTCATAGTTCCATTTACGCATTTTAAAATGTTCCTATTCATTATTTGTTCACATTTGAAATAAAATACTAGAATTGCATCGAACATAAAAATATTTCCGGAAAATTTTGTAAAGCTCCGTCAGCTGTTTCAATAAATTCATCTCTTAAATTTTGGAGTCAAATAAGCTTGTTAGAACATAATTAGAAACCAAAAGAAGGAATAATGCTTAAGAAAGAAGGATGAAAAACTTACAACATAAGCAAAACTTAAAAATATGAAAACGGACTCATCATAACTTATACCTTCGGTTTAAAGCGCAATAATATCTTTAATTTTCTTTTGAATGAGAACTATATTTATTACACAGATTCTCAAATTAAACATGAATGAATATAATTCTTAATAGCTTATATATTTATTTTATTTTATTAATAGCTTATAGACTTGATACCAGTTGTTTTGTATTTGACTGGTATAATATAAGCTGGTAAAATATACCGTGCCAACAAATGTCCTTATATGGCTTTTATACTTAACAACATTAATCATAGGCATATACTTCCAACTACAAAAAGAGTTTCAAAATTAGTGGTCTCGAACTGGTAGGCCGCATGCAGCCCCCGAAGCAACTGTAAGCGGCACGTGAGTGCATTTAATGTAAATTAATTAGCGTTGCTATGACAAGGATTTGAAGAACAACGTTAAGATTTTAATAGTTTCCGACTCAAACTTACATTGTAGAGACTTTAGGTATTTCTGAAAGCAGGACATGAAAAATGAGCAATGCCCTTGCCGGAACTCGAACTACGGACCTCTCAAATACGCGCCGAGCGGGCTGACCACTACACCATGAAGGCGTGCTGAGACTACCTTATATCATCACATTCATTACTAAAAACGAACTTGAGAAAACACCCAAGAAAATTTATACCTAAAGCTAATTAATTTACTCTGGGATATAAGTTTTATTCAATAATTTGAAGACACGAATTTGATTAACATTTATTAGTAATTATCAAAAGAAAAACATCCTCAGTTCCGACTTTTTTGCAATAGGATTAATCCCTTTGCTTGGAAGTATATTTTAAATATGAACAGTATTTTGTTTCCACAGTTGAAAGTTTACAAGTCAACGAAAAGGACCAGACTGCGGATGGGTATCTGTAATGGCGATGTATATACTTTCTAGTAATTTTCCTCGGGTCACAAATTTTATAAAAATCGAAACGCTGGTAAATGTTGTAGTGGAAAGATGCAGAAAGAAACAGAGAAGTTTAGAGTTATTTACAAACAAATACTTATTTTTTCTGAATACTTCAGATGAAAATGTAGTAAATAATATAAACAGAATATACTATCATTATTTATTCTTAAAATTTGTCTGTTTTGGAAAGTTTTCGTATGTGCCTTTTTAGTTTAAATTAAAAGTATGTTATTAAGCGGTTACTTCAGTATATCAAAATTATCTGATTTAAAAGCAGTTTGAAAATTTTAATATTTAGCTGTCAATACGTTTGAGTTATAAATTGAGACAAAGAAAACATTTTACAGATACCATCTTTCAACTTCAGCAGAAAAAAAAATCTGAAAGCTTTCAGATTTTACATTATGCTCAAACGGGTCTATCTTAAATGTTTTATGTATTACCTTTATTTATTAAATATCATATTCTTCGCATTTAAACCATAAAATTCAGCTTTACAGCAATATCGCAAATTATTTTAAAATGAGCATAGCTTTAGATTTTTCGATACATAGTCCCGCGCCCTGGAGATAAAAAATTTTTTTTTTTTTTTTTCTGTACAGTGTTGCCATTGCTCGCTTTGAAATGGTTGAGTTTATTAATCCAAAATTCGTTAAAGTGTTACAAAACATGAAATCGATAACAAAACAAATTCAAATTCCAAATTTGGGCTTCCAGATGCCCATATTCACAGGAGGATTATGTTATTCAAGATTCGATGGCTCTAGGTACCGTTGTTTTATCGCAATGCGAGAAACATGCATACATTTATGCAGAATGTTCATTATTTAATTTCTTTAAAGGCAATGCATGGCGATAATATTTGGTGGCAACAGTTTGAAAAGTAATACGGACATTTGCAATGAATCGACGCAAAATACCAAAACGAAATTAATTAGCCCATCTGAGCTAACGCTTTTTTGGGCTAATAAGTATAAATTTGAGTTTTTTCTCTTAATCACTTTTATATGTATGTAAAATTTATATGCGTCTTTTTTAAAATTTACATTTTTTTTAAAATTTTTATATGTGTTTTTTTAGTTTAGTTAATAAATTATCTTTTCTTAAGAAAAACGTTTTAGCGCAAACGGTCAACTTCCCAGAAGGGCTATTAATTTCGTTTTGGCATTTTGCGTTAGTTCGCTATAAAAATCTGAATCGCTTTTCAAATTATTGCCGCCAAGTATTAGAGCGCTGCATTATATTTAAAGACATTAAATAATGAAGAATCTGCATTAATGTATGCTTGTTTTCCGCATCGTGAGATAACGTATCTAGAGACATCAAATTTTGAATAACGCAGTCCTCCAGTCAAATATGGGCATGTGGCAAACGAATTATTGAATTAACAAACTCAACGATTTCAAAACGTTCTATTAACATTAATATTTCGTGAATTTTCAATCACGGATACTTTATGCGAGAGGTTTCTTTACATATTTTACTATTATTATGTTGGTAGCGTAGCAACGCAAAGACGTTACAATGTCTAACGGTATTTTGCGTCGAATGTCTTTGAATGCTTCTATCACCGTTCAAATCCTGTTTTGAAATCCCAATGAATAAAACGCCCCTTTGGGCTTAATTATTATTATTATTATTATTATTATTATTTTTTTTTTTATTAGCCCAAAGGGGTATTAGCTCAAAAGGGCTAATATGTAAAGAGCTCAGAAGGGCTATTAATTTCATTTTGACATTTTCCGTCGATTCACTGTAAATGTCCGTATCATTTTTCAAACTGTTGCCACCAAGTATTATCGCCCTGTGTTATATTCAAAGAAATTACATAATGAAGAAACTGCATCAGTGTAGGTATGTTTCTCGCATTGGGGTAAAACAACGGTACCTAGAGCCATGAAATTTTGAATAATGTAATCCTTCTCTGAATATGGGCATCTGGAAGCACAAATTTGGAATTTGGAATTTGTTTTATCGTCGATTTTATATTTTGTAACACTTTTTACAGAAACCTTTTACTTACTGTTTTTAACACAAATGTTTGACTAAGAAACTTAACGATTTCAAAGCGAACAATGGCAACACTGTATGAGAAAAAAAATTATCTTCAGCGAGCGAGACTGTGTATCCAAAATTCTAAAAATATGCTCTTTTAAATCCCGGTGGATATTTTGTGATATTGCTGTTCAAATGAAATTTATGGCTTAATTGAGAAGAACATAATATTTAATAAATAAAAGTTAACACAGGAAACGTTAAAAAACGCCCCTTTGGGCGTAATGCAAAATCTGAAAGCTTTCACATTTATTATTATTATTATTATTATTATTAAACCTACTTTCAAATCGCGCATTTGACTCTCGTGCAATCTGAATTTGAGACCACTGCTCTAAATAACGCACATTTATATGTTTTGACAGTTTTGAATAAAAAATTCGCTTTTAAAAATTGGGAGATCTATATTTTCATACGGCCCAACTCTTCATACTTAACGAAACATTATAGTCATTCTTATAAAACACAAATATTTAGTTCCATCTATAAGGAGCAGAGTTATATACATACAGTGAGCATGCTAGAGACTTTTGAGAATAAAAGATTAGAAGAGTGTTGAAGTGTACACTAGTACCTCCTGTACGCAATAAGAACTCATACACCTAATCGATTTCAGAGACTGAATCAAATGAAATTACTTTTATTAAATACATAAAAGTCATGAAATTCCACCACTCGCTCCTTACAACAGCATGAGAAAACAATTCTGATTTAGAATAGCGTGAGAATGGTTTAAAATGCATGTGGCACACTTTTGCAAAATAGTAAATACATGTAATATTTAGTTATGCACATATTTGGTTTTAATTTAGTAATATAAATTGATTGAATAAATAGGGTATTTTATTATTTATCTTCATTTTCATACCAAAACCTCAGTTCCTATAGAGTAGATTAGATTACCTAGCAGAGTAAGTTTAGAGATAAGAATATATCCAATCATATTATCAATTTTGATAAGCGTAAAGTATTACTCACAGGCATAATGAAATTTAATCTAATTAAATAAGCTTCATAATCCACTGAAGCGTTAAGGGTTCATTTTACAACTTGGTGAGATGATATCTAATAATCACTGACTAATTCAAAAACATTATTCATGTATTTCTCAAATAATGTTCAATTGAAGATAACTTTGAGAGAAAATCAAATTAGTACTGTATCGAGCTTTGTCTTATTGAATCCACTGCAGCTTGTTAACCAATAAAATCTTGACATTTCCTGTAATGTGTTAAATTACACAGCTAACATCTTGCGCGTAAAATACGAATCCAAACGCTTTTGTGTGTGAATATGCAAATAAGCTGGAAAGAGCGGAAATAACAAGACGTGTTGGCATTTTAAAATTAAACTTTTGTTGTTAAACGAGTAAAGTATGGTAGAAACCTTGTTCTTATTTTATGTTGGAAGAATATCATGCAAATTAAATATCGCAAATTAAATTTAATGAATAGTCTATTTCAGTGTTTAGCAAATCATCTCATAAAATTTCCTCCGCGAAGGGTTTGTGTAAATTCTTGTCGCGGGTGTATAAATAGCTGACTGAATTGAATAGAAAGTATTTAACACAAAATGTAAAGATTTCTGAAATTGCCCCTACTCTGTAGAGATATTAGGCATTTTTTGATAGCAGGAGTCGTGAAAATGAGCAATTACCCTCGCCGGGACTCAAACCACGGATCTATCGAATACGCGCCGAGCGTGCTGTCCACTACACCACGAAGGCATGCTAATGAGGAGGGACAAGTATATACGCCCTTATTTTAAAGGGCGACTGGGAATTATGAGACCTAATCACCAAATCTGAAGGTAGAGAGTCATCATCCACACCTTTTTTAGTTCGGGCACCACTGTAGAGACATCAGGTTTTTTAGAAACAGGAGAGATGAAAAATGAGCAATGTCCTCGCCGGGACTCGAACCACTGACCTCTCGAATACGCGCCGAACGTGCTGCCCACTACACCACGAAGGAATTCAAAGAAGGCCGGAGGAACACCTTATATACGCCCGCTTTTAAAGGGAGACTGTGGATTAAGGGACCCAATCGCCAATTCCTGGTAGTGGAGAATCATCATCCGCCGCTTTTGTTTTTAGTTGTGGCGCCACGTGTAGAGTCATTAGGTTATTTGGATGCAGGAGAAGTGAAAAATGAGTAATGCCCTCGCCGGGACTCGAGCGACGGACTTCTCGAACACGCGCCGAGCGTGCTGAAAGTACATACCACGAAGGCCTGCGAAAAAGGAGGAAGAAGTACCTTGTTAGTGATTCATGCCAAATATCTAATAATTTTAAATAATAGTGGTAACTTTTCACAGTTTTGACAGCAGTGGTATATTGTTAGCAAACAACGGATTTGACGGTACAAAAGTGCAAAGGATTATTTGTAAGATAAAGATAATATGAAGTATGAGAAACTAAAATAATAGAGAATGTTACAGATTCAGCTAAAGATTCAATGTACAACTCACTCTAATTAGCTCGTGATTAATGAAATATCACATTAACCTTTCGTTTCGCGGTGGGTTAATAGGCTTTTTGTACGCAAGTGTAGAGACGAAGGAGGAAAATTTACAAGAATTTCAAAATGACAAAGCATTTAAACTTTTTCTTTTCACCTCCAAAACACATATCAGTAATAAAACATTATTTATGTGATATAACTGAGAAGTATTTGAAACAGTGACACATAATTTTCAATTGATTTATTATAAATAAGAAATTGTCAACAAGTAATTTAATTAATACATATCAAATGCACAAGATTAATGCGAAAAAAACAAAGAAATGTCCATTGAAATCTGATATACTGTTAACACGTATATATCATTACGCTACTTATATTCCAGTCGCAATGTCCGGAGCTCACGCTTTCATTACCTTCTTGTTCTTAGCCAGGGAAGATTGGTTTCATTGGGAGTTTGTGTTTTTTCCTATGTGAAACATACAAAAGAGGCAAATCTTTCAGTAAATACTCCATATTAGCACCTTTTACATAACATGCAGCCTTCACAATATTTGTCACAAACAAAAAAAGCGCATGTAAATTATGAAAAAGTTGAGTGTTTTAACATGAGAAGTTTTTAAATGTTGGAAATCAATATCAGTTATCTTATTTTCAGTATCCTGGATTCCTTCATGGTGAAATACTCTTTAATTTTGGGATATAATGTTAAACATCATTTTGAAAAACCTTTGCATTTCGATGAAGGATGCTAATTTTACGTATTGCAAACATAATCTAAATTTTGAAACTTTTTTCTATGCATAAATTTCACTCTTTTTCTAAATAAATTCTTAAAAAAAAGAAAGATTTTATTATTTATGAAATCATTAAACACATATTAATGAAATACTGATGCAAAATATGCATTGTAAATGAATTTAGTTACGTTCAGGAATTCTTATAATCATAAATGAAGAAAGTAACACATCTCTATGAAAAGAAATCGAGTTTTAAATCTTTCACTCTGGGAGGACACACTTAATGTATTGAAGTAAGGGGAGATGATTGATGGATGCAGTTATCCTTACAGTATGCATAGCTACACTTATTCTATAGTAGAAAGGTATATGTAATAAGTGTGTCCAAATAGAATATTTCCAGTACAGCAAAAATTCTTTGAGGTCACTGAGATGCGCTCTGGCAGTTGACATATTCAGTGCTTCATTATAACTTTTGAATTTCTGCTTACCTAGGATTGATTTGAAGTTTACCTGTCCAAGCAAAAATGCTGTAATCACGAGATTAGAAAACAAAGGAAAAGCTAAGTACGTTTTTCGTATTTTTCTGGTAGCCAACACTTCTATTGTTGGTAGCCTAGGAGAAGGACATTATTTTGAAGAATGATGAATAATCCCGTTAGTAGTATCTGCTTTCTTTCTCACGTCCTTTCGTACTTTTTGCCGTCTGTTTAAGAATCCCTCGCAATTATTCTCCAATTGCAGATCCTGAAATTTTTATTCTACTAAAATTTTGAATGGCGTCGTTTAATGCAGGCGTCTTAAATATAAAATAAGTAAATATTTAACTGACTTAGCATTTTGCTGTTGATACTAACAGGAACATTCCAAATAAGCTATGAGTTTCAACTCTTTAAATCTAAAGTTCTAACTCCGAACCCCACGGACACTTAACAAGCGGATAATCGCTTAAGTGTGAATAGAACACGTGAGACTTGAGAAGGGTTTAAAACCCTTTATTATTCAGTATATTTACAATCGGTTTCGGCTTGAAACTTTACAATAAAGCCTCCACTCGGGCTTGAACGTAAATACTAATAATTTGAACTAAAATTAACTTAAAAGAAGCTCTTAAGAAATATAGCCGAAGCTATCAGAATCTAACTAGTTGGCCCCTAAGTATTAATTAAATCGGCGAAACCTAGCAAGGGCCTAAGATATGGCCGAGCGTAGTAATAGCTAAGAGAGACGTAGCAAGGCAAACGTTAGCCAGAAGGCAAACGCGCGCTAGTCAGGAAGTCACACTCTCTCTCTCGAAGTCGGTTAAGTCACGACTTAAATAGTACTCATTCTCATTTGCATTATCTGCGTTTCTGAATTCACATTCTGGCAGGAAATTGTAAGCTGAAATTAGAATAAGATAGGAAAGATACAAAACTTAAAATAACTGTTACTTAACATAAGGGAAACCTTACAAAGCAAATAAATTTGATCTCCTTGTTTTTTTTCCAGTACTTTATTACATACTTTCAATTAACATTTAAAAGCGTTGTCTGAAATATTTAGTTTTGAATGGATTCAGTGAGTATGAAACTACTGACAAGCCATGATTGCTGGAAAGTACCGAAAGTAAATGAAAGTACTGACTATAGGTCAACACTTATTACCATTCTTTGACATATATATGTATCCTTATACCTTTAATTCTGTCAAAGTGCTTTGAAATACTTTCTACATTTCAGGTCAAGTCTGTTTCTGTAACATTACCGGAGATAGTTTTAGCAAATAGAAACCTAAAAAGAACAATCTAAATTTGGATTTAAAACGATTTTGTAGTTGTGCAGAATAGAGGCAGCTATGCCTTGATAAGCATTTCAAAATTCATATATTCCGAATTATTTCTGAGCATCTTGAACATTATGATAACATTCGATTAAATTACTCTGAAGATTGCAGTTGCAAAACTGAGTTATTAAACTAAAATCAAATAAAATGGCATTATACAAAGTTTACTTATTAATTATTCAAAAAACAAAATATAACGCAATAAATTGTTAAGTCAAATGGAATGTTCCCCATTCAAATAATTTGGTTGTATTAAGCCAGTAAAAACTATATTAAATAAAAAAAGTTTACCAATGATATTCTAGAAAATATACATGATTCGGAATTAACTTATGCCTGTTTTGTATTATTCAGAATTAACTTATGTGACTTGGACTTATAGGATGGAGATTATATACGTTAAAAAAATAAAATGAACATTTGTAAACAACAAAAAATTTTAAACAGAAAAGTTTTTCAGAATCACATATGACACAGAAAAATATTTTCGAACATGTTCTATAAATTGTGACTGTTTTTTGAGATAAATAAACATTTTTCCGAAAATATAGAAAAGAACATATGGAAAATATGGAAACAAATGGAACGTACTAGAAATTCGAAGGAATATACTCTTTTTTAAGTAATGAAATGACCAGCAACTGCGAAAATAAATACTAGATTTTAATAATTACCATATATTATAAATCCAGGTTAAAAGCGAAGTAAATAATACATATTTAATTTCCGCTTCTTATTAAATACTAGGCACAATAGAACTCTCCTTGAAGAATCTGCTAAATGATTTAAACTCAGTTTATCTGAAAAGCCGTCGATATAATAACAGCTTATTTTTGCAGAACGGAATCCTTATAGAAAGTTTATACTTCAAAAAACAATCCTGCTTAACGGAAAACTAGGAAAAAATGAATTGGCTGCAGTAAAGTAAGCTTTTATTATTATATTTAATTCTTTTTTACTATGACTTCTTTTAATAATAACAGCAGGTATCAGCAGTTCTGAAATAGTATACAAGGTAAACACAAAGTAAAATCTAAAGCGTAAATGTCTTTTAACACCACGAAGAAAAATCTAAAGTGTTTCCAATTTTATTTATTTTATTCGAATATTTTATTAGCATCAGATGGGCTAGTACATTGGATCATCTCTTTTGCGGTGTATCACTTTTCAAATAAAACGTAGATGATATATACATAATGTTACGAGCTGTGTATATATGTAAATAATTTTAGGGAAATTATATGTGAAATTGTAGTGTCTTTTGTACAATGCAATACGAAATGTTTGGGAAAAAAAAGAAGCTGTACTGGAAAAATAAGGTTGTAGAGACATTAGGTTATTTCGAAGCAGAAGTCGTGAAAAATGAGAAAAGCCTTCAACAGGACCCGAACCACGGATGTCTGGAGTACGCGCCCAGTGTGCTGACCGCTACACCACGAATGCATGCAAAGAAGGCGGGAGAAATACCTTATAAATTTATAGGGGCAAATGTATTTCCCATTGAGGCAAATAGTTTTCTTGCTAAATTGGCAAGTTATCAGGAAAATGACGATTAATTTTCCCCAAAATTTGGTGAAAAATCACCAAAAGTCACCAAAAGTCTCTAAACTTTGCGAAAGTTTTCAAAAATTATAATGCGTCAATTTGACGACATTTTGTTTCGGTCCTTGTAAAATTGTAATTGGTGCTATAATTGAATAACTGTAACTGATCTCTATATGTAACTACAACCGTATTTGGGTCTTACATGTAACTTTAAAAATTACAAGTCTATGTGGTATTAAGGTGAATCGCTATCTCGCTAAACCGGCGAGATATCGCCAAGCTGGTGATGATTTTTGTGACTGTTTTTGTTGCCAAATTTGGCGAAAAGCCGCCACAATTTGGCAACATTTTTCTCCAGTATCTGTATTACTACAATTGTTGCTGCAATCAAATAACGGTAATTGATCCCAATATGTAATTGTAAGCTTATTCGACCCTTATATGAATTCCAGTAATTTTGAGAAATGGAAGACATTAGAAATTTCTCAGCGGCCAGAAGAAATCTGTATAAGACGGGAGAGAGCATCAGTTCCTAGTTGTTGGTTTAAAGCTGACTTCGGTGTATTGAAGCGAGAGCTTTGCCTTTTAAATGCGCTTTGCAATGCGGTGTGTTTAACGTTCTTATCATTTTGAAGTGTAACTGCTGACTGCGTTTTGTGATACTGAGAAGAGCTGTATGAGTGCTTTTGTGGAAAGTTCCGGAATTGTAAAGTGTCTCTTTTGCGAAAATAAATTTTATCAATCTATTATCGATTCTGTTTGCATTCAACCCATTACGAATCCGTATGCATGC
>KK121896.1:38590-86031 GCA_000611955.2 Stegodyphus mimosarum | reverse complement strand
TATGAATGCTATGGGGCACCAAACACGGAATGTATACGAATATATATATATATGAAAGATAAAGATATAAAAGTCCGTTTTTCATATTCATTGTAAACACTGATCGAAATATTTTGTTTTAAAACTGCACAACCAAAAGTAATGGAATGTGCGATTAGTGGTACATGTACCATATTTTGAGCAACTCTACTGTATTATATATTAATTTATTACGTTTCATTAGTCTTATATTTTAATTTTAAATTTTTCATCTTTAATTACTTCAAGTAACATTTTACCATTTATTTATCGCGCTGCAAACTAATGCATAAAATTCCTGTATTTAGAATCATTATATTAGGTTTCCAGTAAATTGTTCTCTACTTTAGTTTTAATATTAAATAAGTGATCGGTAAGTTCTTTAATAAATTAAGGCGGTACCTTATTCCACTTGAATCTGGCTCTAGCTATTTTCTATTTTCGCGCATTATCATTTTCAGTTATGTCATTTCATTTAAGACGAAAGCAATATTTTTTTCCTCATTTGTTACTGTTATCCTTTTTGGTTAAAAATTAGTGCATCAAAATAATTTATCTGTGCATTTGCTTAGAAAGTATTTCGACAAATTTGCTTTATTTTAATAGTTTAATTGCAAACCTTAACACTTGTAAACCGTATATTTTTAGTAGCAGGCAGGCCATCCTTTTTTTCAGCATCAGAAATCGTATTAGTCTCGATCCTAACATTTTTGCAGCATCGCTTTTCTAGTAAAAATTTTTTGTCACCAAATATTATCTTCATACATTATTTTTTAAAGAAATATTAGCTGTATTATTTTAAATATATAATACAGGTAATATAAAAAATGTGGCAACATAGACTAATGGTAGCTCACACCGTAAAGGTTTTGGCTTTGTGTTACTTTTAAAGAAATAATACAGTGAATATAAAAAATTGCATGGAATCTCTTAACACTCAATCGTTAATGATAAAGATCTGTCGTTTTTAAATATTTTGTGATTTTGCTGTACGTAATATTTAATATATAAAGTTAGAAGCCCCCCCCCAAATTAAAAGCGCAAGAAGTGTATGTCATCTTAGAACATTGATATACTGACCGGAGAAAAGAGTTGAACACAAATTATTGGCAAAATTTTAAAGCTTCGTGCTTTTAAAAACTTCGTGATTTTACTGTTTAAATTTTATGTGTCGTAAATGTGAAGAAAGCAATGTTTAATAACAAAGATAAAGAGACAGTAAGAGTTAGCAGCAATTCAGAAAATTGCTAGCTCTGGGAGATCATAGAAACTTCAACAAACCCTCTAGTGAAAAGTTAAAATTTAATCCTCTCTGTGTTTTTAAACAGATTTAAGTTAATTAAGCATTTCGATTATTGCTTTTGTCTGTAATTTTGATTATTGCTTTTGTCAGTTCTAGCGTTTTGGTCAATAAAGGGACAAATTAATTCACCTTATTCGATTTGGTTTATTTGAATATGGCAAAACACTCTAGGGCTATCTGCTTAAGGAGAGCGTAGGGGAATTGCCTCGTATCCTCACTACACATGGGGAAAACCATGAAAATATTCCCGCATCCAGCCTGTTTGCCTCGGATCAAACCGAGGTATATATACGATTGTTCTGCGACTTTACAGCTCAGCCGCTGGCAGGCCCTTAATTCAAATTACGCAATTTATTTTATTCGAAGTTTACCCTCGGCGTTACAAAGAGTTATTCACTTAACGGCTGAGAAACAAGGTTCAGTTTCGTTTAGCTTAGCCCTACGCCCTGAAAAAGTGTAACGAGAAATGTAACACAGTTTGGACTTTTTAATCTAATTCTTTTTTATTCTAATTTTCGCTTGGGTATAATTTACTGCAGCTTAGGCTGAAACATTATTTTAGATAGTTTTGATTTTTTTTGCTGGACTTTGATCTAATTTATTTTGCTATTAGAAAACAAAACATGTTTATATGATGGAATATTTATAATTAATCATATACTACGTAATGCTATATATTTATATGTAGGTTTATATAGAGAGTGAAGGAGAGAATTATTTTAATTTCACTTTATGATATAATTGTGTTAGAAAATAATATATTATCCACTTTAAAATATAATTGTCTTAACTCATATGAACAACATGATTATGCATATAGAATATACTTATGAATGCATTTAAAGAAATAGAAACACATACGCATTCACTTGAAGACATAAAAACACATACAAATACACTTAAACAAGCACAGAGCATATTCTGGAATGCAATCAAATGCACTAAATTTTGAAAAATAGTAAAAAGTGCTAAAGAAAATCTTTGCATACCTCCCTGAATGTATGTCGGGCTCATGTCGCCTTTTGTTAATTTATTGTAACTACACTAAGAGTAAAAATGCCGCTAGAAAACAAAAAGCAAAAGCAAAATCGACGTCAGGATCTCTTTTATAATGCATGGTCTCTTTGGGAACGAACACTTAAGAAATTCTTTGAAGTCTTTTACAACCAAAAACATCTAATCAAGTGCGAAGATACAGAAAAATAGAGAAACGAAAAATTGACAGAAAAATAACCGGTAACAGAAACCAAGTGTGAAAAAAAAATTTAAAAATATAAAGAGCTATTTTATTGACAGTTTTCTCGACACAAACATCAGAAGCTGCTATTGAGAAAAAAACACCATGACAAAAACACCCTACAGAGAGAATGGCAAATGTAAAGAATTTGGCAAGCTGTGTGCCCACAACAAAAGCAAGGAAGGTAAAAAGAAAAGAAGAAAAAATTCGGATTCTATGTAATAAGGATTCCGCTTTCGCATCATATGCAATTTCTCCTTTTCTTACTCCCTACTTGTGCATTTCGAAATCTGTTTCCTTTCTTTTCGCTGTTTTTACTCGCTTTTCGGCTCTTTCAGAAATATACAAGTGAATACACGCTTCTAAAGTGGTATAAACACTGTAAAGGGACAGCAAAGGAAGATGGAAATAAAATAACGCGTAAAACTTGTCATTACTCGTAACACTTCTGTTTACGACGGTTTCTATGAAGAAATGTTTTTCTTAACTTTTGTGCTCTGACTCTTAATATTTCCTTAAAAAATTTTAGATGCAGAAAGGCTGGAGATTTCAAGACTAGAGGCTTAAATTTGAAGGTTCCTATGGAAATTATACGTTTATTTCACCCTCCTCTTGAAATAAAAACACAGAATTTATTTCTTAAAAAATGGTCAGAATTCCTTTAAAAGGAAACCCCTAAATGGGATTTTTAAAGGTAAATAAAGAGGCAAACTCCGCTTAAGTAATCAGATTTATGATAATCTTTCAATTTCAAAATGACAACTAATGTCGAGCAGTTTGTTATCCAAGAAATATAGGGAAGAGATAAAAATCACCATGTTACAGCGTTTTTTATTTGTTAAGAAATGGTACCTCCTTGGTCTAATAATAAGGCAATAATTTATTAAGTATAACGGTGAATATTTTAAATACACTGTATAATATACACCTTACGTCTAATTTTTCGAAGTCACCTCTTGGTCGGCGGGTGCCTGTCTCTCTTACCAAGGGCACAAAATAAAACTCAAAATAATAATACTAATGTAAGGTAGCTTGAAACTTGATTTTCGAAGGCTTGTCAGGGTGCAGCAAAACAACTGTTTCTTGTCGGCAGCAGCTTTCTGCTAATTGGTAGTCTGGATTACGAATTTCATTGAAATCGTACTGGAATCTACAATGCGACTTGCCCAGACAATGTAGTGGTTCGAAAGGCTTACTGCTGTACCGAAGGGCTCGGGTTCGAATCCTGGATAAGACATGGATTTTTGTAAATGTGTAGTGCCTGAGAAGAAGGGAGAGCACTCTAAATATGCGGGCACTCGAAAGTCCTCTGGGATGGTTTGGTGGAAGGGGAGAGGAGTGGGAAACTCCCGGACCATTCCCCGAGGCCTATTCCCTCAAAATTGGGGAGGAAAATATTTAAATGAAGTAGAACCAGTATTTAATGGAGAATTTCAGTTAGTTCCGTAGAAGAGCTGAGAAGTTCTTAGTAGAGAGGGTTCTAGATTCGGGCTACATCGTTACTTTAAACATATTATTACAAACGGCCGTAGTCTTACGTGCCTGTTAGTATTCGCCAGTGAGGTTTAATTACGGACCAACTTTGTTTATTTGCTTTGTACAGCTTCGTCTAACGTTTGTAGAGACATTAGGTTATTTCGAAAGCAGGGGTGATGAAAAATGAGCAATGCCCTCCCCGGGATTCGAATCACGGACCTCTCGAATATGCGCCGAGCGTGCTGACCACTACACCACGAAGGCATACCAAGAAGCCTCGAGAAATACCTTATGTACTTCCCCTTTTAAAGGGCTACTGGGGATTATGGGACTCAATCGCCAAATCCTGGTAGTGGAGAATCCTCATCGATCACCGTTTTTTAGTTCTGGCGTCACTGTAGAGATATTAGATTATTTCGAAAGCAGGAGTGATCTGAAAATGAGCAATGTCCTCACCGCGATTCGAACCACGGACCTCTTGAATACGCAACGAGCGTGCTGACCACTACACTACTAAGGCATACCAAGAAGCCGGGAGAAATACCTTATAATTTTAGTTAGTTAGAATTTGCTTAGTTTCTTCTTTTCCATCTTAAGTTATAGCCCAAGGGGAGGCTTCCCTGTATGTCCCAGAAGTGGCTGACTGTGAGTCTTTGACGAAATAAAAGGGTATTTTAACCCTTCTTTGGACTTCTGTTTTATCGTTTAAAGAGACTGGCGAATAGTCGCTAGAGACTTCCTTAAAAGTTCTAGTAGGCAAGGAAACGTAAATTATATAGAACTTTCTAAAATATTAAAGAATAAATAGCAAATTATTTTTATTGTTTTCTATAAAACATTTTTAATGGCGGTAACTTAAAGTGAATTCTAAGGTACTAAAACCACAATGTCTGCTACCACATGTGGATCACATTCAAGAAGCATACGATAATAATGTTTCTAGCATGCTTTTGCAGGAATTGTTTAAAATGACGTGATATATTTTCAGAATACCACAAGAAATTATTTGTTTCTTTACATCGTATTTTTCAGATTGTGTGTCAATATTTATGCCGTAAATGCAATTATTTATCTCTTTCTTTGATTATAAGTTTTGTGGTTGAATTGGATTGCAAACTTTGTACGTATATACAACTACTGTAACTGAATAAAAGGTTTCTCCCTGCAGCATACGCGGGAAAAATAAGAACCAAGAAGAAAGAATCAATGATATTTTTGTGAATTAGAATGAAAAGAAAGCAAGACAAATTGATTTCATTAAAAAAAAATATTTCAATTTCCTTCTCCTATTTATTATAGCTGTTATTGATCATCTGAACTGAATCTTGCGCTTAATCAATTATTTGAAAAGACTAGGAATGTAGCATATGTTGTAACAAACCTTCCGAGGAAGCTTGCTTATAGATATTGGATTTTAGATAACCCGATTTGTACGCTTGAGATGCAACTTATTTAGCTCAAAAATGATACTTATTTATTTTTCATATCATTGAATCTCTCGATGATTGGGTTTCTTTAAAATCGAGATTAGCCTTAAATCAATTTTTTCCCTATCTTATCAGATAATATTTTAGATATTTCTGATCTCTTTTGAATGCGATCTGTTTCACTTAAGTCATAAACATTTCGTCACAACGTCTTTCTCCCTTTTCAGCAGTAATTCTTGGAATGGTATTCACAATATTTATTAAATCATATGTATGTAAGAAGAAAAAGAGAATACCTCATATACTTCTGATACATTTTGTTCGATAAAATTGTTGATAACGGTGTAAGATATGTTCTTCTTACTTTCTGCATACCTTTGTGCTATAACGGTAGCACACTCGGCGCGTAATTGAGAGGTCCAGGCTCGAGTTCCGAAGAGGACATTGCACATTTTTCACATCTCCTGTTTCCAGAGAAACCTAATGTTTATGCAATGGCTCCTGAACTAAAGCAAGTTAACGATGATTTATCACCACCAGGATTTGGCTTCTAATCCTCAGTCGGCCTTTAAAGGATGGAGTCTATAATGTATGTCTCACCCTTTTCTGCATGCTTTCGTGGTGTAACGTTACACTCAGCACGTATTGGAGATGTTTGAGTTCGAGTCCTGGCGAGGGCATTGTTAATTTTTCATGTCTTGAAAATAATCTAATGACTCTACTCCGCTAGGTACTAAATGTTACACAAATATGAATTAACACGCATTGAAACAAAAATATTTAATGTAGATATGGAATATTAAGAATAACCGGAAGTCCTCTATGTAATGAATTTAGCAGTTAACAGTTTAATAGAAAATTTGCTAAATTTTATCACACTTTTATAATGTGTCCTTACAGAATTAAAAGAGCATATCTGTAATAGTTCTCATTCTCCGAGAAAACGAAATCTTCCACAACCTCACCAGTGTCGAAGAATAATTCGAAAAACCCTTGTAAGTACTTCAGAAAACTTCTATTAAAATACTCAAGCTCGCGTATTTGAATGGGCGCATGCTTTAAGAAATTACGATTTTTGTTTTCATGCTAAAAATTGGAAATGCTAAAAATTGGAAATTATGTAGAAGTGAAATTATGTTATTGTTTTTATCTCTTTTAACAGTTTACACGGAATTTTGTTTCAGCTTGAAATGAATTTGTTCTTTTACCCTTTAATTTTTAATACTTAATCCTAAAAAGGGCTTTACACACAAATATTTCCTGAAATTCTTTTATGTTACTCTCTGAGTTTAGAGTTTGAGAATACACTCATATTTGTAATCCCTTTCGTAAGAATCTTCATCATGTAGGCTTAGGTAAACATACTGTTGTATACGAGCAGGTTCGTAAATTATTGATTACACATATAGCCAATGATAGCTTTATTTACCCCCTAACCCAAAAAGAACAATTTACAGTTCTGGAATTTTCCATAATTTTTCTCGCACAGGTTCTCTCAGTGTAACAGAGCACAATCAATACTTACCACTTGAGACTACAAATAACATTAAACACAACGCAGTGCAAAGAGCATCTAAAAGGCGAAACTCTCACGGAAATCTATCAGTACTCCGAAGTCAGCTCTGACCTAAATTCGAGAACTGATATTCTTTCCGGTCTTACCTAGTTTTCTCCCTGCAGCCAAGAAATCACTAAATTTAAATTTAAATTTTTTATTAACAAACTCTATATTTAAAGCCTGCAGAGGCAACACGTTTCGAAATAAAGGAGATTTTTACCTCCAGCGGCGAAACTGTTGCCACTTAGAACAATGAGTGCGAAAATTAACATTTTCAGATTTTTTAATTGCTATTTCTGCTAATTAAAAATCGTACGAAGATAAGAATGGTCGAATTTGCTTCGTACGAATTTTTGGAGGAGTTTTTAGAGTTTTTTGAAGGGTGCTACCTGTCTCGAAACTCAACTCCCTGTCGTTCCGAAGGAGATGATGTCACAAACAAACAAACACGTGCAGATTTTAATAGACTAGATTATTGTAGGCAAATGTAACATTTTTATTCACTAAATATATAAGATATGACCTTCACCTACAAGTTATTTTTCATAATTTGAATGTGAATATAGTCATGGTTCTATTTAAATTACGTAACATTCTTGAACTCTAAAGCTGTAAATCTTCATTAGTAACGCTGATAAAATTAATGCAATTTGAAAATGCAGTTATTTTCAAATTGCATTTTAATGAGGATTTTTTATAATGAGGGAATAAAAAATTCTAATATAATTTTCTGGATATAAACAAATGGCTTTATAATTGCTATAGCAGTTTTATAAAAGAATTTTAAGGCTAAAACTGTGCAGATTCTGTTAACGGCAATAAAGCCAGGATTCCAAGGACTGTGAAATTTTACAATTATTTCTTGAAAAAATAAGGACAGTCTATATAATATTTTTCGATACAGATTTTTCAAAATTATATTTCCCCTGTTTTTCTAACACTGTACTGATTCTTTCTAAAATGGCTTTCCTATCGCCAAGCCTTTTTCTCTTTGAAAGAAGGGATATGTAAAATAGTGTATCGTATGAAAGATAACTATTAATTTTACTTCAGCAGCGTCCTTTTAATTCCTCAATTTAATTTAATTTAGTCCTCTTTCCTGTCCTAAAAATTACTTATTGTTCAAATTACATGTATCTAAATTGTATCCTGATTAATAACTGATAACTAAAAGTATAAGTAAACATACATGTGTATTACAAGTACGTATTTTACGAGTACATGCATATACAAGTAAAGTAAAAATACGCGTATTTACAATTAAAAGTGCATGTAACTTACAAGAACTAGAAATAACAAGAAATTAAAGATAGGAAGAATAAAATTTGGTTTGAATTTTTTCAGATCTTGAATTTATATCCTGAATAAAGCATCTTCTAGTAAGATAAATCCACATATTATCTTTAGCTAGAATTCTGAATACATATCTAAAGCCACATATTAGCCTTATCTAGAATTTTGAAGACAAATCTTTAAAAAATAAGGAATAGCGCAATTTATTTCGAGCATATGTAGATACAAGATTTTTGGATACTATTCAATACGAGTATAAACATAAATATTGCTAAAATTTTTAAATGATAAGTAAGCAGGCATAATTTCTTAATTTCTCAACGTTTTACATTATTACCTATGATGTCAGCCTTTTAGCTTTGTTCTTAAAAAAAACTATAAATTTTAAATAAGCATGTCTGTAAACTTTAGCTAGCTTTAAGCAATTAAGAACGGAAGCAGAATGTATTGATAACGAAATGACGTAAGGAAAAATATTTGGTATTGGCATGAAAAATGAAAGTATAAAATGTAAAGCTTGATATCATCGTTAAAAGGTTAAAAGATTAAGAAATTATACCTGTGCTTATCATGTATACTTTTAACTATATTTACGCTTATACACAAAAATACGTATTATCAAATATTAAGTGCATACTTTTGCTTGATATAAAATGTACTACTTTTATTTCTTAAAGATCTCTCTTCAAAATTCTACCTAAGGCTAATATGTGGATTAATCTTATTAAAAGGTGAGAGTTGAATCGAAGATTTTAAAAAAAAAATCAAGCAAATTTAGTTTTTCTTCTCTTTATTTTCTATTTATTCTATTAATACATATGTAATATAAAATACACTGACAAAAGTCTAGACTATTCTTTTTAATACTAAATAAATATCCTTTGTCCTTTTAGTTGTTTGAGCAAGTCAAATACTCAGACGATTTCCTATAGTACGTTGAATTTAGAGTTAAACAAAATTAGTTTCAATCAACATTAATTTGTTCATGATTGATTATGCAAAATATTTGTGATACAATTAGCTGATGTCTTAGAAAAGAGTGGTGAAGTGTATAAAATTTGATACTGGATATTCAACTTTTATTTTTTAGACTAAAGATAGTGAAAAAAAATTATTTATCTTTTCCAATTAGCTTACATTTTCTGGCCAGCCACAAATCACAAAAGATGCAAAATCAATAGCTTCGAATCCACGAGCTTGTTTGTTTTTTTCTTACGTACCACGCACCTCGAGGATCAGCAATTAATCCTACGGTGGACAGTTCGTATCACAGCGACAGAAACACAAACATTAATCACGCGAAAGCAGCATGGAAGGAAAAGAAGTAAATTCAAAGACCGCGATTAATGTCCACCCAAAGCCTCGGCAATGCCAAAAGGCCCAAAACTGAGCAAAGTAATTCACTTCGAAGGCGTGTTCCTCGGCGTTGCCATTCCCCGTCGCCCATTGTATCGTTGATTGCTGGCAGGAATTATCGGCTAGGCTTAAATGTCTAACTCCTCGCTATCTTATTCACGCACGCATGCTTCGAATAGCTTAGCGAGGGAATTCCCTATCTCAGAGTGGGGCGAATCTGCAAATTAAACGACTGGTACCTAGGTCGTTGAAAAGCATTCTCCCTGTTTGATATGCAGGCTGAAGTTAGGATGGTAATTATGATGATAGGCGGAGCTATATCCTTCAGACATTCTAGTTATGAATACGCAAGCAGCTTCAGACTTCGTTCACTGGTGATTTGACTATCACTCTTAGCAGACCTTTAGCAGCAAGAGCTCCTCTGGTTTATTAAAATTAGCATTCAAATATTCAACTGCATGCATATCATGAAAGGGCATGTAATGACGCAGCTTATTAGACCACATTTGCTTTGTGTAAAGCAGATATATTCGAGTAAGGAAGCGGTTCCAAAATTCTATAAATGAAATTGTTGGTTATAGAGGATACTATGGTGAGCTATACAGGAGCTACATACTTAGAAACTTAAATTCTAAATGTGAGGGCTCGGCATATTGTTTTCATCAACTTTACGTGCAAGAACTTTACGACAATTAATTAATTATAATCTTAATATTCGCCCATTTTAGTCTTTCTACTAAAACTAAGCATTAAAACTAAGCATCCTAAAAAAATTCATAAATGTGCATGTATCATTATATCAGACACATATTATATATTCTCTGATTATATATCATATTATTATTATTATATTAACAGCTGAAATGTACTTTTGCACCCTTTAGCCTGTAATGATTTATTTATTTTTATCTAGTTATTTTATGTTAAGTAGCTTTTATGCCATTCTCCTTTTACATTTTCCTGCGAGAACGTTAATTTTTAATTCGGGTGTATTCAAATGATGTAAAATGGCATAGTATTTAAAGTAGAGTTTTAGACTGTTTAATGAAAGCGTTTTCCGTCTGCTGAAGGCAACGTTACTAGTTGAAATTCTACTAATTCTTTGCCGCCCAACCGGTGTAATGGTTAGCGTAACTGACTGCCGTGGCGAAGGACCTGGGTTCGAATCCCGGAGAAGGTACGGATGTTTGTAAATGTATAGTGCCGGTGCGGCATGGCGCCATTTTAAATACGCGGCGAGCCGAAAGTCCTCTCGCGTGGTTTGGAGGAAGGGGAGAGGGGTGGGAGACCCTTGGACACGTCCCCCCGGGGTGCTCTCCATCAAAATTGGGGGCGGAACTGAGCCAAATCGCACTGTCCCCTGTATGGTGCTCAAGGCTGTTGTCAACGACAGGCGTAATCTTGCGCTCCTTGCCACGAGGAATATCGTGGACTTGTGCTGACTATACGTCAGACAAGTGAGCATAAACAACAACAACACAACAACAACTTATTCGGTTTTCGCGTTGCGTTAGTCTTGCCAATAGTGCTTCTCACACCAGTATAGGTTTGGACCAACTTCCTAGTTATTTAATTAGTTTTAATGTGAATTTCTTTCATTTGGTTACACCCTAAATGCTGGCTGGTTTTGTAAGCACAAGAACTACCTTCTGTTAAATAAATTGTAATCTTGATTAAAGGGTCTCCTACACGCTTCTTATTTCTTCTTACTGAACATAATGATAAGTCGCTTTGAATACAGCTTGAGTTTGGGTTTAGTTTATGCTTCGCAAAAAGTTGAGGTTGTACAAGCTATACACTTAAAAGTGCAAACATTCTTCTACAATGGGAGGATAACGCTAAAGAATGTGATAAAACATATATTAAATCCTTATCTGATGTTGGGTACTTATTGCATATTCCAATCGCTTTATTTTAATAATGATTACAGATTACAGCAGAAGTTACACCCATTCAAATTACTTGCAAATTATAGAAACGTATAACAGTGCACGATAATGATATATAACAATGTCTCTTAGATAATAGCATGTTCTTATTTCTTAAAATTATATGACAGATGCTTGTAGTGAAACATTACATATTTTCATGATACTTACATTAAACTGTCTTGTTTATTCTAATATCATTGGCAGGTTTGCTAATGATTTCCCACATTATTAGTTAATTTCGGAATCATCGGTACAACCATGTAAAAAAAGTTTAATTTCATTTTTATTTAAAACTAAGAGCTACATTAAGAGTTAGTAAAGTATGATGATGTGCTATGAATACCTAAAACGAACAGAGGACTTTAAATTTTAACTTCCTTTGACGAAATAAAGGATGTTTTGAAATCGCGAAAAATTTCGAGTACCATATTTCAAAGAAAATATCCATTTTGACAGCTGTCGAATCCATTTCAAAGATTTTTTTGCGTAACTTCTGTAGGTACGGACAGAAAAAAGGACTCTTTTCCTAAACAGTTTGTGAAAGGAATTTAAAACGGATTCAGAAGGAATTTTTTTTCCGTGACATATGGGCGTACGTACGTATATATGTATTTTACGTAGCTTAAAAACGCTTAGCCATTGAACGATGAAATTTTGTATATGAGACCACTATAACATCTAGTTGTGCACCTCCCCTTTTTGTGCAGTCAGAGCCACCAGAACACGTGAACACACGTGAAATTTGTATACACTACCAGCTCCGTGAGCTCTGTTTTTTTTATTTTTATATGTTGGAAAATTGCCCATTTTTTTCCTTTAAAGGTAGTTGAATTATATTCATCTCATGTTCCGACTAAAGTTTTTATGCCTTTAGTTAAGCTGCATGCTATAGTTGTAGAATTATCAAAATGTAAACGTTTAATTGACCCTAGGTCTAACGATGCCACTGTTTGTTTATATTTGAAACTCTTAGTGGAACAGTGAATTAAATCTGTTGGTGAAAAAAAAAAAGCAAAGCGTGTTTCTTCTCTATGGGACTAAAAGCTAAATTTTTGTGGACCGAAAATTTTATTTTTCTGAACGTTGTGTGAATTGATTCTTTTCTCAGTAAAAGCTCTCATTTTAATTGCAAAAATTATTTTTTAAATGTTTTTTATGTATATGGTAATTTAGGTTTCTCTGTATTTTACAGTCTGTAATGCAGATGTTTTGAGCTTCTATGCATTTTTGTCTTACCGCGAAATGACAATTGAATTGATTGAAAGAGAAATATGTTTCTAATGAAATATGAGGAAGCAAGTTTAAATAAATTGCAACAAAAAGTGAGTATAATTTAATATTCCGTGCAAGGAAATTTTGTAGTGTACATCTGATTTTGTTATTATCATTTGCACAGTTACTTTCTGGTCACCACGTGTTAGCTAAATTACACAAGTTGCATTAGGTGCCTCGAAGCCGAGACAAATGAAAACATATAAATAACAAAGATGCGAAGGTGTCAATGAAATGGATATAGATGTTTTTTTTGACTCCGTATAATGCAGTGTTATGGAGTTTTCTTAAAAGTGTGCAATTTATGATAAATGAACTCGCTGCGTAAAACTTTTATTAGCTTAATTAATTGTTAGTCAATGAAGACAGCATTTTCATTTTCGTTTTACAAAAAGTTAATTTTAGTAATGTATTTGTCTTTGTCTCCCTAATGCACATATAAGTAATTTCAAAAATTCTTTAAAAATGACATCATGATCTGCATTTATTTCTTATGCGCGGAAGTATAAGAAAATGTTGTTATATACATAAACATACAAAGATTTAATTCATGGTGAGAAACTGCATGTAAGTCTTAATAAAACATATTCTAATTAGTAATTTCTGAAACATCTTAACTTAAATAAGATGGAAGATTTTATAATATTAGGTTTTATCACTAGTTAAATTCTTTCATCTTACCTCCCTAACTCAATCAAAATATATTAAATTAAAAAAAAATAATGATAAAAAAGCTCTTAAGCTTTTGAGGAATGATACGCTTTGAGAATCGCTGTACGGAACTGTAAGTGAAAAATAAATTAAAGATTTAACTTTCCAGCAATGGCGAAATTTGCTAAAATCTGGAAAATCCGTTCATCTCGTTATTTTATCAATACATGGTTTTGTACATATCGTTACGAATTTTGCATATGTGTAAATAATTTTAGTGAACTTATAATGCGAAATTGTAGCATATTTTGTTTAATGTAACATGAACAATATGAAGAAACGAAGCCCTGCCGAGAAAATATGATTACAGGGGCAAGCTGATATTGAGGTAAATGGCTATCTCGATAACTTGGCGAGATATCGCCAAAATGGCGACAGTTTTGGCGACTAACCAAAAGTCGTTACGTTAGGCGATAGTTTGAAGACATTTATTTTGATCCCTTTATAACTGTAATTGGTACTGTAAATTAATAATTCTAATTGATCCCTATATTTAACTGGCCCTTATATGTAACTTTAAACGTATGTGCCTTCCAGGAATTTCGAGCAGTGGAAGGTACTAGAGATTTCCCGGTGCCATGGTTAAACTATATATGTTCGAGGAGAGCATCCATTCTCATTTCCCAGTGCTGACTATAAACTATTGTGATCTCCGTGATAGCTTCGCCTTTTAGTTGCGTTTTGTACTTTGTTGTGTTTAAGGCTCTTAGTTGTTTGAAGCGTAACTACTGATTGTGCCCTGTGATACTGAGAAGATCTGTACGAGTACTTTTGAGGAAAGTTCGAGAATTGTAAAGTGTTTCTCTTGGCAAAATTTTATCAAGCTCTCATCGGTTCTGTGTATATTCAAGTCATTACGAACCTGTATGCACGTAACTATATGTGTATACGAAAGCATAGGTATATAAAGTTTCATGATGTTTTAATCATATACTCTCATGCACACATAAAACGTATTATTTCGTGCATTGTATATGCATAAAATCAGTGATTTTTTTCCCCTTACTTCCATTCTGTTGGTAGTAAAGGGTGCATCTGTTAAAGTCCATGACATCGTAGAACACAGAAAGAAATTACCAATAGTATACATATTGAGAATAGTATGCTTTAAATTTTTTATTCGTATTTACAATATACTTTTGTCTAAATTAAAGCAAGGCATTGTTAAAAAGTACGCGATGAATTAATACTTCTTCCTGTCATTTGAGATGAAATAATTAAGTATGTGTACAAAAATTAAAGAAAAGCTTAATTTTTATTGCCTTAACACAAGAACATAAACTCCAATATAGCGATAACCTTCAATATAATGAGAGCTGCCTGAAATACGGAAAATAATAGTGGATTTATCATTGTATGCTGGCTGTTACTTTTCTTTAAACAAATTTTCCGTAACTGTTGAAAAGAAATGTAGTTCATTTACCTTTTTTAATTTTCTGTTAATTACTTATTTTTTATCTTTCTTTATTTTTTGTTAATTACTTAATTTTTTTGTCTTTCTTTATTTCCTGTCATCTACTTAATTTTTTATCTTTCTTTATTTTCTGTCAATTATTTATTTTTTATCTTTTTCATTTTCTGTCAATTACCTAATTTTTTATCTTTATTTTCTGTTAATTGCTTAATTGCTTATCTTTCTTTATTTCTTGTCAATTAATTTCTTATCATTCTTTATTTTCTGCCAATTACTTAATTTTTATTTTTATTTATTTTCAGTCAATTATTTAAAATTTTATCTTTCTTTATTTTCTGTTAATTATTTAATTTTTTCATTCTTTACTTACTTCCACTTATTTAATTTCTAAATGTAAAAGTACCCCAGGTAACAGAATTTTTGAATTCATACACCCCTTTTCCTCTTTACCAGGAAGCAGCAACAACTCCTGAGGAAATTTCCGGAAAAGCTAAGGAAGAAGGCTAGAGAGGAAAAAGTCCTAATCCTAACTAAAGCAATAACTCCAGACACATGAATTTGTCAAATATTCAGAAGTTGCGTTTTTAATGGCAGCTGTATTTATTACAAGCAGTTCTTCCTCCCCTTAAAATTTCCACGTCGTATTTTCAAGGAGAAATTTGTGTTTTTATATTATCATTTTTCGGAAAGTGTATACTTTTAGAAATTTGGTATTCCTTGTAATATGACAAATGCCAAAAAATTCCTTTGCACCACCAAGAAAGTAACATAAATAAATGCTATATTTCCCCAACATTTTCGTCCTTAATAAACACTTTGTGTCGTAGTAAATAAAAGAGCATTATTTTAAAAAAATTATGTAATAATACATAGTAATTTGAAATAAAAACCTTATTCATTACAACAAATTTACCAAGTTAGTTCAGTATTAGTATCAAAGAAGTGAAAATATCTGCAGACTCAAAATCATAAATTTGGAGAACGAGAGCTAATCTACTTTTTCTACATTTTAAACTGTCTTAGAAAAAAACAAATGCTTAGGCGTTAAAATATAAATCTAGTTTTATAGATAAGATATTTTAATGAATATATAGCGAAATGGATCCAGATAACCTGGTGTTTACTTGGAAGTTGAATATGCCTTAAATGTTCTGTCAACTATTAGACGTTAAACAGAAGCAAATAAACAGTGTTTCAAGTACTTTTTTTAAATCATTAAACAATAATCTATGTTCTGCATACTAGGCAAATAATAACGAGTTAATTCTTTTTAAAAATTTATTTTACTTTAAACAGCATTTGTTATTTATGATATTAATTCATTCTAAAAGGTATCGCACATTGTAGACAAAAGAAAAGCAAAATTATGCTTAAACTAAAACACATATTTCACTTATTAGTGTTAGTTTAAAATTTCATGATTTTCAGCTGAGTTGAAATATTATTTATTGATCCGTTGTACCGCCTTGTTTGTGTATTTGTTATCGGCGCACACGCTAATATTGATACTTCTGGATTTTAACGCTATTGTAGGCATAATAAAATGCATAATGCTTTTAATAAAATGTGTAGTAAATGTATAGTAATAAAATGTATTGTAAATATGAGATAAAATTTATTGTAAATGTGACATAAAATGCACAGTGCTTCTATAGAATGAAGGCTCTTAAAATATCCTCAGCCAAAAGTCCCCTTGAAGAAAGGGAAGTGAGGTATGCAAAACTGGATTTATAAGGTATTTCTCCCGCCTTCTTAGCATGCCTTCATGGTGTAGTGGTCAGTACGCTCGACGTGTGTCCGAGAGGTCCAAAGGTTTGAGTCCCGGTGAGGGCATTTCTCATTTTTCATCTCTCGTACTTCCAAATAAATCCTAATGTAAGATTCACCCCCGAGATTTTCTCCATTGGATCCTGGAAGAAGTTGAGCAAATTTGCAACGTCTTCCATCTTTTCGCAAGGAGTTCATAGACCTGATCTATACTAAGTTCACATTAGGAACAAAACTGATAATAACTGCAACAATCTCTTTAATGTTGCATTTTGTTTAATCATCTTTATATAGGAATAAATTAGATCTTGAACAATTAAAAGAATATTTTTTTTTTCATCTTTAGTACATGAGTGGAAACTTTTGGTTTATATTATCATTTCTTCTAATAAAATCACATATACTAAATTAAACAAAAGACATTTATTAATTAAAGGAATGTAAATATAACACTTTTGATGCGAATTATACCTCCTTTTGTAACACACTACGTATTTAAATCTAGTTTGACAGACATGAAGCCATTGAAGAGAAAATATTCCTTATTTTATGTCCTTATTTTACTTTGTATATGATTCATACAAAGATTCATAATATGAAATTATCATTATACACTGTAGAGACTATTTGGAAGCAGGGGATGTGAAAAATGAGAACTGCCCTCTCCGGGTCGCGGAACACAGACCTCTCGAATACGCGTCGACTGTACTTGACTATTACACCACGAAAGCATGCTAAGAAAGCGGGAGAAATAGCTTATAGCATAATTTCAGAAAATCAGAAACAGCTGTCATAAATGTTCTCGAAATGATACTGTTTTTCCTCTTCCGGTATAATGGAATGTTTTGACAAGCAAACGTACGTTTTCAGGACATTGTATAGAAAGATCTCGAAAACAATATAAATCACTGCTCTTAATGCGACCTTGAAGCAAGTTTTAAATTAACCAGATTACATTTAAATCGTTATGCTCACTTAAATACATAGCCTTATTCATTAAAACCTTTTTTCAACCTTTTAAAATCAAGTGGATGGCAATGAAAAACAGCATTTACATTTTCATCATGTCGGGATAAAATTATATTCTTCCAAAACACCAATCAGCATAAACACAAAAAACTTCTGCAGACATTATCTTCAAATCATTTTGAGCACGAATGTATCAAAACGTTAAGTCCAGAGACTTCATTTTGTGTCTCGTTAAGAGAGTGACTGAATACAACATTTCCAATCCGGCGAATATGGAATATGTTCACTGCATTTGGGGACATAAACTGTATTCTGCTCATTGGGAAGTTGGCGAAATTTGATTGTATAGTAGAAAGTGGAGTAAAAATGATTGTAGAAAAAGGAGTCTGTTTTAAGCTTTATTCCTACGAAAAAATAGTAACTACATCAAGATATATGCTGCTTGGTTAAAAACTATTTCGCTATTTCATATATCTTAATTTTCTGCCGTAGACACAAGCTTACACTTTAAGACATAAATGAAATAAATCACTGTCTCAGACTTGATAATTTTTATCCATAATACAGTTTAGTTTTATCTTGCGCAGTTTAATTCTTGTACTTGCTCCCTGAGAAGAAACGTGCATGTGCAAACCAAATGCAGTCGTGTTTCGCTCAGAAAGACCTGAACAAAAATGTCCCTACCCTTATGCAGATTACTCTAGCGTACTTTGACATATTCAGTTACAAAGTTATTTTCCCGTACAGTGTTGCCATTGCTCGCTTTGAAATCGTTGAGTTTCTTAACCAAAAACTCATAAAGGCTTTACAAAATATGAAACAGATAATAAATAAATTTCAAATTCAGAATTTGGGCTTCCAGATGACCATAATCGGGTGGAGACGTACGTTTTTCAAAATTTGATGGTTCTAGGTACCGTTGTTTTATCACAATGCCAGAAACACATACACATTTATGCAGATTCTTCATTATTTAATTTCTTTAAATGTAGTACAGGGCAATAATATATGTTGGCAACGATTTTAAAAGTGATTCGCCATTTATAGTGAATCGATGCAAAAGGCCAAAACGAAATTAATAGCCTTTCTGAGCTAACTCTCCTCCTAACAAAAGGAGAAAATAGAATAAAATAAAAAAAAAGTCTTATATAAAATATTTCGTTATTCTATTAAATTTACTTGGTAGCAAACGTGCACGAAATAAATTAAACTGGTCCTCAAAAAAATCAAAATCTTAAAATTTAAACTACTTGTGAAGGAAAAAGGGGAGAACAGTCGTCTCAAAAAGGCATACAAGAACTAAATTTCATTAAAGACACAGTTTGAAAATTTAGAACTTCTACAAATAGCAATTTTAAAACACTGCTATTAAATTATTGTTTATCTAGTAAAACATATATTCTTTAGAATCCGCATTGAAAGCTTAACATTCTTAATGCCTTTGTAAACGTTATATAAAAATATCCACATTTTATATTTGTGTTACCCGGCGTAAGTTTGATCACATGAGAATGGATATTTTCTTGTATTATTAATTCTGCTATGAAGCACGTTTTTTATCATTGATAGTTTTTTCGCATAAGAATAATAGAACACAAACTGAGTTTTGCTTGTTTTACGGAAATTTGGCTTGTGTTCCAAATTGTCGTAATTTTAAGTTTATCTTACTTAATTCATTTTTTGCAGTGGAACATTGATTCTAATTTTGACTTCTATTTATTCTATTTATTTGTGCTATTTGTTGTATGTTATATATAAAGCTTGTTTAATTGTAGAGGTAATTAACTTATGTCCACTATGGGGAGTGTGCCTTTACCTGGAATAACTACGTATAAAGAAAGTTCCATTATTTGTGCGATAAGGTTTAATTACTGCAGAATTACTATTATTATCATTACCAGTTTTAGCTGGAGCTATTACTACGTTATTGTTGGATCGTAATTTCACTACATCATTTTTTGATTTAACTCCTGTTAATCCAGTCCTGGGATCCAATTTTGTTTCAACAATTATTCTGATACTAGCGCGCAAGCGCGCCACATGAGCGATCTACGATAAAAGCAATATTTATTAGTTCTATGCATTGTAAAACGGAAAATAAAATAAACGATTAATTTAATGTACTGTATAAAATTGCTAGCTATGACCAAAGCAAAATTCCTGAATCCTGTGTACTCCTGTGCACAAAAACACAGTGCACAAGTGCACAAAAACATTTCAGTATGAATGAAATCAATTCATTCTTTCCAAGCAACAACCAATTCGTAAATATTTTTTTTTGTTGCCAAAGCAGGAAACAAAGCCTTTGGACACTTCAGGTTAATAAGTATACGTATGACGTCATGATTTAAATATGATTTAATATAGCAACGTTTTCTCGATACCAACAAAAGAATTAATGTGACAATAACATATAGTGTCAATTATCGTAATCTGAAGCAGAAAAGTTACCAACAGCAAATATTTATTTAAAATGCTGACATTAATGAAAATTTTCGACATACCATGACGTCACTTGAAATCTCGTGATTTAATGAACGTCAGAACATTACCTTTAATATATCTAATGTCTGATAATGTTATTTTTACTTTATATTTTGTAAAACTTACCATTTTGATTAACAAACTCTACGATTTGAAAGAGAAAAGTGGCAGCACTTTTCGAAATAAAGAATATTTTTATCTCCAGCTTGAGAGAATGTTACCACTCGGTAAAATGATAGTGAACGTTAGCGTTTCAGAGTTTTTAATTAATACTATTTCGGCTGAAGCCATAAGAAGCTGAGAATGGTCGAAATGGCTTCCCATGAATTTTGGAAACCTGAGGGTACCTTTCTCGAAACTCAACTGTCCCCCGTTCTGGAGGAGACGATGAAGCAAACAAACAGCCAGACACGCACAGATTTCAATAGTATAGATTTTGGTCATCATGTCGTTTACATTTTAAATTTTAGCAAGCTTTGGAATTATTTCGCAGGTAATTAGAGCTTTGGTAGAAAAGTTGAAGCTATTTGGTAGGGTTACAACAGAAAATATCCCGGACGAAAACGCCGCGGAGAAAACAATGCAATGTGAAAACGTCGTGGTTCAAAACATCGCAGGAGAAAAGAAAGCAAAGAGAAAGTATTGCAGCTCTAAAACATCGTGGTACAAAATACCGTCGTCGAAAATAAAGCAGTTAAAAAACTTCGCAGTTTAAAAACATCGTCGTCGAAAATATCGTGATAAAAAATAAAGCGCTTACAAATCATAGCATGACGATAAAACCGCACACATGCGTTTATCAGGTTTTAAAAGTTGTAAATGCATATTCGCATAACGATTCGGAAGTGAAAGAAATATTTACGACACTTTAAGAATAAACGGATTAAGATGTAGTTTTCACCAAAATATTATGAAATTAACAAACGCGAAAGAAAGTAATTTCATAGTTAACTAAGCAATTTTTATAGATGTAATCTCATGCATTTATTTATCTTAATTTTCCTAAACATCTTAGGCTGTATTTTTTATGAAACTTTATGAGTAAAACTTTATAAAAAAGATTAATTTATTAATATTCTTTGTTAATTAACTACGTAAATTTAAAATTCTCTTAAGGGCTGTAAGTTGCATTAATTTTCTAGTCATTTTCCATTTTTTAATGCTTAAGTTCCCTTATTCCTTTTTCAGCAAACATTTATTAGTTCATTCAAATACTAGAATTATAAAAGTAAAAATATCCCTCTTTCCTACTCGCTCTCCCAAATCATTATGCGAAAATACATTTACAGCTTTTAAAATCTTTAAAATGCATGTGTGCGATGTAATCGTCATGCGATGATTTGTAGGTGTTTCATATTTTACCACGATGTTTTCCACGACGACTTTTTAAACTGCGAAGTTTTTGAGCCACTTCATTTTGGACGACGATATTTTGTACCACGATGTTTTCGTTTTTCCCACGGTGTTTTTGTACCACGACGTTTTCGCCTTGCGTTGTTTTCTCACAATTTCGTCCGGATGCTTTTGCCGTGATTTTTTCGGCGAACACCATTTGGTAACCTACATTCAGAAATTCATTAGAATTAGTTTAAGTGGTGCAAGCGCAACAAGAATAAAATGCAGACGACTAAAAGACATAAAACCTCTCATTGCCTAAGAACCTTGTATATTATGCCTGTCGTCCGAGGGAGAAAGGTTGCACCATTCAGTTGTCGTCAAACATAAATTAATTTTAATCCAACATTTTGCTTAATTTAAGAATTTCTGTACAACATTACTTTTCAAACGGTAACTGCTAAGGCAAGATAATTAATTTGAAGCTATATTTAAATTCCATCAAAATTTGCATATTAAAAATAGCATGCTTTAAGAAGTGAAGATATTTGATATTTTATTCCTATGACAAAGATTAACCCGATGGCAATACAGTCATTGGCATTTGAAGTTAGAGAATAATTAGCAAAGTAAAATTAAATTTGTCCTAAAATGTCATTTGAAATATGAAAAAGTATTTTGTATTAACGTTCAAACAGCTGCTTCTCTTTATAAATATCAATCAAATTATTCTTTAAGAAAGAACATAAAGTTTAGAAGCTCCACAGGCAAAATTTCTCTTAAAGACCACCTTCGAAAAACATTTCTCTCAATGACAATGTTTGCAAGAAGAGTGAATATTTATACATATTTGTCTTTCCCTTTGAATTTACCATAAAGCAAATACAAATTGTTAACATTAAAATATAATTTCTCTTTATCCTTTGTAATCTCTCTAAAATAATTTAGTTAAGTACAAACAAGACAGTTTCACGTTACTTCTAAGATAAGAACTTTATTCAAGAAATTTTAATTAAATACGAATATGAAAAATGAATTCTTTTGGGAACAGAATGAAGTTTACATTATGCATAAATTCCTTATCATCTCTTATGCATAGACTATTACAAGAGTTTTACCATAAATTTACCTTTGAAATTTAATGCATTAAAATTTTATTCTTATTAAAATGCATTCATGAAATTATTTATTAGATTACAATTTTCTGTCCTAAAAGAATATTTCAATAAGCAGAAAGCATTACGAAAGACCTTTATGCTACAAGGCGAAGAATTAAATGCTACTTATGTAACATACATTCATTTTAGTATAATGAATTAAAAACATTGCAAAAAAATGTAAATTCCGTTACTCTCTCAGGCATATTCTTAACATTTAAGCTTATTTCAAGGCAGTAACAAAAGATTCTGAAAATAACAAATAATTGAAGCCCTCCAGCTAAAAATTACGAAATATTCACAAAAGAGCACTACATATCAAGAAGTATGTTTGAATTAAGAAGACGAAATGAATATTTATTCTTGAATATTTCAGTTTCAATTTCCATTACTGAAGGGAGAATCTTAAATTCAACGCAAAGTTAAATATGTATATGTACTTTTTATACGTTGAGAAAAACTGCTGTTTTTTTCATTTAAATGCATTACGTTTGGCAGACATACTGGATATGCAAATATTTGGGTACTTTCGGACTAATAGCGATATTTTCTAGAATATCACTATTATTTGCTAAAGGGAAGATTTGATTTTGATCTCATGGTCATAGGACAAAAAGTTTTATTATTGCTTAAAATATCCCCAAATATCAGTGCTTTTGTTTTAAAAAAAGTCTTTATTTGCATGCGTTGTTCAATACACCTATGAAATGCTGAAACTGATTATAGTTTCCTTGAAAAAAATTAATTAAATTCATTATTAATGGGATAATCAAATTATTAGAGCATACAGCATTGATGCGGAAAGACACACAACTTTATTAACACAAGATAGTGAATTTGATAGAATTATAACGTAGCACTGATGTGTTACACGGACATAAAAAGCATGATATTTTACCTAATGTTACCTATCGAGGTACGATAGCATTTCAAGACGCTAGTCCAGAAATTTTTGTCATAAATCAACATAGAATTGATCCTTTTTTATGCTAATTTACATTGCAAAAACAATATTGCTCCAAATTTTGTACATAAATAAATGATTTTAGTGAAATTATATGTGAAATTATTGTATTTTTTTGCGTAATGTTACAAGAAAAAACTGAAAGAAGCTATTTGGCGACTTGTTTTGTTGTCAAATTTGACGAGAAATCGCTCGCCAAATTTGGCGGCCATTTCGCGACATTTGGGTCCTGTTACTGTATCATTGTAATATGTTCTCAAATTGAATAAAATTAACTGACCATAATGTTAACTGTAACCTTAATTCGACCCTCTTATTGCTTTCTAGTAATTTCAAGATGCAGAAAGTGCTAGAAATGTCTTGACGGTCGGTTGAAAACTATACAAGGCCGAACACAGCATCTACTCTCAGTTGCCTAGTTATTGTTGTTTAAAGTTGTTAGTTTCGGTTCAACTGAGGTATACCTAAGCTTTCTCTTTAGATGCGTTTTGCTTTGCGTTCTGTTTAACGTTCTTAGCAGTTTGAAATGTAACTACTAATTGCACTCTAGGACACTGTGAAGCACCTGTACGAGAAACTCTGTGGAGAATTCCAGACCTTTGAAGTGTTTCTTTTGGTTAAATAAATTTTATTAACCTGTTATCGGAACTGTGTGAACTCAATCTATTACGAACCCGTGCGCACGAAACAATATTTAGCAGCTAAATGTCTGCATATAAGTTTGCATTTTTTTGTATCAGCTAACATTTTGCCCACAAATTGAAAGTAACCTTGAATGCCATTTTGGACTGTTCTGGTCTGCCAATTCTGTTTCTTACACTAAATTATATTTTTGAAAGTTTCCATGAAGAAAGCGATTATGGCATGCATATTTAAACTCTTTGTGCCAAAGACATCAAAATAATTTCTGCAAGAAAAACCTAATTAGTATAGAATTAAAAGTGTTTCTGTAATCAAATAAAATACATTAATATGCTTCATGTATTCTGATGTATGTGAATTGCTCAAACAGTTATATTTCAAGAATGAAGAATGAGATCAAAATGTATCCGTGTCGAAAGCTGTTTGTTCGAAAACATAGAACAAAGTAAAACAATTCATCAAACAAGCAAAGATTAATGATCACGGTGTTTAGGAATTTGAGAATCAATATTTCACTGACATGAGGAAACTCCATGACAGTTTCGCTGGTTTTCAGTCCCTTTATACTTTGTTTTGAACAACTGATAAAGCTTTATGCATGAGATTTGCAGCAAAGTGAAATTATCAGTATTCATTTCAATGATTTACGCTTTCAATGAAATTCTGTATTATTTGGAGTTGTAATGGTCCACGCAACGATATATATTTTTGAATGAAGTATTAGAATTAGGTATTCATAGAATGATATTTACTGAAATATCAACTATCTATAGCAGTTCATATGTTTAACAATTTTATGCGCATGAGGACAACGTAGTATATGTAATTTACTTATTATTAGGATTTTTTCTTTTTCCTAGAAGTCTGATTCAGGTAAATGAAAAGCATAGAATTGTAGCACCTTTTTATTTGACGTACACTCTAAATATTCAGACCGTTCATGTGCTTCATAACAAAATAAAAGCTTTTGGTAAATTTAAATAATTAAGTCAAATAGCAAGTGAATTTAGCCAAATATCAATTTCAGCCTGATTAAATTAGTTAAGGCAAACATTTGTATTATATACTGCAGGTGCTAATATCTACCGGAATAGCTCTGAGACGAGTTTGTTATAATACACTCTTAGACAAAAAGAAAAAAAACGACGCACCGAGAAGATACAAAGCAAATTGGACATAAATTGATAGGCATACAGGTTTGACGGAAAATGCAAAATTTTACAATTTGGCTGCCAATGAACGAACGATTGTCGCTACTCCGCATCTGATCTGCGCAATTGGCAGGATATTTAAGAGGAGAAATTACTATTCCAGGTCATAAATGCTTCACGAATTTCATTCCGTGTACTCTAATAGATTATAACTATACCTCGCATACATGTGTGCAAAAGATATGCGCAGATGTCAGAATTTGAGAGAGGTCGTGTAGTTGGGCTCAAAGAAGCCGGTTGGTCTTATCGGCGAATAGCTCGACATTCGAGCAGGAGCGATGCCACTATTAGACGACGTTGGCAGGAATGGGTGAACCATGGCCGCACGCAGCATCAAGAAGGGAGGAGCGGTAGGCCTACAGAAACGACAGACCGAGAAATCGGCACTCACAGGCCCAGCTGCATCATTACCATCAATTGTACGTGCAACTAGTGCTTCAGCGACCGCAAGGACTATTCATAGACGGCTCTCTGAAAAGAAGCTGAGGTCACGGCGCCCTTTGTGCCGACTACCATTGATCTCTTTACAACGTCAAGCCCGTTTGCAGTGGTGTCGGGCTAATTCGCACTGGAATATCATTGACTGAAGTACAATTGTCTTCAGTGATGAGTCCCCCTTTGAACTGACCCCCGATGACCAGCGAAGGCGACTGTGGAGACGCCCCGGATAGCGGTGTGATACCAACCTGACTGTCTTCTGGCAGACAGGCAGACAATCAGGAGTGATGGTCTGGGGTGCCATTTTCATAGTAGGACCCCTTTCGTTGTCATCCGTCGCAGCCTTACAGCACAGCGGTTCGTCGACGAAATTCTAAGGCCCGTTGTGTTGCCCTTCATGTCACACCACCCTGGGCTTACATTTCAGCAAGATAATGCCCGCCCCCACCCTTCACATGTTTCTACTGCTTGCCTTAGTTCTTGCCGAACATTACCTTGGCCAGCAAGATGGCCGGATCTCTCTCCTATTGAGCACGTTTGGAGCATTATGGGCAGGTTCCTTGATAGCTCGGGATGTTGACGATCTAAGGCGCCAGTTGTACAGAATTTGGCACGATATCCCTCAGGAGGACATCGGCAACCTCTATCAATCGATGCCAAGCCGAATAACTGCTTGCTTAAGGGCCAGAGGTGGACAAGCGCGTTACTGACTTTTTCCCTTTGTGAAGCTCTATCACTTCAATAAATCATCCAGTTTTTTCAAACTATAATCGTTTGTTTTTCTGTACATGTACATCACTTCTACCGATTTTCGTCCTATTCGGACAACTCCTTCTTGGTGCGTCTTTTTTTTTTTTTAGTCTAAGAGCGTATACCAATAAACTTCAAAAAACAGAAACATTTTTATTAAAATTACTATATGCGTATTTTACTAGAACGTTAAACCAGTAACTATCCCAATTTCTTCAGCAAATCGTTTAGGAGTAAATATTATTTAGAATCAATAGCTATGCTAACTATTTCCATCCGGTTGCTATTTTAATATTAGTATAGCAACTGAAAACACTGGTACTGTTATCCTCTTATGCTAGGTTTAATACTAAACGTTCAATGCAAACTTTAACAGCAATCAACAATTTTATGCTGGTACCTTGCAAATTCTTGTTCAAAATAAGATTTAAAGAAACGTCAAATATTCCAAAGGGATATTCTTTTGTCGTCTATTTTAATTTTTTTTGTAATATTTTAATTTGAATTTATGCTTGCTGTTTGTATGTAACAATGAAAACAAATTTGAAAGGTTTTACTGTCATCTTTTTCTAACGCGTAAAAGAATGCAGCATGTTACCCTAATTTTTATATATAACAAACAAAAAACATATATATATATATATATTTACATTAATTTACATGTTTTAAACACGTAAAAATTTATCAGAGAAGTGATAATGTGTATGCATTATTTCCTTCATTTTCCCAGTTATGTGGCCATTCATTGCCTAGTTATGTGCAGAAACATTCTGTGATCTCTTAGATATAAAGCTGGTATTTGATAGTTCATCTTTCAGATTATTCAGAATTATATCATGTATGCATAGCTTTACTTCATTTGTCTTATTTACTAACGTTGTTTACTTATGTGTAGAAAAAAATCTGTAATCTCTTAGATATGAAACTGATATTTGATAGTCTACCTTTCACAATTATTATTGAGCTTAATTCTGTCGTTTCCTATTTTACCTAGAGTGTATTTTAGAATTTGTAGTAGCATTATGGACATTACCTTTCTAAAGACGTTTCTTCTAGTGCACGTGTTAAAATTTTCCATGAAATTTTTAAAAGGAACAGATTTAAAAGATGGGACTTCCTCATTGGAAGTAATAACAACTACAACGATAATCATACTAAAAATAAAAACAACAATACTTCTTTACTACTACTACTACTAATAATAATAATGATAATAACATCCTGAGTGAGCCTAGCATTTAAACAAAACGTTTTATACCAGATTTGAATATCAAGAAAGAATTAAGTCTCAAAGCTAAGGGAAAATGCGTATTTCGAACGAAAAGGCGAGATAGAAGGCCTAAGATTTAGACATACAATGATAAAATCCACAATTTTTGCTTTTCAAATTTTAAATCAGATATAAAATTAAACATTCATTAATTACAGTAAAATCTCTCAATAATCATTTAAAAGTACCGTGATGATGGTTTAAATTTTTCTTTGCTATAACATTTTTACAATGGTTTGGTGGTTTGTGTAAACTGTTTGAATTTGTGTATATGAGTTACAGAATGCAGAAGAAAATATCTACTAACTTTTAATTATTTATTTATTTTTATGGATGATATTAAATTTTATTGTTATTTAGCAGTCATCGAAACACTTCCTTATTTAATTTACTTCACTTTGTTACGAACTGAATAAACTTAATTCAATATGAGTACACAATGCTACATTTTAAGAAGAATAACATTATAATTTTCGTAGTCGTTTGGATCATAAAACTACGATCGAAGCGTGACGAAATATAACATGACGTTTTGTAGTAAGAATAAGTTTCGCCACTATCACTTGTTAACTTAGCCCTAGAATATTACCCTTTGAAAAACTCACGGGAATTGTAACCATTCGTCTCCGACACAAATTGTGCATAAGCGTATCTAAAACCTATTTTAAAAGTTAATTAAAATAGACGTATACTACTCGCATATAATTTCGGAACCCTGAAACTTTACGTTAGCAAAAAAGAATCATTTATTTGTTCTCAAAGCAGTCTTTGCACATACTAGCACGTTCTTCTCGGCGCATTACTCTGGAATATGTTTGACAAAAGATGGGATTCATTGTGCCCAAACTGTATGGGCAAAATTCGCAATTTGTTTTTCTTGTTTTACTGTCAGATTGCTCAGGAGGTTGAATGTTTAAATCTAATTTCAACAGTTCCGTTATAATTGTTCTTGTTGATCGAGGCAAAGTTGGTAGGTTGTAACGCTTCTTCATCCATGGAGCAAGAACATCTTCACTTAGCTTTATTGAGAACATTTTATCGATAATGCCTTTTCGAATTTTATATTACGCACATATATAACATGTAAATTCATTAAACTGATATTTAACATTCTGCAAAACAGAAAAAAGAGGCTTTCTGCGAGTTTTCTACTACATGACATATTGTTGTATATCTGATCCAATGTGTCCGCAGTCCCTTCTATGGCTCTGTACTTCAGTTCTTTAAAAAATTGAATAATATTGCGAGATGCTGTACTTGTGTTGCTTGATTTAGGAACAGATGACCCCTTATCTTCACCACTGAGCTGAAATTAACGGGAGTAAATTGTAGATCTTTCATGACTCAAAAAATTTCGTATTTTCAAACTTTTTGAGCATTTTAATGTTTAGCTAAGTATTTCAAATTCAATTTTTAAACTTTTTCAGCATTTTCGTTTCTAGATACATATTTTAAATTAACATTTTCATCTCTTTGTGTTTGTTTTACAAGCATTGTTTCTTCTTCTTTTTTATTTTCAAATGATAAATTCTTTGTTTTCATCTATGTTGCTATCTGTGAATTCGTGGTTTTCAACCTTAGAAAAATTATCTTTCTCCGATTCATAACTATAAATGGGTCGTTTCACTTTTCATTCGGGTCTATTACCATTCGGCAAAATACAAGATATTTAACGGTCAAACTGAATCTTCTATCTGCTGTGGGTTAACAAACTAAGCTATTTAAAAGCACTAGATGCAATTCTTAAGGATATTCATTTCTTATTTTTGAATCGGAATGATTTAAATAATAAAATGTATTTAGTTTATGAACTGTATGTTTCAAAACGTACCATATTTTCATATAATGACGTCATGTATTTTTTATTAATTTCTTATTTTGTAAACCTTTAATGAATTTTTTATGAACCAACAAAACGATCTGAAAGCGAACAGTAACAACACTGCGCGAATTAGTATACAGTACATATCCAGCACGTGAGACAGTCTATCGGGAATTCTGAAGATGTGCTGGTTTTTAATATTTTGTAATTTTTCTGTTGAATTGAATTTTATGTAATGTAAATGCAAAGAACATGATATTTAATGAAGAAAGTTAGCAAAAAAATAAGCGTTAATAATAAAAAGACAAAAAAAAGTCTTGCAGGCCATTTCTAACGAGATCTGAACAGTGATATAGTGAACTGGGACTTGTAAAAAAATAGAAAGATGTATGCCAACGCTTGACACTGCACTGAAAATTTCAACATATGCCCTGCTTTTAAAATTTCAGTGGCTTGACTTTCGGTTTCAATTATATATGGCGTAAGGGTGAAGAAAACGATACTTTAATAATAAAACCAAAAAGCCAACAAAAAAATGAGTTAGTAGGAGTGAATTCAAGAGCAGATTAGTACACAACGAGAGCGTAACAAATTTTAAAGGACCTTTGGCGACCATTACAATCTAAAACTCTTCAGATTTTCTTTTAATTATTACCTGCTGTTGCCATGACACTTTTAAGACAAGATAATAAGCAAAAATTAGACTATGAATTACACTGGAAAACAGCACTTTCATTGTCTTAGGCCTGTCACTTGTTTTCACTAATTTATGGCGTCTGAATCCAAAAGTAACCTCATTTTTTGCCTATGACATCACTTTTTTTAAGCTGCTATGTATTCTCTCTTTGTCTCAAAAGTCATGAAAAATACGTTTGTCAAGGAAAGTAAGAGGGAAAACTTAACAAGTAGACTGTTCACAAAAGACAGTTTTATTCATATGGAGGCTATATATAATTACTGTAATTTATATTTCGTTCATACAATGCGTAAGGCCTTTTTACCAGATGGTAAACATATTAAAGTAAAAATTTTTGTTTATGGCCTATTTCTGCGTGTATAAGCTGCGAATATTCTCGCTTCAGCTGCTACAACAGTCATCGATCATGTGTGCGTCTATCTGCGTTGGTACCGTGTCTCCATGACTTTCAAATCTTGGTGAAATCGTTCACCCTACTCATCACTGGCTGCAACTAGATTTTTCGAGAAGTTACCAAGATGGAAATGTAAAAACGGCAGTTTCATCCTCATCTTGCAACCAAGCATCCACAAACTCTACAAACGCTGCTGGATGATTTCGCTGTGATTCTGTGCTGATGTATTTCCAAGAACGTCTATTGAGAATGCTTTTGAATGCCAATCAAGCAGTCTTTTGAAGATATGTAATTCTTCCGATGAAATGTTCCTCTTTAACCCATATTTCCTCATCGTGCAAAAAATAGGACAGCATACATAAATGGTCTTTGTATGAAATATTTGAAATAGTTGAATTAAATTTAAACACGATTTATTATTTAAGACTCATTTAACTATATATTTGTCTTTATCGCAAGTTAGAATTAATTTAGATATTTTTATAAATTTTCTAAAATGTGAATTTTCGCAGATTTTTTTACTTACGTTTTCAATGTACAAGATTTTTAAAGTTTGAGCTCCAAGAAAAATATACATATAAATTTATTGAGGTAATATTCTATACTTTTATAACCTTAAAAACATTGTCAAAACATTTTATCTAAAAGATAAATTTTCCTCGCATTTTAAATTGTCCTAAAAATAGGACGACGGTAAAATCCACTACTACATAATCCCCACTAGTTCGCAATGGAGATAATTCTTTTTTCTCTGTTATATTCCAAACATTGCTATTCTACAACTAATCCAGGCACTTTAGTCTAGCTAGCACGTGCACGTCAATTCACAGACAAGTATGTGAAGTGTAGAGGAGGGGGTTGAATAAAGGTTTCAAACACTGACGAAGTCAGCTTGCATTCTGAAACTCATCGGAGTAGACTAAATTGCTCTCGTTTTTACATGCTTGAATTTTGTATTTTCTTTTGGAAAATTATTTTGATGTTACTACTATTTCGCGTAAAGTTATAACTGCGCAGGAAGACTTGGATTTTTTGTGAACTTCAGATTACAATGATTTAGTCGATATAGACAATAAAATAGTGATTTTACCCCTCGGATCTCGATGCACTGAGTAATACAGAGGAGACTGATTATTTATCTACAAGAGAGATGGAAGAAATAATGTGTGATGAAGGAAGTCCTAAAGAGGTTGCGGATCCTATTGATATTTTAGTTTCAAATAGCAATGAAGAACATGATGTAAATCCCAAATGGGTAATATGTGAACCCAAGGTCGAACATATTCCGAAGGCGTTTCCCCGTGAGACAGCATTTGTTGCTTCATGGAAGTTCAAACACTTATTTAGTGATGATAGTATGAGCCTGCTTGATTTTCGAAGACACGTAACAGTTGCCTATTTGGTGACTTTCCATTCCAAGGATCCATCTTGCAGGAAACTGTATCTTCAACAAATTAATGAAAATTTTCTAAAGCTTTGAAATGAACATATTATGAAAAACCCTGAAATTAGACAAAGAAGGTGCCAGCTAAAAATCTGTACAGAAAAACCAACAATTATATGTAAAAAATGTGACGTTGGACTATGTTTAAGATGCTTTCTCCCATTCTATCTATGTAAGAATGATCAGCAGTGGATTATACCATTATCCTATTTTTAGGACAAGTTGTATTGATCAAACTAATAAACATTTGGTAATTTCTTTGGTTTTACATGTATACATAAACTTAGAGAAATTCATATTTAAGAATTTATAAAAAATATTAATTTCTTCAAAGCTTGGTGTGATACAGATTAAGGAGCTTCCGGGGACCATCAAACTCATCAGCTTTAATTTTACAGATGACAGGCTAGGAAATGTCGAAATAAGATACCTGAAACAATCTCTTTCAGTTGGCAAAGATTTAAGAAATTACATGATGGAAATATAATCTTCTTTCAACCGGCAAGTGGCTGATGTAGAATGTTTGTATCATCAGACTTCATATCTAATTTTGGCGAACAATTCGACTGCAACCAATGCTTTTCTCAAGCTCTGCTATCCCAAATACACAAAAAACAGGGATACTTTGGGCATATCCACGTTGCTGGCAGAGAACAAAGCTGGCCATTTTAAGGTCAACGCAGATGATCCATACATGCGTGTAACCTCGCAACAAATTAGTTAGTGTCTTTATGGGCTTCACACAAACATACTGAATGGCTTATTGAGACTGCGCCAAATAAATTTCCTTTGTGAAGGAGGATACACTTCACGCTCCGCTTGGAGTTATAGATAAACAATCGCCAATGAGTAGCGTAACAGGCTGGACATCTCTGAAATCAAATCTCGTGTCAAATCAAATAAATCATGCTGGTCCAATCCCTTAGTAATGGAATTATCTTAAGTTTCAAAATCTTTGTCGTTTGGGTAAATTCGGTATCCGCCAGAATCGTATTCCTATATTTCCAATTTTCTTTGGAAACGGGAGCTCATTTTAGTGAGGCACTGGGCGTATAACAGATTGTAAACTAGGACACTCTATTTACATTGTTTTCTTTCTTTTCATTTTGTAAAACGTCAGGATATATATATATATATAGATATAGATATATGTTTATGTCCTGATGTCTTCACTATACAAAGGCAACAATTACTTAAGTGATCTTTGGTAACTCGCCAAATAAGTCACCAAATCGAAATTTAGAACTTGTTCCCTTCATCCAAATCCGTAAATTCACTACACACTGCTTGCACACTTTGTGAGGGGCCCATGATTTATCTTAATCACCAGTTTACACTTTAAAATAGGCAAAATAGGCTTAAAACTGCCACATGTATAACGAAACGTATCAAGGCTGTTCAAGGACTTCGACGCGAAAGGCAGATATCAGGAAAGGTTTCAGTTCATATATAAATAAAAGTTAAACGCTGCTAAAATTGTGTACAAACAAAAACTCAGAATGTTCTTCACTGTATCAGAGCGACGCACAATGTCTCACTATGGTAACTCAGGTGTAAATTAGTCTAGACAAGTATGTACCTGTCGCTTGTCTCCTACGACGTCATTCACCTAACGGAACCAATAGGAGGGTTTATGTCAACCAATAGGAACGCAGTATTACATTCTATGATCCAAAAATCACGTAAGGTGTAGACAAAAAAGTGATAGAAGAAAACTAACTACAGTTTTGAAATTAGAATGTCTGTTTGAATTCAAAATAGCTCAAAAATCGAACTCAACAGAAACTGTTTAACAAATTGAACCCGATTGTTATTGTATCATAGAATTAAATGAATGCACTGTGTTTACTATGTAATGACATAATAGCTATGTGAAGAGGGTGACATATACGCTGTCGTTACCAAACAAAGCAAGCAGCATAGTAGCCAAAGAGAAGAAATCGCTGACATTAAAAGGTCGAATTTGAAAAAACAGAATGCTCTATTACAGCACAATTCATTTGTAAAACAAAAAAATCTGATTTGGACATCACGTGACTGCATCGTACGATTTGTTAAATTATACACATTTCTGCTGTATTTAATTTAAACTTATTTCCTCGAATTTCATTCGTGATATATTTCTCATGCAATTAATCTCACTTCGGGGCAAGACAAAAATTCATAAATCTCAGACCATCTGCATTAAAAGTTGTAAAATACTACATAACGTAAAACATAAAATACAGTTATTAACAATTTTAAAAGAAGCAATTTTTATAAATAAAATTTGAGTTTCTACGCGAAAAGGAGCAATTCGGCCAGTAGGCAGGAAGGCATATTTTTAGATGTAAAAATTTGAAAGTTTATTTACACAACAAAAAGGACACTGAATATGGTACACAAACTGGCTTAATTCACTATTCTGCTAAGAGTTCCAAATGTAAACAAATGGCGGCCTCGTTAGGTTCAGTACTGCTTAAACAACTCTTAAATTGTCGATAATTCTACAACTATAGCATGCAGTTTAACTAAAAACATAAAAACTTTCATTGGTATATAATAACAACACGATTCAATAACTTTTAAAATAAAAGAAACACAATTTGCAAAATATAAGAATAAAAACCTGAGTTCCGCGAGCGGGGTAACAGAGTGCTGCCGACTGGAAACGAAAACGGGAGATGCACTACATGTTACAGCTGTCCTATACGCAAAACTGCAACGTTCTGAAGCTACTCATTTTTGAGTTATGCGAGATGCATACGTACTTACCTACGTACAGACATCATCAAAAATATGTCCTGAATACATTTCAAATCCATCTTAAAATTCGTTTCAGAAAGAGCGTGCTTCAGTTTTTCCGTAGGTACTGATATCACGCACAAACATCGTTCAAGTGGATGGTAAAACTGATGATGAAGCAGTAACTAAAGTCAGCTTATTATTGTTCATTTGTTTGTCAATTTATCGATGATAAATTAATTAAATCCCGTTTGCTTGAGGCAACTGACGAAATGTGCTCAGAGGAAATGGATTTGTTTCGATTTTTCAGTATTTCGGTAAGAACAACTGTTACAAGAACAGAGGACATCGGGAGTAAACATGTCAGGTTATCGAGAGCCGCATAAAGATTCAGTTAAAAGATAAAGCATAAAATTTATCTATTGACAAATCGATAAACATTTTTGATACTTTACAACTGCGGCTTTTTAATTTTTAATCGAGTGATCAGTACTCAGTTTGAGGTTTCATTAGAATGAGCTTCTATGAAGAACAACTACAGTCGAAATATTTTCAAAAAAAGTCGAAAAGACACTACCACAGTAAAATTTAAATGCAATCAGTTAAAATCTGCCACAACCGACGGTGATAAAGCATGTGTTCAAGAATCGAATAATCGTATAAATTCTGAAAGACGGTAAATAAAAGAAATGTCAAAAACATCTGGTAATTCGCTGTTGTTCATTAGCTGGCTCTTTGTGGGAAACACGTTACCTATTGCATCATCTGTCATATGTTAATCACTCTCTTAGGATTAACCGTAATTAGTTTTGGGATATCAAAATAAATATCCTGTCCTTACGAAAATAGAGCGATTGAAACGTTTTAATGAAATATTTTTAGCCCAAAGGGGCAATTAACCCAGAAAGACTGCTAATTTTGTTTTGGCATTTTACGTTAGTTCACTACAAAAGGTGTTTTCCTTTTCAAATAGTTGTCACCAAATGATGGATCCCTGTATTATATTTAAAGAAATTAAATAATGAAGAACCTGCATGAATGTGTGCATGTTTCTGGCATTACGAAAAAAACAACGGTACCTAGAGAAATTAAATTTTGCATAAAGTAGTCCACCAATGGAATATTAGCATATAGAAGCTCCAATTTGGACTTTGGAATTCGTTTTATTATCTATTTCATATTTTGTAAACCTTTAACAATTTTTCGATTTACAAACTCGAAGATTTCAAAGCCAGCAATGTTAATACGGTATGAAAAATAAAAATTAAAAAAAAACTTTTTTTTATCTCCAGCGCGAGTGCCTGTGTATCAGAAATTCTAAAGATATGCTCTTTTTAAATCATTTTGTGGTATTGATGTTGAACCGAATTTTATGGTTTAAGTGCAAAGAGCATAATATTTAATAAGTAACGGCAGCACACAGAGCTTTAACAGACACCTCTTTCGGCGTAATATAAAGTCTGCAAGGTTTACTACTTTTTTTTTGTAAATCAGAAGTCTGTCCAGAACCACAGTTATCAATCAGTGGATGGCTGAGAAGCATTTCGTACAGACACAGTGAGATATCTTAAAATAGTAGTTAACATAAAATTACAAGGAAAACAATAGTCGTATATGAAACGTATTCTATCGTAAACCGAAAATTGCCACTGTTTTAAAAAGAAATCAAATAAAACGAATCTGACAATTTCCCATGTTGTAAAAATCTGAAATATCAGTGGAATTCCTATTCCCCAAAACATTCGGGGTGGATGTTGCATCTGAACGTAAACAGTAAACAGTATAAATAGCTGTTTTTGTTTTGTTTTGTTTTCTTTTTTCCAAAAAGTACTTGACTTCGCAATTAAAGAGCTTCCTTCAGAGCTTTAGTCGGAAGTGATTGATCTACAAATAATGATATTCTAAAAGTGATAGTAAAGGAAATGAATTTAAACGAATTCTATAAATATCTTTCAGAAGGTAAATACAGTCAATTAAAACCACGCACGTGGAGTTTTATGTCTGTGTATTTGAGAGTATTTACGAAAGAAAAAAGGCAGTTTGGAAAATGAATTATATAAACATAATTAGCAGACGGCCATTCGTAAACAATTTTAATTATGTCAAGTACTATTTCAAACTCCAGTATTATGAAGTGTTACATAGGGAAAACAATTGCTTTCATCGCATTACGCAAAATTTAATCTTTCTACAGAACAATTAATAAAAGAAAATATTTTTTTTCCTTTTTAAAGTCTGAGAAAATTTAGTATAAGCGTCATGTTAACAAAATTTAATCTTTTTTACAGTACCATTAGTAATAAATTAAAAATCTTTTATTCTTTTTGAAGTCTCGGCAAAATTAGTATAGGCTTTATGTAAAAATGTCACTTCCAATCAAAAAACATGTTGAACCTCCTTTTTGTTGTTACTTTATGAGTAAAGGTGGATGTATTTGATTTTGGTATCTCTCCCGTCGAGTAGCCTACACTTTTTTCTAGCCTAACCTTTCACATATACGTTTGCGGTCCTTCGATTATAAGAAGTGGTTAATGAACAAGTACAGATTTCAAATTTGTGGGAGCATTTCTCGAAAATCTATCACTAAATCGTGGTTATCGAAAAACTCATATTCCGTGTTTTGCATTCTACAAGTTCTGTAATTTTTTGAAATATTTTGCTGTATAAAAATGATCTTAAATCAATAATTTTATCCCGAACATCACTGTTACTAAATGTTACTAAATTTATCTTCGCAAATTTTTTTTTCAGTTTGCGCCCAAAAAAATTCATTTGGAGAACTTCTTAATTTATAGCGACCTATTTTCCTTTCCCTTTTTTTATTATATACGAGCTGAAAAATGGTTAAGTTCATCACTTTCAAATAATTTTAATAAAGTGCGTAAACCACATTTGCGATATTATCGCTTATATTAAATGCGCCAAATTTTAAAACGCGTCAGTGCGTAAATTCACGTTTATCTCAGGAAATTTTGAATTAAAAAACTATAACTTTTTGCATGTGTGCCTAGAAATACATCTAGTTTAAGGTGATGTTAAAAATTTTACAGTTTATAATCCAAAACGTTTTTTTTTGCAAAATTTATAAAAATTATTTAAAAACATAAATTTTAAAAATAAGTGATAGAAAATATGCGAATTATATTTGGATTAAGCCCAAATTTTGAATTCTGGAATTAGAAATCAAGTAAGTTTAAAGAAAAAAGAGATGTTAATAAATATACATCAAATTCAATTTATGTGGTGGAGCTCAAATTTCGTGAGCTAATTTTTTTAAAACTACTCGTGCGAATTTTACCCAACTTAGCAGTTTGGCATAATTTAAATTGTAGAATCAAAATATGGAGAAAAATTGGCATGCCATTCAGAAAAGTCCGATTTTGTGTCAAAATACCTATATTAAAACAATGCTGCATATAAATGTAATACATATCCTAAGTAGTGCCTTCGAGACGTAAGAATTGCAAGTTGAATTTTGTCAATCGGGCTGGTAGAACCGGAGATATAGAACTGTCCCCCAATTTTTTTCCGGCAGTTTACTTGTGACAGCCTTAATAAGGCAGTAATTGACTCATCGCTATGTCCTTAAGTACTACAGATATTTAGGAAAAGTATAAAAGACACTTTGTTTAAAACTAAGGAAGTGGGATAGAACGCACACCCTCTGCTTACGAATCAGCCAGAATTTATGGCAAGAACTTAGAGTAGAAATTCAATGTAAAACTAAATCCAGGTAGCTAACAGCCGAATGCTACTAGGGAGTTTCACTCTTGAAGTTTCACCGGGGTGAAATACTATCGGCATTTACAATGCACGGCCGAAGATAGGAATTCTTGATGTTACTTAGGCTCACTTGTCTGACAGTAACATCAGCCCAAGCTCACGAAATTCCTCTTGGCAAAGAGCGCAAGATAGGAGTGTCGTTGGCAACGGCCTTGAGAACCCTGCAGGTGACAGTGCAATTTAGCTCCCTTCCGCCTCCAATTTGGATGGAGAGCACCCCGGGAGGCCGGGTACGAGGGTCTCTCACCCCTCTTCCCTTCCACTAAACCACACGAGAAGACTTTCTGCTCTTCGTATATTTAGAGTGCCGCCATGCCACTATACACTTGCAAACATCCATGCCTTCTCCGGGATTCGAAACCGGGCCCTTTGGCATGGCAGTCAGCGACACACTAACCAGTATACCAGTTAGGCGGCCAAGAATTCATATATTAGATTAACACATCTAGCAACGAGGTCTTCATTAGAAAAAAAAAGCTTTTTCTAAACCATGTCAACCCACCAGCGCCCGAGCGGTAAAGCCGTTGAACACTGATTTTTCAGTCCGAGGTTCAAATCCCGCGAACGGCTTTGCTTCGTGGGCGTTTTCGTGGTTTTCCCCATGTGTAAAGTGTATACGAGCCAGTTTCTCTCAGAATGTCATCCATGAAGGCAACCCTTAGGCAGATAGCCCTTGAGGCTTTAAGGTAATCATATAAACCAAGCGAAACTAAACTATCTCAAAACATCACATAATATACGCGAGATAATTTGTATTTTGGCGGGAAAAACCGAAAAAATGAAAGCAGGGCAAAGTCTGAAAGCACAAAATAAATGGTTAAATAAATTAAATAAACCATACTGATATTACATTTAGGGGATAAGCGTCTCTTTGGTATTTTCATGATGCTAATGAAATGCCTGAAATGTTGAACCAATATTGTTTTTGTGATTCATGTCAAAGTGATTAGAGAGGGAATGTGGAGTGCAGTGAGCTTGCGGGAGATCAGATGTGGTGGCATGCATTGCTGTATCAAAATGAATTAAGTGATACTTAACCCGGCAGAAGGTTCAAGAAAAGTTACTAGATTAGGCGCATGGGGTATCACGTACACCAATGTTTAAAATACGATAAAAACAGTTTTATTTGTTTTTAAGGCTGTTTTTCTTTTATATCACGCGAATAAGACTTAAATTACAAAAAATTAATTTCCAAAGTAAGCTTACAGAGAGTTAAAATTAAGATTAAGGATATCAGGACTGAGTGTTCTGTGCATAGTTTTAGAAAACATGGTAAAGTACTTACAAGGGTTCTTCTTCTCAAGACCTGAACTGGAACAGAGAGCGGAAAATACGCTATGTTCTGGTGTAGATACTGTATTGGCGAATAACTGCACTTGGATTTGAAATCCTCTTTTATTAAATCACTATTATTTACACACTTCCCAACTCGGGAGGGATACAAAAAGTAAAAGACCACACTTGGGCCTAACTTAACAACCAAATAAATTTAATACTAAACCTAAATAGAAATGTAATTAAACTTTTCTCGCAGAGCAATTCGCGGAGTTTGGCCTCTAACTAACTGGTGCGTAGCAAGAAGTACTAATACTAGCGCACTTCAATTTATTTCAATATGCAATCACGTAGTAAGCACTATGGCTTATAATTTTATCTGCTAGCTGGTCAGGCGAACGTCGAGCAGACTGACCGTGATCTGAGACTAAAGCTCTCTCACACTAAGAGGTTTCTACCTCTGGTTTAAATAGTACTTGGCTGTACTTCAAAATTATCATAAGTTGAGAACGCGCGCTTCTTCTGACGGGAAGTTGAAACACAGAAGAGATAGAAAGATTTAAATTAAAATAAAACTTGGTTAGTTTAACTAAAACCTTACAAGGAAAATAATAACAAAATAAGCATCGTAACTCTAAGTTTTATTGCGTCTTTAATACACAATGCAACTTATTTTATTTGTTTACACTTTGAACAAAATTCATTCACGTGTTCTTAGCTCAGAAGAATTTTTCACATTTTAAATATAGTGCTTGCCGTCTTCTGTCCTTGGCTCCAAGGCATTCATTACAACTTTTATACTTTGTTGCTTCGAATTTTGCATATTCGTTTGAATTATTCCTCGAAACTTATGCTCTTCTTTTGCATGCAGTACGTAACATTCTAGGTAAAGTATCAATCTCTGATCGTTGTTTAATATTTTTTTTTATTAATTGTAATGCTACGTCCCTCAAAAACAGGCATCTGCTTCTGTATCTGGTAGGTGGGTTAGCAGTTGAAAGTAATATAATTCGAGCATTTATTGCAGCAACATTCAGTGTAGGAAGGAAATTACCATTGGCCACTTCCTTGTTATTCTGGCAATTGAATAACATTCTGCCATTTCATCCACAATTACTACTGCTTCCTTAGTCGTATTATAAAAATATATAATTTCCGGCGTTTTCTTTTCTTCAGTAGTGTCATCGATAGCATCATCGTTATATAATGTTAAAAGCATGAAAACAGTTGTTCCCTTTTTTAGAAACATAAGAAATTAATGCTTTACCTTTTTCGAAACCAAACAGCGTAGAAAATATTCCTGTTTTCATCTTCAGTTTCCGAAATGTAATCTTCTTCACTTTCAAATATTTCTAATCAGTCTCACAGCCGCTGCATTTCCAATTCATAGGGAGTCATTCTTTTTGTCGTAATGCACTTAGAAATCTTTTAAAATTTAATTTCAAATACTTTAAGATCGCTTGGGAGTAGAAATGTTTACTGTCGCACTCTAAAAATAAAATTTAAAATAAATATTCGGTCAGAAAAACACTTACGTGGACAGGCGCGGAAGTCACTTACTACTAGAAACTCAGCTACTGAATGTAGTACAGGATTTCAGTTTCAAAAGTTAGGAATTTTCCCCTTTTTTGTAAACTTGGGGTATGATACACGCCACGCGCTTTCCCGCGGGTTAAATGAACAAACACTGTAACTCAACTTGTAAAGACATTAGACTTGTCTAATTAGATATTAGACTTGTCTAATTGTAAAGACATTTCAAAAAATATTTTGAAAGCAAGAGAGATGAAAAATGAGCAATGCGCTCTCCTGGGCTTAAACCAGGGACTTCTCGAATACGCCCGTGAGCGTGCTGACCACTAAACCACGAAGGCATGCGAAGAAAACGGGAGAAACACCTTATACACCTCCCTTTTAAAGGCCAACTGGGAATTATGGGATCCAATGGTGGAGGATCATCATCCACCACTCTTTTAGTTCGGACGCCACTTGTAGAGATATTAGGTATTTTTTTAAAGCAAGAGAGAAGAAAAATGAGCAATACCCTCTTCGGGGTCGTATTCGAAAGGTCCGTGGTTCCGGAACTTGAACCACAGACGTTTCGAATACGCGCCTTGTGTACTGACCTACACCACGAAGGTATGCGAAGAAGGCGAAAGAAATACCTTATAAGCGGACACTACTGAACTTATGAACTGTAATATAGAATGAAAAGTTATGATTAAAACGCTCTCTGTTTACTATTATTCTTTAAATCCAGTCGACTTTTATAGGACTTATGCATTATTTTCTTTAGGATGAAGCATGGACAGTTCAAACGTCAAGACAGTAGCGTTCGAAAGGGTCGGGAAAAAAGTCAAGATCATGTTAAGTGTTTGAATTTCTATCAGATGGACAGACTTTTAACAGAATATGGCCTCACCAGTGGCTGAGTGATTAACACCGCGGAATGCTGGCAGTTTACCATGGGTTCAAAACCAGGACAACAGACTGAGTGCATGGTCATGTTTGGGGATTCCCGATCTGTAACCCGAGCGTAAGGTATTATACGTTAGAAATTTCCACGTGAAGGCATTTCTTCTCTTAGACAAATAGATTTCGTGAGTGTCACTGTACTTCCTTAACCGAACCTTAACAAAACATGCTGTTTAAATGTTTTGCTGTATTGAAGATAAGAAATTCGTAAGCAACTATCTGAATTGAGACATCTCAGTCATTTTATTTTGAATGATGATATAACTCCTCCTCACAATGCTCTTGTTTGTAAATTTGAAATCAACAGTTTCACATTATTGATTGCAAAGCTCATTATTATAACAATAGAATTCCAGTCAACAAAATTTCAGACATAAAAAATTCTATTATTCGAAATCTCTTGCTCTTCTAATACTAATATTAATTAGCTTCTGGCTACTAATAATGAGTCTTCTTAAATGCTTTTATTTTTTATTATTTTAATATTATATCATTGAAAACTAATACACTACACATTATAGTTTATGAAAATATTCTAATACAATAGCAGTGAACAACATGCTTTTTCTTTTTAAGATTAGTGTAAATATTATTTAATATGAAGTACGAATAAATATTCACATTTCGACTGTTCATACAAATTTATCATTACAAAATAATTATTTATTCATATTTCATTTAAAATATGAAGAAACTTAAGAAGTTTATTTTGATTTAATTTAATGTAACTGAATTCTGTTATATTAAAATATGATAAACGGAAAACTAAATAATTTTTTTTCACTTGCATTTCAATAATTATATATTTGGCTTAGAGATAACAGACATTTGAATTAACCGGTATTTTAAGTTACGCCGATCAGTTGTGTGCCTATGAATAATTCAGCTCCATTAAATATGAATTCTAATCTTAAGCGCTAAGAGATTTCGAAATTCACAAATGAGCTTAACGGACGTCCCAGGCTAAAGACGTGTACTGGCTGGTTGCCACAGAGCTCTCCCTAAGCTACCGATTTCGTCCCTCTTTAAACTCAATTTTCATTATAGTGAAGTTTGAGGGAAGAAGCAGAAGATACGAAACAGAATTAACATAAAAATAATGTTTCCATTAAAGAGAGAAAAAAGAAAAAAGGGAAGGAGAAAACCTTACAACTTTATATTGAAAGGGCTAGCTGTTTAGTTTATATTCTTTTAAGTTGCTTTTGATCTCTTTCATTTCATTCTGTATTTCATTTGCTTTGTTAAATTAATATATAAAGAGCTATAATGTGGAGTTTTATATTCCATTTACATAATTATAACACAGTTTATTAATACTTACAGCTCTCACATCTGACAAGTTTGGAACTCCATGATCTCCAGGGAACTTGTGACATTGCTATCTTCATCATTTTCCAAGCCAGCATCCAGGCTGAAGCTACTTTAAGCCAGATGACTTTCATATTCTTTAAAAGTGAGTTTGAAGTTTATGCTTCGGTTGGCAGATTTTTCTTGGGTCTTCCTGTCATTCTCCCAGCTTATCTGGGAAAAGAAATGATTTGAACGAATTTTAGATTTCTTCCCCTTTTGCGCAATCTTGTGGAACCCAGAAGAATTGAAACAAAAGTATTTTAGCGGATGAGGTGTAGAGGGAGATAACGGTGACCCAACACAATTACCACCATCCATCCTCCCTCAAACCCTAGCTCTCTCCTCGTGTCATTTCTTTTTCATGTTCCCTTCCCAACAAACCGACCTTTTACTTTGGTGCCGCTCCCTCTTATTTGCCACCAATTAAGGGGACAAGGCCTTTTGTTGAGAGGCTTTAGATGTTGGGCTCAATCAGGACGAGGGATGTCCGCGGTAGATTTGTTACACCTCCTTCCGACCGTCCGGCACGAGTCGAGATTTTCGCCATCAATCTCTGTAGACTAATGATAAGTCCTTATTGATTCCTCTCTGCATGTCACATTATATTTTACTTGCGAAGGAATGCATTTCCTTAGCTGTCGGAAAGAAATACTCAATGGCTTTGCTTTTCTATATCCGCAATATGAAGTATGCGTTATTTGATACTTGAAATACCCGTCATACGTAAATCTTGGCGTTTTAATTGCATTAATATGAATTTTAAACGCACATGGTTACTTTTCTCTGACAAAAACGATGTAACCTTTTACGGAAAAGATTCTAAGGCTTTATACTAAGGCAATGATTTCTCAAATTTGAATCGGGGACAGACTTTAATAGTTCGCTTGAGAAGTTTTAAAACGTTAAATTTCATATAAATACATTCATGTTAAATAATTTATAATTACGAAATAATCATTAATAATTATATTTTTATCCATTGTTACTTCATTATCACATTGCATCATTTTAGGAGATCTCTTTTTGCTGCCTTGTACGAAGTAAAGGAAATATTGCAATAGCGAAAAACTTTAGGTATCATTTTCATAGAAAATATGAATTTTGACCGGTCTGGGATCCATATGAAAGCCGTTTCTACGTGACATGTGTATGTACGGACAGTATCAAGGTCTCATATTCTCAAAGTGGATTTAAAATGGATTCCGAAGAAATTTTTTCGTGAAGTCTGTATGTACGTACATACTTACGTACGTATCTCGCATAACGTAAAAACAAATAGTCTCAGGACTATAAAATTTTGTATATCGAACTGCTGAAACATGTAGTTTTATACTTGCTTTTTTGGTTGCAATCGGCCGCAGCAAAATTCTCTCTATAGATACCAACTCTGATACTCGGTCTCGGTGAGCTCAGTTTTTTTTGTTCTTATATGTTGGTGAATTGTGTATTTTTGGGTTAAACGTGATTGGATTATGTTGTTCTTATGTTCTGTTTAAAGTATTTATGCCTTTAGTTAATCTGCATGCAAAAGTTGTAGAATTATCAGGAATTTAAAAGTTGTTTGAGTTCGACTAACCTAACGGAGCAGCCGTTTGTGTACATTTGAAATGTAGCAGAATATTGAATTAAGTCAGGTTCTGCACTTTCAGTGCCTTTCTACCGAGTGGAACCAAAAGTAAATTTTCAGTTTTGTGCTCCGAAAAATCTACCTTCTTCCCCGCTGGCCTAATTGCTTCGTTTTGTGCAGGAATTCTAATTTTGATTGTAAAATATTAACTGTTTTAACTGTAGTTTGAATTTTAGGTTTTTTTTATATATTTTTCAATATTTAATGAAGATGGTTTCAAGTTTTATGTAATTTTGCCTTCCCGCGAAGTGAAAACTGATTTAATTGAAAGAGAAATATATCTGTAATGAAATTCGTGGAAATAAATTTGAAATAAATGCAGGAAAAAAAGAGTATAATTTAATAGGCAAGGTAGTCATATACTATCCACATCAGACTTTTTTACTTGCTTTTCTAAAAATAGCTTATAAGAATTTTGGTACTAATAAATCGTTAAGTATATGCATGAAATTGTGAAGGTAAAATATTTGGAATATATTTGATGTGAAATAAAGGAAATTCTTTTTAAGTATTACGTAGTGACCATTCATAAAAGATAGGATAAACTAATGCAACGTATTTTTTGAATGCTTGTTGATGACTATTAATGACATTCTTTTCCATAATTGGCCGTTTTCTCTGTTGCATAAATTTATCATAAAACTAAAATATGTTAACCAGAAAATGCTTTTATTTAGAGAAGGGAATATTTTATGGATACCATAGGTCCATGTGTAATATGTTTAGTTTTGTTAGTTCTCACATCATTCTTTAATTTCACATCAGGTCACAAAAAAGGGGGTCTTAAAAGTGACGTAAATTTTGAATAAATCCCTATAGCAAAACATTTATCAGTCCTGGATTATCAAATATACTATATTATTTATCGACTGAAAGTGAATAATGCCATAAATTGATTTTTGTGTAGTTGAATGAAATGAAAAATAAAAAAAAATTAGATATAGTTATTTTAAAAATTTTTTTGACGAGTAAAACATTTTAGTAAATAAATTTACTCAGACTACAAATGTATTAGCAGATATTATTAATAGAAGTTATTTAATTAATTATTATGCTTAATTAGTTTTTGTTTGGAAGTGCCAGAGCATGAAATCTTCCTAAATCGAATATCTTAATATCTTCGTATATCTTTATGCTTACTTCAGAGTGTCTTTTTTAATCATTCTGTGAAATATGAATTAACATTATTCTCGAGTATTATAATTTTATCAGACTTAAGTCTTATTATATTTATCAATCTACGTTCCTTTTGCTTCCTGGAGACTCAACACTGTTTAAATTATTATTTTGTTACTAAACTGCTCCGTAACCATCTAATTTACATCACCTTTTGTCTCTTCAATAATTTCCCTTCCTAAAAGCAATTAATGGAAAGTTCCACTTAAGACTTTAAACATATTACATTAAAATTGGAGAGTGCTTGTTTTTGAATCATCAACGGAAATTTTCCTCGCAGCACGTGGACATAAATTTTCCCGAACCATTTCAAACGATGTATTTATTTATATGTTCTTAAGCAGTAACAGTTGTGGAAATTGCGTCATTTGTATCGAACTGGCCGTTATTGTTGCAATCAAAGTTTAGTATATTTTGCACACACGAACTTCTATTTAAAGTTTTGAATAACACATGAATCAATAGATTGAATTTACAATGTGCAGCTTCTAGCGAATTATTAAAATCACCTAAGAAAACGTATTCATTTTAAACTAATTTTAACAAATTCGGAAATTATTTTAAGTAATTCAAAAGGAACAAATCAAAAGATATTTAAATCATGGGGTTTTGGACAAAAGAACTTACTGAAAATGCCAAAACGTTGCAAAGCAAAATCGTTCTAAATATTGACCACTGGAGTTCCAGGTTT
>KK121896.1:28051-38539 GCA_000611955.2 Stegodyphus mimosarum | reverse complement strand
GATGAAAAGGACGCTGGATTATTGGACGAGCCAAATGACTAGACGTCGAACTACTGGATTCCTGCCGTATTATATCGAAATTGAAGTGAATGGACATAGGTCCTTCTTCGTCAGAAGAAAAAAAAATAGTAATCTCCTTAAATTTTTACTTCTTTGTACGAAGTAAAAAGGATTTATTGTAATCGCGAAAAACTTCGGGTGTCATATTTTAACGAAAATATCCATTTTGACCGCTATAGAATGCAATTCAGGAATGTTTATAGGTAATATCTAAATGCAAGGACAGAATAGAAGACTCGTTTTTGCCCCAAAAAATTATAAAACTGATTTAAAATGGATTCTGAAGAGGTTTTTTCGTGGTGTCTGTGCGTACGTACGTACGTACACGTATGTAGCATGTGTGTATCTCGCATAACTCAACAAACGACTAGCCTCAGAACTCTGAAATTTTGTACACAGGACTGTTATAACACGCAGATGTGCACATCCTATCTTGGTTGCAATCGGCCGCACCAAAAGTATATAAATATATGTATATATATATATATACTCTGTTACTCGGCTCAATGAGCTCAGTTTTTTTATTATATGTTTATAAATTGTGTACTTTTTGCTTTAAAAATGATTGAATTATGCTGTTGTTATCTTCAGGTTAAGGTTTCTATGCCTTTAGTTAACCTGCATGTTATAGTTGTAGAATGATCAGCAATTTAAAAGTTCTCTAATTGCGGCTACGCCTAATTTTTTACCAGAGCAGCCATATTTGTTTACATTTGAAACTTAGCATAATAGTGGATTTGTTGCCTGTCTGGAAAAACTAAGCTTCGCAACAACAAAGTAACGTCTTCTTTTATTATTGCGAATTAAATTATGCTTAATCCGTTCTGAAGTTATCATTCAAGTTATTAAATTATCCAATATTTTGATTCAGTATAGCGTCAGCAACAAATTAAGTCAGTTTCTATGCGTTCAGTCTCTTCTCGCCGAGTGAGACCAAAAGTAAACTTTCAGTTTCGAGCACCGAAATATCTGTCTTCTTCCCCGCTGGTCGAGTTGCTTCTTTTTGCGTAGAAACTGTAATTTAAATTGTAAAAGCTTTTTTTAATTGTCTTAACTGTATTTTGTGTTTTATGTTTTTCTATATCTTTCAATTTTTAATAGAGATATTTTGAGATTTTATGCACTTTTACCTTGTCACGAAGTGAGAACTGAATTAATTGAATGAGAAATACATCTCTAACAAAATTTGAGGAAATAAGTTTAAATGAAAGGCATGAAATAATGCGTATAATTTAATTTTGCGTAGAAGGAAGTCATGCGGTGTAGACATCCAGATTTTTACCATTATGATAATGTTCAAAATTTCAATCAAATGTTCACAGAAGTTGCTGCGTTTGCCTAGTAGAATTATGACAGAGAAGACATGATGCCACAAAAAAGATCGCAATAAACCTTCTTCCCCTCCATCTAGTAAGTTGAATGACATCTTCGCGCGAAAACTAGCAATTATATTTCATTTATAATTAAAGATCCTCTGATATATAAGTTTTAACACGCTTCGTCAATTGCAAAAAATGAGAAAGGTTTACAAATTTAAAAAGCTTACTTTTCATCAGGCATACTGAATGAACTCTTAATTTGGATGCACTTTTTATTATATGTCATAGCCCTACAACAGGATTAAAGGGCGGAGAATAATTTCTGTTAAAGGCAGATATGAAAAATGTATACTGAAAAAGAATTAGATAAGTTATAGGCATATATTATTGGGTTTGCTTGTAATTAATTTCCTTTTTGACTCACACCAGATACGTGAAATATGCCAGGAAATGCAATATAAATCTTAAATGGTCCCATGTCTTTCCATATTTAGTGTCAATTGCGTAAGTTAAAACTTGAGAAATCACCCAAAGTTTGTCTGCCTAAGGAGAAAGATGCCTTCTTAGAGTTATTTTGTTAAGAGAATCTGGCTACTATGGTAAGAAAATTAGGCTTAGCCGGCTGAAACACCTTTTAAATTGTTGGTAATTGTATTGCATTCAGGTTAACTAAAGGCATAAAACCTTATTCGAAACATAAGAACAACAGAAATCAATCATTTCTAAAGCAAAAAATGCACAATTTACCAACATAAAAGAAAAAAAAACTGAGCTTACGGAGGCGAGGCACTGTTACTCTGTTACTATATATATAATTTTGGTGTGGCCGACTGCTACCAAAAAGGGAGGTGCAGAACTGCATGCTATAGCAGTCCTATATATAAAATTTCAACGTTTTAAGGCTACTTGTTTTTGCGTTATGCGAGATACATACATACATACATACATACGTACATAGGTACAGACGCCACGGAGAAATCTCTTCTGAATCCATTTTAAATCAGTTTAATAATTCGTTTGGGAAAAAAAGAGTCATTTATTCTGTCCTTACATACAGAGATCACGCAAAAACATCGTTAAACTGCATTCGATAACGGTCAAAATGGATATTTTCGTTGAAATATGGTACCTGGAATTTTTCGTGTTTACAATAATTCCTTTACTTGGTACAAGGAAGTAAAAAAATGCAATTTTTAATTTTCATATTTAAAAATTTCACGGCTGTATATGAATCTAAATATTAAAAAAGTTCGGTATTTATTTGAAAATTTTGCTTAATATTAAAGACGATAGTGTTTCTATTTTGCTCTGTTTGGATTTCTTAAGTTGGATTTATTTTGTGGTATTTAATTTTTGCTCAAATTTAACAAATTGAAAACCTTTTTATCTTAGAATCAGAACTATTTTGATTTTAAAAACCTCAAATTAACTGCTTTAGTAAAATAATAAATGTATTCAATTTTTAAAACTATTATTAAAGAAAAAAGTCAACCGTTTAAATCGGAAACTATGTTTTTGTTTACTTCTCTTAAAATATCGTCTGAATTTCATCTACAGATATTTTAAATAAGCAAGATTTTATCGTGCCTGATTCCATTTAAATGTATTTGACTTTTGCTCCTAATTAATTAAAAATCACTTACTAAAAAGAAATTAATATTTAAAAAAGTGATTAAATGTTTAAAATTTTTGTGCAACAATAAAAAATAAATTCAATTCCTAAAACATTTATCTTGCAGTTGCTGTTGAGTTTTTTAATTCCAGTATCTAAGTTATCAATTCAAATCATATTCCAAATATGAGTTAAAGTGGAACACGAGCTGATTCGTATTTGATACGTATCTGAATTCGAATCCTCGAAATTGAAGATATTCTTCTTTTAAATTAAATTAAGATTATAGCCGAAATAAATTAATTTCATTGTAGGTTTTATTATTAAATTCCATATATATTACATTTAGAGTAGTTTCAGTATATGTTATAAGAAAATTTACAATTTAAGTTCTAAGACTGGATTTAATAAATAATAGGATTTAACTCGAGCTTCCACTATTGGAAATATGAATATATTCAGATTTAGAGTAGTGTAGTTTGTATAAGCTGGTATCTGAATGATTTAAGACTCTTAGATTATTATTTCTTAAAACATGATCACAATTTATCTTACTGAGAGAACAGACTTTGCATAATCATCCTGAGAGTCTTCGGAAGGAAAAAATAGTTTATTTCACGCAGATCAAAACAATTCAACAGAAGGTGATTACTCGGTGTGAATGTTAATGACTTTTAAACAGAACAGATTTCTCGCACTCTAGGCCTAAATGGAAGCTTTCATATGAACAAAGTATGATGTAATAAGAAAGAGGTAGAAATCCAACGTCATTTATCACAGCCAAATGTGCTATCTATCAACATTTATCATCTGGGACAGTCAAAGAGAGAAAGGTGTTTACCCTGTGGAAATGAATGACCAGGTTCCTCATGTGATGTGACAGTGAAGGCTTCATTTCTCCTTGATATGTTGAAGACTTTTGAGCATGTCTGCTTCCCGAATGCACAGACGTGAACCTTGGCAGAAGCATTTAACTTGTGGAGTGATATATTGCCTTTATAGGTTTTGCTCACAATCCCCTACAAACCTAATCAGCAAACAAGAAAGAGTATTTTTTCTTTTATTAGTTACACCATTCCGTTTGTTTTTGAAGATCGTTTCCGTTTTATACGTAAACCTCGAAATTAAACCTTCATCATCGCCGGAACAAGTTACTTCCATTTTGCCATTAAATTTTATATTAAAAAGTGTGTTGACATTAATTTTATTATTCAAGGTCTAACATTTTCCGTTTTTGTAACTGTATTCGAATTTTTCACTGTGATTTGCATATTTAGAGATATTACAAAATAATGGAAGAAACTTAAATAATTGTTGGTAACTGTTATTGACAAAATTCTGCCCTCTGCTGGGCGTACAGAGTAATTGGCTAGGTACGCAATTTTATTAGTCAGGGGGGCATAATTTCGCATTTAAAATTATTTCCTCTTGGAAGAAGAATGCAGATTAATTCGGTAAGAAGGAGAGAATTAATTAGCAATTACTGAATAAGAGATTACGAAGAATTTTATTCCTTGAATAAACATTTATGTAGCTTTGTTTGTAGAGGCATTAGGTTATTTAAAAGCAGGAGAAATAAAAAAAGAGTAATGCCCTCGCCGAGACTCGAGCCACGGGCCTCTCGAATATGCGCCGAGCGTGCTGACCACAACACCACGAAGCCATGGTAAGAAAGGCAGAAGAAATGCGTTTTATATTTACTTCCAGAGAGGTCGCAAATAGTTATATTATCACTTTGTTTAAAAATGTGCTGATATTTCAAAATTTCTAGAAGAATAACCAAGCAAATTAACATCTTATATACGAGTCAAGATCTCGAATATTTTTCATTAGTCACCCACTTCATTTATAAGGTATATCTCCTACATTCTTAGCGTGCCTTCGTGGTGTAATGGCCAGCACACTGAGCCGGTATTTCAGAGGTCCGTGGCTCGATTCCCGGCGAAGGAATTGCATATTTTTCATGTCTCCTGCTACTAAATAACCTAATGTCTCTACACTGGCGCCCGAACTAAAAGGGTTGTGGATGATGACTCTCCATACCCAGGATTTGGCGACTAGGTCCCCTAAAACCCTAGTCGCCCTTTAAAAAGGGGAGTATATAAGGTATATCTCCCACATTCTTAGCGTGCCTTCGTGGTGTAATGGCCAGCACACTGAGCCGGTATTTCAGAGGTCCGTGGTTCGATTCCCGGCGAAGGAACTGCATATTTTTCATGTCTCCTGCTACTAAATAACCTAATGTCTCTACACATTAAGACACTTAAAAAGCCGCAGATGTCATTAGAATGGTCCTTTTCTGAGGTTTGTGTAATTGTTTTGCTACTCAAAATTCTTAACGTCTGTTTGTTTATTACCAGAGAATATTCTTAAGTGCTATATGAATTGAGAGTTTTTGTATAGCACATCCGCTTACTCAGACACGATGTCTTGATGATATCGAGTTTTCAAAGCTTAGTCTTACAGCACATAAGATAATTTGAAAAACTGTCTTTACAGAATTGGGAGCCCTCGGACTTTTTAAATTTTCTAGGCATTTATAAGTAAACGTAATGTGCCAAAATTTCCTAACGTACTGTGTAATACTGGCGTAAGTAACGTACTGTGACATGGATCTTTCAATTTATGTTAAATCAAAACACATTTTTATGTAATTTAAATCATGATTTGTGATACAAATGCACGTCTGAATGCAACAATGTCATTTTTCAAAGACTACATGTTCATAACTTAGTTATGTGACCATGTACACAATCTAGTATGTAGGATTATATTAACAATTTACTATATGTACCACTCCGCAGATATTCTACTCTACTGTTGTTCTTATCTATTGCTCTACCGACTCATATGATACTTAATCAAGAATACATTTAGGTATTTGCTTTGGAATTTCGTGAAAAGTATCATTCAGGTATTTGGACATTTGTTTCCCAAATATATTTCGTGAATGGCCGAAACCATTGGTCATTTACCCGTCTTATCTGCGACAGCATTATCCAGAATGCACTAGATAGAATACATTGATACTGCAGCTGTCAGTAAGGGAGAAGGAAACACACAGACATGGTTCTGCTGTATACGAAACCGAATGCTGGAGGTCAGCCTTCTCTAATCAACAGATGGTCAAGAGTGAAATTTTATTGATATAAGTAGTATATAAATAAACGTAATATGCTCATAATTCGAACACTTTTCTAAATTTTTTATGATTCCATTTAATAGTTACTTGTGTCGAGTAGCTTCTTTATATTCCCTTATCCAGACAAAATTTATCCTCATATCATCGTTTTACTTCGAATTGCAGAAAGAATGCTTAGTGCAAATTTAACTTTCATTCAGGATTGCTTCAATAATTAGAATGGTTGCTTTCTGTAAATATTTAGAATTCCACTCAGATTTAAGTTTCCCAGACACCAAGCAATTAAAAAAGTTAATTGGAACAAAAGGTACCTAATTTTTTCCCTGTTTCGGTTAACTGAGCTCGAGAAAACGTATTCTTTTATTTAACCCTTTTGTTGAGTTTACCTTTTCCCGGGAACATAAGTTATATGTTTTTAAATCCTCTTATAATAGAAGTATTTAGAACTTTGACGGTTTTTCTGTCATTACAGATGAGTCTTTTTTAAGTGTAACTGGTATGTATTTGATAGACGCAAAATGTACAGGAAAGGGTGCAACAGTGGATTTATTTTAAAAACGTAAGCTCTTTCTAAGCAGCATTTGGCGATTTGGGGCAAGTATGCAATATTATATATATATGTGTGTGCGTGCTTATGTGTGTGTATGTAAATAGAGTGGAAAGATCTTTTAAACATGAAAATTACTTATCTGTGATAACTATTTATGTATCCATTCCAAAATACACTGGTTTCCAAAAATTAAGGAAAATCACAAAAATAGAGAACCCGCTTTCCAAAAATAAGCCAATTCGTACAAACCTCAAATATGTTGTCTAATGAGATATATTGCATAAGCCTGCAGTATGCAAATTAGCAGCCCTGCTGTCGCAATGCGTCATCTGCGAGGAGGATAAAATTGCCGGTTTGAGAGAAAGCCTGTAAATTTTGCTGTGATACTGAGACAAGAAATCTGGAATTGCCAGTTCGTAATAATGACCTCCAGGCATAGTTTTCCGAAAGAAAGGCGATGGAAAGCTATTGGGAGACTATTGGCAGAACAAAGTCAAACTTAAGTAGCCAAATAGCTAAATATGAGCTTAGCCCATCTATGGTTCATAGACTTTAGGAACAATTTCTAACCGCGGATTCGGCATCCAAGACGCTCAAACAAGGACGGCCAACCATTACGACGATCTCGAATGACCGATATTCGTTGTTATGCGCCCGAAGGTATAGAACCGCATCTCTAACTCAAGTCTGATCCTCCCTTTTCGCCACCACCAGAAGGTTGGTGTCAACGTCACCTATGCCTAGACCTCACGTAAGAACTGATGTCAAGCAAACATCTGTTTTGAATCCATTTTATGTTAATTTTCCAATCCGTTTTGGAAAAAATAGTCCTTTATTCTGTGAGTACGCACAGATGTGATGCACAAACATAGTTTAAATTTATTCGAGAGCTGTCAAAATGGTTATTTTGGCTGAAATATTGTACCCGAAATTTTTCGTATTACAATACTTCCTTTACTTCGTGCAAAGAAGTAAAAAATGGTGGTCTTCACCTGATTCTACATAAAGCTTCAATAACACCTTAGCTTCAAGCCACTTCCACAGAAAATCGACCACTTCTCACGTTTCCGTGATCTCTTCTTTTAGTTCTTCTAATCATGATTAGAAATATGCATTTGAAACAAAATCTTTTATTCGAGCTGTCCACACAATATTTTTAAAAAATAAAAGCTATTGTTGCGAAAAATTCAAGGGTTGCGCCTGTATGTAAGCTTTCCGGCATAGCACTAGGGTTACCATAAAATAGTGTATGGTAGGGTTGCCAGATTGGCGACTTTATCGCCCATTTGGCGACCAAATAGGCGATATCCCATGGTCCAATTGGGAAGCTTCTAGAATAACTTCCTGTCGAGCTATTTCTCGAAACGTGTGGAATCTAAGGAAAAGCTATATAAACCCCTGCGTTTCGGAGAGCCGGCATTGTATGTGAGAATAGCTGCTTACTGCGAGTAAGCTACGCGAGAGTTTTGTGAACGGAAAGCGATCGAGATAGTGCTTTGCCGTGAAGCTACCTTTACAGTATAGCTTGACAGTGTATTGGTGATTGTTCCACGGTGTTTATTATAAGTTTAGTGTTGCCGTGAAGCTACCTTTACAGTTACAGCCTGAAGCTGTGTTGCTGATTGTTACAACGTATTTATTGTAGATTTTCGACGCTTTTAAAGGTAATTTTGGAACTGTGCTGTAAACAGTGATTCTTGTAAATAAATTGTGCTTTTTATTGTTCTGCATCGTGTTTTCATCGGATACTCTCAAATCCACGAACCCGTATAACGCAACACTATATTACTTTTAATACTTTTAATTCTCTTTCGCTTTTATATAATTAAATTAACGATGCAGGAAATTTGTGTTCCTACTGTTTCGGTCTCGTCATTTCAGTCCCTCCATGCTGAGAATTAAGTAAAATTTTTTGTTACTAATATTTAGCTACATTTACAATTTCTTCTATTTTAAAGCATGAAATATTTTAAAGCAGCTTCCAGATAGAATGTGTAGCACAGCAGTTTCCTTCCATCGTATTTCCTTTATTGTTAGTTTAACGTACATAATTACATCTAATAATGCAGTTAAATATTACACGAAATTATTAACACGTAGTTACATCAAATTACATTATGAAAACATTTAGCTTTTATTCAATCAAGGTAAATTTTTCGCGCTTTTGCTCACGGCTTTCCTTTTACTTTTGTTTCGAGAACCTGCTATGATTTTTAGAATTCTTTCATTAGTTTTAATATACTTTATGCGGTTTCAATGCGTCTACGTTTAATAGCTATTGATTTATCAAAACCTCTCTGAATTTGAAGGTTTCCATTTTGCCATTTATATGTACATATGTATTTTGGGTATTTCTACTGCCCACTGCATTACTACAAGTAACTAAAGCATATATTACATTTAGTACATATACTGACTTTACGAAAATAGTAATCTTTGTTTAGCAATTATAAGTACCTCGTTTGACTTGTCAAAAGGAACATACAGGACAACAATTTACTCATTTCTTAGAAAACTGTAGCACAGAATTAAACGAAAGACTAATTAGAGGATAAATGGATGCACTTCGTACAAAACTAACATTTTTGTAATAGTATCGCTGTTCCTTTCTTGATGGTGAGTGAGGTACGTGGCTTATATCATGTAGTTTTTATGAAGAGTACATTACGTTGACGCTTCTAAAATGCACCACGGGGAGGAAAAGCTGGGTGGTGCAAAGGGAAGGAATAAGGGTTTATATTGCAGTACTGAAATAAACTGCTAAAATGCCGGTAATCACGAGACCAAAATCAGGATCGAAATGTCACGGACCCGTTAATTATACTGTATTCCTAATGGATCACAGTGATTTTTAATGTAAAATGTGGTATTTATATTTATTTTTATAGAATATTGTGCATTTTGGAAACTAAAAAAAGAACAGATTCCCATGTCGACCAATTATAGCTTATTCTTTGTTTAATAAGGAGTGTAGAGATTTATACAAAAGAAACCAACTCATCTCTGCAACCAAGACCTGGAAAATCTCTGTCTACTCGTAAATAAAAGCATCTTTTTAGAGTCAGTGCAGATCACTCATCGCTTTTTATTCGTTAATTAAATAGATAAGTTTCCTTTATTAAATTAGCGGAAACACTGCTTTAATTCCAAATTCAAAATCCAAATATATTATATAATATATAAAATATGAAGGAAAATTATTAACTTTAAAATGGAGAATAAAGACGAACTATTGCTTAATTTGGCTATCTTTCCTTTCTGTCCTAAAAGTGGAAATCGTTTATAATATTGTTTATAAAAACTTCATGGACTACGTCTTTCGAAATTAATCCGTTTCATGCTTGCTTATGTAACCCTACTGCAACGCGACAGCTCCTATCCAATTAGATTAAAGAAACTTTTGACTACATATTTCGCACCTTACTGATGTGTATTCCATTTTCCTGCTTCGACTCTGCTGATGCCAACACGCATCGCTTGCCTCTGCTATCTTTCCTCCATTCTCTAAGGAAATGTAAACTATATCGAATTGGAAGGTGCGCTTCGCTTCCATAACGATGATGAGCGAAGAATATGTATCACAACAGTTAATCCTCCAGAAATAAAGTATGCAATGTATCTTCGGTTACTTCTGCTAGATTTCCGTCTCCGTTACTCATTATTCAAAATACGTAGTAGTCTACTACACCCATTCCCAAACACTCCCGTTAAACACACACACACGCATCCTCAAAGGCATGGAAGAAAAAAAATGCAAAACCAATAAAATCCCAAATTTCTCATAAATGTATAAAAGTCAACATAC
>KK121896.1:1412-19026 GCA_000611955.2 Stegodyphus mimosarum | reverse complement strand
TAATAAATTAATAATAACGTTTTAACGACTTCTGTCTTCATTATAAAAATAGCAAAGCAATAATTTCTTCCTGCAGTTCTGATGCGCACATATAGAGGAAATCTGAACCCAACATTTGGACATTAATCTATCATGGGGTCTGAAATGGAATTCGGTATGAAAAGGGTAATTACGTCACTCCCTTTTATCTTCGCTGTTTTCTTCTGCTGCTTTACGCTGTGTCGCATTGGTGCTACTCACACACAGATTACTTTTCTAATTTCGTGCATTGTTTAAGAAATGTTATGTGTATAAAATTGTGGGGTGCATAGCGCATCCATAGTGATGATATGCATTACCAAGGAATAAAAGTTATGTTTCGAAAAGGCCAGGTCTTGAAGTTTTTTGGTTTATGCACCCATCTTTCTAACTACGTAATTGCGCTTCACCATCGCCAAAACCGTTGCAACTTTCTCTCTTCAAGTCATCTTATTACATGGATGGAGCAGTTATATTACTCATATATGACGGATTTTTTTTAAAAATGTAACATATCTGAATTTGTGATATGAATTATAGGAATTGGAAATCTTGATTGTAAGTAAATAAGATGTGAATAATGATTGGCTTCAAACAATATTGTTAAAATAAACTAAACCAAAGCAACAAGAAATATATTTAGAAGAGTGGCAAGACAGTGATCAATTAAAATTATGGTCCAGCTGTGAAGTGGAAATGAAATGATATCATCCAGAGGTTCTTGTGCTATTGTTTTATGCCCTTTTAAAGAGCATTGCCCATCTCAGGAATTTTGCAGGCGATTGATAGCCAAGAAGGTGTCTTCTCATCTCGACTGAAGCACATTCAATCCGAATTCAAAGCAGTTTTCATGTAACTACTTCATGCGTTCAGTAAGGCTAATTGAATGCAGGTTCTGTTCATTGAAAGTAAAACTAACTATCAGCTTTGGTAGCTGTGAGTACACATTGCTTTCCGTTGTAAATAATGTTGACTATAGCAACAAACTAGGCAAGGTTTTTTTGGTATATTCATGCACATTACTGTGCTGAGGAAAACATTTCTGATTGCACGCACGATCACAAATACGAATGCTTTCGCTAACTAATATTTCTGTCCACCATGACAAGTCTTGTTGTGTATAGAAAAGTTATGATTATAGGAATTCGTTTCAGCAAAATTAGTAGAATGCCTTCAACTAAAAAATGTATGTTATTATTTCTAAAGTATCCAAAGATTTTTGCTAATCTATTTTAGTCTTTGAGAAAGTGCAAAGAAATCTGCAAATTTCTTTCCACCTGATGAAGAGTTACCGGAACAATATTTGCCCTCGAAATCAAAAGCATCTTGACTAAAAATGTAAGCCACATACAAGATTGTTGTTTTGCTAATTTTCTTTATTGTTTCTCTAATAATGATTCCTGCTTTTGTTTAGGTTATCAACAAAATAAAGCAGAATACTTTTTTTCTTAAGTTACTTAATCAAATTACTGAGTTGCGTAATTTTCTTCCATTAGCAGATACACTCTTATCTTTCTTCATTCAAGAACAAAAACAACATTTAATGTTTTAAAACAATGTGGTATTATCCTGTGTCATAAGATAGTACATGCTTAATTGCAAGTCCTAGCAATTTGGAAGAGATAACATGTACATCATAGTTTCCGAAAAGAATTAAAAGTGTGCAGTAATCTAATTTATAATGATAACAGCAACTAATTTTAGGTTTCATTAAAGATGCATGCTTGTAGCGTTTAAGAAAGAGTACGCTTAAAGATTTTGAGAAGTACACTATCAATCCTAAAGTTCTGAAGAACTCGCTTAATTAGGTAAAATAAAAGTAACTTGAAATATCGCCTGTGGTTAAATTAGACCTTACAAATAAAATCAAAATGAAAGTAAATAATGGAAAACTGAAGTATGCATGACTCTCCTCAGAATACGGCGAATGTTCAATTCCGTTATCTGTCTTTTCACCTTGAAACAGCAATTACATTTTTCTTTGAAATTAAATTTCATTAAATGCTATTTTCATATTAATTTTTCACAGTGCTTTGTCTTAAATATAGAGGAATTAGCTATTCAACTTGTTTGTAGCGTTGTGGCATTGCATTTTGCTTCATTTTTCAGGTAACTGCAATTTTTTTGTCCTATATTTATTATTAGTACAAAGGGGCTTTGTCCCTGAAGGACTACTGTTTTCGTTTTGCGATTTTGCGTCGAAAAACTGTGAATGTTCGTTTCACTTTCCAAATTGTTGCCACAAATATTATTGACCTGTGTATTATATTTGAAGAAATTAAATAATGGAGAATCTGCATAAATGTACATTTCTTTCTCGCATTGTGACAAAACAACAGTACCTACAGCCATCAAGTTTTGAATGACGTAATCCTACTGCGAATATAGGCATCTGGAAGCCTAAATTTGAAATTTGGAATTTGGTTTATTATCGATTTTATGATTTGTAAAACTTCAACGAATTTTGATTAATAAAGTCAAGGATTTCAAAGCGAGCAATGGCAGTGTTGTACAGAAAAAACATTTTATCTCCAGTGCGTGAGACTGTGTACCACAAATTCTAAAGATATGCCAAATTTAAAATTATGTTGCGATATTGGCTCTCGAACTGAATTTTATGGTTTAGGGGCGAAGAACATGATATTTAATAAATAAAGGTAACACACAAAATGCTAAGAAAGCCTCTTTGGACGGCATTTAAAATCTGAAACCTTTCAGATTTTCTTTTTTATTTTTTATTCTTATCTTTTCACATATTTATTAAGCTTCACAGGAACTTAACATGAGGAAAGTTCATTCTTAAACACGTATAGTGAATACATTCATACCACTGCGGGTTATGTAAGTGAAAAGCAAAACTCAGAGGGGGATTGTTTGTTAGGAAGACTGGCACGAAGTAAAACTTGAACCACTTTAATTTCTTTCTACGTTGTCTTATCCCTTTAGATCTCTATCTATGGCGCTTGCCGTATTTTAATTCTTTTAGTCCACTTTCCGTGGCGTTCCCAGTACTTATCTCTTTTAAATTTCTTTCTGTGCAGATTTGTGAACTAAATAACATCTCGGATGTCTCTGGCCGAAACTGGAGGTTTTCTTGCCCAAAATACATAGGTAAGAGGACTGGTAACACCACTTTCAAATATGCAGAATGAATATCACTTAAACATAGCCCGAAAATGCAAATGGTGAGGACAAGGACTTATACTGCAGCATTTCCAAAACTTTTTGAATACTAAAAATTTTCAAACATTTTTAATTACTTAAGTTTTCGTTTCAGCTAAGCAAACCACAATTCAATAAACATAATATAACATTGATTTTGGATATATATATATATCGTTCTTCTTGATCACTTCTTTTCCGAACACCTTGTACATATTAAGTTCTTAAATATTTTGTAAAGTTTTTTATGTTAACTAAACAGTTATCTTACGATTTAGAACTTTGCTGTCACTTCTTCCTTCCATTTCCACCCCAGTATGCAAATTGGATTGCGTGTATTTATGACGACGATTTCAGATTGTGAAACTCGAGCCTCTCGAGGCCATGTTACTAGGTTGCTACCTCAAATAATATTTATAGTCTCCGGCCCTGCATTCTAATCGCCGATACTAAATCTCAATGCCGGTTAGCTTGTGAGAAAACTTTGTGTTAAATTGATCTGTGCAGCTTTTGGCTACTAGTTTATTTATTTTTTTAACATTTGAGCTTAGTATTATTTTAAGTTACCTCAACATAAGTGCTGGCTCAGCTTGTAAGCACCAAGTGCCTTCTTTACTTCTTTAGTTGAAATAAATACACCCTTCTAAAAGTTCAGTAGTTGTTTTAGACTTAAAGATAATTCATTGCCAGTCTGTCTGAAGCTTGGTTACAATTATGATTATTAAATTATGATACCTAAGAAGATAAATAAACTTTATAACTTCATTTAATATTTTATCTATAAAAGCAGGCTTATATATAGACTTCATAGTACTTATGCCAATATACTACAACTTCAGTAAATGCAAATACGTCTTGTTATTTAAATATCTGCACAATATATATTCTAAGAAACGTTAGCTTTATCTGATAGATAGTTGATGAAAGGATGACCTTAATTTTATGATAATTAAACTGAAGCTTAGATATTTTGCTAAATTTCTTATGAGCTTTACTTTTTTAATTGTATGTTCATTGACTCTTAGAAGCTACAAACAGTTTGTTGTGGATTGCATAAAACATAAGTAATGGTTTGCTGCTTCTTATTTAACAAATTTTTAAAGGGATTACTTCATTGAAACCAAAGAAAATATTTAGGGAATGAAATATATTTTACAAAACAATGGCCTACGTAAGATATTATCACCAGTGCGTAAAGAAAATTTAGCATTTTCTAACTAATATGCAAAATTACTATAAAGTATTGTTGCGAAAAATTCGGCGGTTGCGCCTGTATGTAAGCTTTCCGGCATAGCACTAGGGTTGCCATAAAATAGTGTATGGAGGGTTGCCAGATTGGCGACTTTATCGCCCATTTGGCGACCAAATAGGCGATATCCCATGGTCCAATCGGGAAGCTTCTAGAATAACTTCCTGTCGAGATATTTCTCGAAACGTGTGGAACCTAAGGAAAAGCTATATCCCCTGCGTTTCTGAGAGCCGACATTGTGAGAATAGCTGCTTACTGTGAGTGCTAAGCTACGCGAGAGTTTTGTGAACCGAAAGCGATCGAGATAGTGCTTTGCCGTGAAGCTACCTTTACAGTATAGCTTGACAGTGTATTGGTGATTGTTCCACGGTGTTTATTATAAGTTTAGTGTTGCCGTGAAGCTACCTTTACAGTTACAGCCTGAAGCTGTGTTGCTGATTGTTTCAGCGTATTTATTGTAGATTTCCGACGCTTTTAAAGGTGATTTTGGAACTGTGCTGTAAATAGTGATTCTTATAAATAAATTGTGATTTTTATTGTTCTGCATCGTGTTGTCATCGGATACTCTCAAATCCACGAATCCGTATAACGCAACAATATTTTCTCCCTCCTCTCAGCATGCCTTCGTGGTGTGAAGCTACGCGGTGTGTAACGATAGCAGACTTGGTGCGTATTCGAGAGTTCCAGGTTCGAGTCCCTGCGACGGCATTGCTCATTTTTCGTGTCCCCTGCTTCAAAAAACTTAACGTTTCTTGGCACCCGAACTAAAAGGTGGTGATTATAATTCGTCAACATCAGGATTTGGCGACTGGGTCCTTTCAGCCCCAGTCACCCTTTAAAAAGGGGAGAATATAAAGAATTTTCCCTCCATTCTGCATGCCTTCGCAGACAGTAACACTCTCGACGCGTATTCGAGAGGTCCAGGTCCGAGTTCCGAGACACAACGTTGCTCAAAAATGTCTCTTGTTTCAGAAGTCTTAATGAGTCTACAGTGGCGCCCGAACTAAAAGGTGGTGTACAATAATTCGTAATCACCAGCATTTGGGGATTGCTTCGATCCCCAGTCGATTCTGATCCCCAGTCTTCCTTTAAAAGGGGAAGTACGTAAGATATTTCCTTCCTCCTTTCTGCATGCCGTGGTGTAACCGTAGCGCACTTCTCGTGTATTCGAGAAGTTCGAGTTCCGGCAAGGGGCATTGCTCATTTTTCATACCTTCTACTTCCAAAAAAAAAAAAACACTTAATGACTTTACACTGTAATCAATCATAATTGCAAAGTAGTAAAACGTACATTTGAGAGCAGTGAGACGAAATAGATTTGTTCATTTCTGAATATCCTGTGCCGAGCAAGTCGTCGTTTAATTTTCGAGATTCGCATATCATTATTCTTCTACCTACGCATATAGTTACTAGTTTAACAGAATTATGTCTTATCCCAGAGAATAAGTCTTCGTCGCAAAGATCCAGCATAGATGTTGAATTTATTTTCCAGTTTTATTAGTCTTTCAGAAGTATTGTATTTGGCAAACTTGAATAAATTGTTCACGTAAATCAGCACGGGTATTAGCGTAAAGAAGTATAGATAAACATGACTGCAATCTTTACCTGAGTTATCATAAATCTTTAATTTTACTACTCTCTGACTTTAGCCTGAAGACTTTTACAGAATCTTTTCCGCTCCGTATTTTCGCCTGATTTGGGATCTAAGTACTCTTAATCTAAAGCAACTAATTTTGCGTAGCTCCTTAGGGCTTGTTAAATTAAATCGTGTTTGAAAAGTCTTAAATCTCATTGCATTGCATACGACACTAATTCCCGCTGTTAATCATCGTCAGCTTTTGTAATGAAAAATTTGTAATCTTTTAATATAAAGGTTTTGCTGATAATACTTCTACATTGTAATTCTAGAAAGGAAGATTTATTGCCTATATTGTTATTGTGCTTAGCTTCTCTAAGCAGAGCATGCAGTTATATTACTGGCTAATCAGCTATTTTAAAACTGCGAAGTAAGTTTAACGCAAGGTGTAAAGTAAGGTGGATTATTTCGCAGTTCAGGCTTGTCAATTTAAGCAGATATTATTTTACAAGAAATTATCTTTGTTTCACCAGTTTATCAAGTATTCATAGTAACTGCGTAGAGACATTACGATTATTTTGAAACAGGGGACTTGAGAAATGAGCAATGCCCTTGCCGGAACTTGAAGCACGGACCTCTAGAAAACGCGCCGAGCGTGCTGACCACTACACCACGAAGGCATGATAAGTAGGCCGGAGAAATACTCTATATATTACCCCTTTTAAAGGGCGCCTTTGGATTAGGGGAAACCAATCGCCAAATCTTAGTGGTGGAGAATCATCATCCACCACCTTTTTTAGTTCGGTCCCCACTGTAGAGACATTAGGTATTTTTCGAAAGCAGGATACATGAAAATTACCAATGCCCCCGCCGGGACTCGAAACACGGACCTCTTGAATACGCGCCAAGCATGCTGACCATTACACCACGAAGGTATGATAAGAAGGCAGGGGAAAACACCTTATAACTAAATAAGCAAAATCTAATTTCCACATGTAAGAAATTAATATTTATGTACAACTGTACAAATCATACAAAAAATAACTAATTAAGAATTACTGAATATGTAGAATCGGACTAGCAGAGTACAGATGCAACTTTTACAGTTGAATGTATAATAACCTTATTTACCTTAAGATATTTATTGTGCGTTTTATTTGTTACCTTGTCCAATGTAAACAAGGTACGCTGTTAATTATTCTCTAATGCTTTTAGTTTCTCATTATATATCTATTTATATACGTATATTGTTTCAAAAGAATGTAGTAGTAAAGATTTAAATTATAAATTATAAATGATATTTAATGATATCATTATATTTTTTAATTTGCTTTTTACGAATAGAAATTTTATTAAATTCTATATATATATATATATATATATATAGATATATAATTCTAGATATATAATTCATCTTATTCAGCGACACTAAGTGCTAGGGGATTTCGTCAAATTGAAAAATAATGTGGTAATTGAAATATTCTTTACAATTCGAAAATTAATATATTAAATGCAGCACTATCTACGCCCTCAAATTTAAATACGCACTGCTTAAAAACTAGTTTATAGCGAATATACATTTCAGTTGTCAGAATGAAACAAAGCTTATTAGAATGCTTAACCGCTTAATTAATACTGTTACGTTATTTCAAACAAAGGACACATTATACATAAAAAAATCTGATGTGGACACCAGATATTTTTCTTGTACAGACTACTAAATTATACATATTTTTGCTGTATTTCATTTAAACTTATTTCTACAAATTTCATTAAAGATATATTTCTCATCACATTAATTTAGCTCTCACTTCACGGCGAGGCAAACATACATAAAACTCAAAACACAATGATTAAAAATTGTAAAATACAGAAAAACATAAAACAAAAGATATATTTAAAAAATTGTTTTAAAATGAGAGATTTTTACGCAAATAAATAATTAAAAAATTTAGAGATTTTTACGCAAAAACAAGCAATTCGACCCACAAGTAGGAAGACAAAATTTCCGGTGCCCAAATCTGAAAATTTGCTTTTCGTCCTACTCTGCAATAAACACTGAAGTTGCTACTGAAATTGACTTAATTCACTATTCTACTTAGAGTTTCAAATATAATCAAATGACGGGTTCATTAGGCTTAGGTAACACTTAAACGACTTAAAATATTCATATTTCTACAACTATTCTATACAGATTAACTAAAGGCATCAAAACCTCAATAAAAGAGAATTGTACAACTACGTGTTATAGCAGTCACATATTCAAAATTTCAACGTTCTGAGGCTACTCGTTTATGAGTTACGCGGGATATATACGTACGTACGTACGTTAAGACAAAAATCCCTTCTGAATCCTTGTAAATCCCTTTTACAATGGGTTTTGACTTTTATTCTGTCCGTGTGTAGGGATCTCACGCAGAAACACCGTTTAAATGGATTGAAGAGAAGCCTAAATGGATATTTTCATTGAAATATAATACCCGAAGTTTTTCTCGATTACTTTTAACCAAAATGTAAAAATAAATGTAAAAGTTTGTTAAAGAACTATCCTCATGCTATAGTTCAGCATTTAATTAAAATTTGAGATATTGCTCTTCCGGTTACAACGACGGTTGTAAGGTCATAAGGTGTTTCTCCAGCTTTCTTAGCATGCCTTCGTGATGTAATGGTGAGCACACTCCGCGCGTGTTCGAGAGGTCCGAGGTTCAAGTTCCATCGAGGGTACTGCTCATTTTTCACTTCGCTCAGTGTAAAAAAAAACCTAATATGTCTGCAGTGGAGCCCGAACTAAAAAAAAGGTGGTGGACTATGATTGTTCACCACCAGAATTGGCGATTGGGTCTCCTAATCTCCAGTCGCTCTTTAAAAGTGCGGTATAAAAGGTATTTCTCCCACCTTCTTAGCATGCCTTCGTGGTGTAATGGTCCACACACTCGGTGTGTATTCGAGAGGACCGAGGTTCAAGCTCCGTCAAGGGCATTGCTCATTTTCAATGTCTCTCAGCATCAAAAAACCTAATGTCTCTACAAAGTTACCAGGCAGAATAAATTTTCAAGACTATACTTTGAAACTTAGTCTTCAAATTTATTTTATGTTTAATTCTGCGCACGATTGTCTTCATAAACGATGCTTTTCGTACACAATTAACTTGTGTAAGTAGTTTTTCTTACAAGTGGCGGAAATATTTTTTTCTTATGTACGCAGCATAAAAATATATTAGTATGACAAAATATATCAGTATTTTCTTCACTTTAAAGCAAATGATCTTCTTAATGACAATGAAAATATTATTATATTGATAAACAATAGACTGTTTAAAACGAAGGGACAGAACAGCTGCAGCACTTTATTCATACTGTATATGTAGGTTATTTGGAGACCACAGAAGATGTTACAACATTGGTGTTCTTGTACATTTCTGAGTGCATTCTTCTGTGTTTTGTTTGTTTAAAATATAATCTACTTAATTTTTACAAACCCAGTACTTTTAAAAACCAGTATTTGTATAAATACTCAGATACCAGTTTTTAATAACCAGATTTACATATCTAATATGTAGAACAGGATTTAAAAGGCTTTAAAAGTTAGGTACTCGAGCTATAGTACTAAAATTTGATTCTGATATAAACGCACATTAAAAAATATCACTCAATATATGACTTTGATTATGATTTCCGGACATTATTTTGTTGGAATTTAATCATGCTATTCATTACGATACTACTGCTAACAAATTTCTGAAGAAATTTAATAATCTTCATTTGAGAATCATTCAGCTTTAATATCAGATTTATTCACTAGAATTTCGATTTAAAGTATGCACAGTGAAAGAGAAAAGAAAAAGAATAGCGTAATCGGCATATTCAAACACAAAAGTAAAGAACTTTGATAAATTACAATGAAATTCATTTTGTTTTATATAACTTTAATTACTTGCACATGAATGTCTTTCATTTTATTTATTATTCATTTCAAATTTTATGCAAATAATTTATGCAATGAAACTTTCGAATTTTAAGTAAAGAAAGAAAAATATATGTACCAAGCATAGAGATTTAAATAAAACGAATTTTGATACTGTCGGAGAGAGAAAATTTCCTCTCAGAATACTTCTAGCTATTTTAATTTTATAACAAAACTAATATAAGATACTATGTATTCAAGTTAAAACTGGGGTGTTTATTTTTATTTGTTTAATGTTTTAAGCGATATAATGATATCCCATTGAACGGATTATAACTCAAACTGATCACTGTGCAAGGCCAAAAAAGGCGATAAAAATATTACTCTTTTTTACTGAAAGCAAAAATAACAAGCATAGTATCTAAGATAGTTACAAGATTATTTTATTATTTTAGGAAAAAAGGGGCCACATTTTAGCCACGAAATGATTTATTGCTTCTTAGATTTAGAATGGAGTTTCGTGTATCTTATTACAAATATGTTTTTAATGCATACTCCTTTTAAATTATGGTTTTTTGTAAATTGAATCGAATATTTTTGCAACTTACTCCCGATGTCCCAAAAGAATCGTATTTTGCTTTTCAGATTTTTTAAGGGAGCTAATGGAAGTATAGATTTGATGTAATTTACTGAATGGTAAAATATATTCCATTTAAATGATTACATCCTTTTTAATCTAATATAGGCTAATTTAAGGTCGAATATCTGGATATGTATGAAATTTTCTTGTACTCTTTTACATATTCCAATACTGTTTCTGAAATAATCATTAGATATAAGATATATATTTAATCACTAGATATGAGAAGTAATTTACTTCGAATTCTCTTTTCGCCTTCAACTTACTTTGTCGAAATTTAAGGCCAGATAGAAAAATCTGCGGTTTGGAATAAATGATCCCGAAAAAAGTTATCAAATTTTGATCGGATTAAGCTGATAGAAGTAAAACCATAACAATATAAGGCTTTTATTTGACCTTGCATTATTTTAAAGTAATAAATAGATAATAATAATAGACGTATAAATGAGATAGACTTAAATTAAGCTTAATTTACTACTGCTCTAGAATTCATACATCGTGGGAATTACTTAATAAGCTTTACTAACGTTATTTAATACCTTTCTTTATACCAGTTTTCGCCTCGATGTTCGCTCATTCGAGAATTTACGTAGCTTGGAATGGCAGGACGTTTCTCTTAAAAAATAAGCATTTTTACGAATAAGATTGATAGAGTTCTAGCCTGCACTCCACTATCCTGCCGATTGATGGAAACAGATTTCTGGTGACGCTAATTGTAGTCTTGCTGGTAATACTCAAACTGAGGTTAGATCCTGTTTGCTAAATGTGTATTCGAAATTCTGTTGCAGTCTAGTCAAACTTACAATGTCTACGGAAAGTTCTATTCAGTCTTATAACGTCTAGTTAAATTAAATTTAATTTGTTGAATTTATATCCATTTGTAAGGGAAGCTTTGTACTGAAGCCAGGTTCAGGTTGGCTGATAATTTTATGTTTGTATATTTTGATTTAGTCATTCACATGTGGCGAGAGGGAATAAACTTACTGTATTTTAACTCTGCAAGTGTTTTCTTGAGGGTTAGTGATTCTAGTGGTCGAAAAGCGCCTCACAGAACAGTTTTAACAGCTTATTGACACAGTATTGAGAAAGGTAAGTTATTTGGAGTCCACGGCAGGTGTTACAATTTGAGTTCATATTTGAGTATATCTGTCTTTTGTTTATTTAAATATCATGTACTTCATATTTTTTTTAAATCATTAGAATTCTAACTCCATAATGTTTAATATAAGAACTGGAAGTACTATGCCTATTTTTATATTATTTATCTTGAATAAATGCCACATTTCTCCAGCAAGTTTTAATATATGTATTTTATTTCATCCTAAAGAAAACACCTTTATGTTTTCCTGATGCAACATTTTATTTTGAGTTTCCCTCATTCAACAAATCAGATAGCAACGAAGCGTTTGCCATTTTCAGACCTGTCTGATCATGAGAATTAATTAATCCGCTATCTATTGTTCCACTCTTCCACTTCAAATCTGAATCCTTCTTCGGTATGAAGTATTCTGTGTTTTGTACTCAATCTATCGTAACCCATTGTACAGCTTACAGATGTTAACGAAAGGAAGAAATGACTTTCATAGAGACAATTTGTGCATCAAAAAACAACAGAGGTAAGCAGGGGAGAGAATAAAATGCAACCGGATATAAATAACCGGATATGTCATATAAATGAAATGCAGGGTGACCCAAAAGTCCGTTAACATTTAAAATTGACACAAATGCTTGAAATGGCATGGAGGTTTTTCTAAAGCAAAACGAAAAGCCAGCAAAGTCGCTGGGCAGCAAAATGTCCCTTCATGACTTTGTTACTTTTCTATCCTCGTCTCCGGGTGTTGATCACAGTGTGATGTGGATTTATCACATCAATCGTAATCGGACCCTCTTTCTTCAAGGAGCCCACCAGCGGCTGAGCGGTAAAGTCGCTGAACACTGGTAGTTCGGTCCGAGGTTCGAATCCCGCGAACGGGCTGGCTGCATGGGCGTTTTCGGGGTTTTTCCCATGTGTAACGTGTATACGAGCCAGTTTCCCTTAGAAAGTCCTCCACGAAGGCATCCCTCCTTTTAGGCAGATAGCCCTCGTGTGCTTTGCATAACTAAATAACCTAACCTAACCTTTCTTCAAGGAAATGAGTGTTTCTGCCTTTCAACTTGTCTGTGTGACGGGTACCAGGTGCGTTGATATGTTATAGAATCGCATCATCTTTAGTCTGCCTGATAAACACCTGTTCTAAAATATGACTTTTATGCAAGATGGTGCCCCACCCCATATTGCTATACGTGTGAAAGATCTCTTTTCCACATCGTTTGGTGAAGATCGCGTGCTGATCCACCACTTCTGCTATGCTCGCCCTCTCAAGTCCCCAGGTCTCAATCCGTGTGATTACTGGGTGTGGGGTTACCTGAAATCGCAAATCTGCCGCGATCGTCCGACCTCATTAAGGATGATAACAGACAACATTCTACAGCACTTTCTTACCATAACTACATATGTGCTGTACAGTGCTGTTCGCAACACTATCCATCGACTACAGTATTCTTGATGAATGACTGCCAACATGTTCAACATTTGTTATAAAGAACATAGTCTTTGCTAAAAATCAATTACTATGCTAATTGTTGCTTTTGTTATCATATGAAGGGACATATGTTGGCCGTTTTAAGCACTTTATTTGCTTTCAATAAAACCACATAACATTTCAAGCATGTGTGTGAGTTTTTACCTCTATAGCTACATTATTGGGTGAATTATTGAATTTTCAAATGTTAAAGGCCATTTAGATCCCCTGTATTTTGTTAGTAACGTATACAGGAACTTATCCGATCAGAGAAGAAATGGCCTAATAATGTAGTAGATGCATAAATGGGAAACAAAAGAAAAGTGTACTTCTAAGTGTTTGCCTCGTATCAGAAGCTAGTGAAGGCCGCCTTTCGCATGCATATAATGCGGCACGAATGCGCCTTTCGAAACAAAATCTAATGTTATGGAATAAAGTTTATACTTATATAAACCTTAAAGAGTGTACTCTCACGGTTAACAGGTCTACACCCCATTAAGCCCTACGTAATGTTTATGAAAATTTAGAAAAATTTTATTTTCCCAAGTATCAGTTGGTACGCGATTCCAGAGAAGAAGGTAAATCACGCCAAACAGAGATGTCCAAGATTTAAATGCATACACATTAATTTCGATATATATGTGCATAATTATCTCTCAATTATTATAGCATGGGGTGCTTAATAAATACATCCATAGTCATTCTTTAAAAAGTAATTTACGTAATTTCATCCTACGCATTAAATATTGGGTCGTCATATGTTTATTATTACCCTCATTTGCTGGAAAAAAAACTTTTCGTTGTTCCGTTTGAAGAACTCTAGATCTTAGTTGCTGCGATTTTTAAGTAGAAAAGTTAGAGGGATTTAAATAAAAGATATAACTGAAAATCAATGCTCTTGTGGTAAAAGATAATTTTGCCTTCTTTCCCTTTATTTTAGATTTAGATAAAAGTAGGAAATTTATTTCCTGTCAAGTAAAGAATTTGGATGGAGGAACTTTGCAATTCATGAGATTTAAATCACTTTTTTTTGTGCGTGTTTTACATTCCTGTTGAGAAACCATTCTTCCCAAATCCCTCTAGCAAAATTCTGGAGCGCCAATAACATGTTAGCAGAAATATTTCCAATGTTAAAGATATCATTCTGTTAAAATTAGAAAAGATGTATTTTGGGAGGTTATTCATTAACTGAATTTTTCCTTAATGTGATTTTTATTTCTTCTTAGTTTCAACTAATGAAGCTAATTTGAAGAGATCAAGAGCGCTTCTATTCTGGTACTCAGTCGTTGCAGAACGCATTGCGCTACTAAGGGTACTTATATAAAATTCTACTACGTATTCTTATTTAAATGCTGTGTTAAAAAAGAACTCACAAAAAATGACAACAATACTGGAAAACACACAATTGGCAAGTGAGTTTCCGAAATGATTTGTTTCCGAAAGTAGTTTAACTTTTAATAAGTGTATAAGGTATTTCTCCCCCCTTCTTAGCATGCCTTCGTGGTGTAATGACCAGCCCACTGGGCACGTATTCGAGAGGGCCGAGGTTCGACTCCCGATGAGGACATTGTTCGTTTTTCTCGTTTCCTGCTTCGAAATAACCTAATGTCTTCTCTATACTGGTGCCCGAAAACCAGGATTTGGAGGGGAGTATATAATGTATTTCTTCCGTCTTCTTTGCATGCCTTCGTGGTGTAATGGTCAACACATTGGTACGTATTCGACAGGCCCGAGGTTCGAATCCCGGCTAGGGTATTGCTCATTTCTTCGGTTTCCTGACTTCTAAGTTATTCTAAAATAGCGCCAACTAAACAAAAATAGTGGATGATAATTCTCCATAGCCAGGATTTGGCGGCTAGGTCCCCTAATCCCCAGTGGCCCTTTAACCCTTTGAAGGGCACCGGAATAAAAAATATACCGGATGTTTCTCAATTTTTTAACCTCCTAAAAGGTGATAATTTTTCTACACCAAAAGTTCTAATCTTGAGTTTCTAGTGTTTTCTTTTGATTCTAAATGGCAGCACTATCCTATGATTGCTCAATATTTTGCAATTATGAAATTAATATACCTCGTTTTAAGGTATCATGTTTGAAGATGCATAAATTCTATTGTTACGTATTACATATTTCAGTTCTGATTTAAATTATTTTAAAGGTAATGATTTATAAAGATTAATTTGTTTTTATTTTTGTAGTTGAACTTAAGTTTTTTGGCTTGTTGAAAAGTAATTGTTGTCATTTAATTTGTTTTCGTGACAGTTTTGGTTAACGCTGATTTTTAAGTTGCTTGAGTAATTAATTTTTCTTCTTTTCTTTTGGTTGGTTAACTATTTAAATTTCTGTTTATTTAATATTTTTTTTAACTTGGTTGTTAATGTTAATCTCTTGTTAAGTTGACCCTTAAGGTCATTTTTTTTAAAGTTCTTCTAAAGTTTTGTTTACACAAGTTGGTGTTTAAAGTCTTAAATAAGTTTTAATGTGCCCCCTTTTCTGCTAAATTTGGGATCCATATTTTCTGACTATGGTGGTCGTTTTGGTGTTGTGGAGAACATAAAAATTTTTTCATACTTAATTATTATATTTTAACTGAAGTAATTTTTATTTCCTTACTATGGTGGTCGTGTTTGGTGTTGTAATAAACCTAAGAAAATTATTTATGTAATTATTATACTTTAATTGTAGTACTTTTCAGCATTGAAATTAATTTGTGTTTAAAATCAAAAACTAATACCATATTCTTTCGAAAACTTTTCCGTTGCCTTGCTGGGATATCAAATTACTTACGACTTTGTTTTTCACGCCAGACAGGGTCTGGAAAGCATCTGTCAGCAACAGAACTTTTTGCACCCTGCTGGAGAGGGTAATTCCAACACTACTAACCCTACGTCAAGGTCGAGGGGACGGGGTGTTTTGCTTACTCGCAGGCTTTTTCTATGCTGGAGTGGGACCCCTCGACGAGGCTAGTTGTGCTGAGAGGTGACTGACCTTGGTGTATCAGCGATTATTCGCCAATTTCTGGAGTTCGAACTACATTGGCTTCACCTTCCTGTGTGTTTTTCCCCTGGGGTTGCCGGGCTGTTGGCTGTTTTCTTACCATCTAAAATCGCCAAACGAGCATTTTTGGCGAATGGAGTAAAAAGGCTGGGAGCTAGCTACGACGTCAGAGAGAGACAGAGACCAGAACGGGGAGAGAGACGTTGGCGACGAAGAGAAACGTACTATCTAGAGCCCCGAGAGTTGCTGTCTGCTTGATAGAACGATGTATGAAGGAAATGGAGGAGAGAAACCACCTAGGTTGGGCGACGAAATGAGGACGAACCCCACGTAGAAGGGGCGGAAGGCTCCGAAGCTACCTTTTCCTGTTCAGAGTTTCTAATTTTCATTCTTTTAGTTAAAATGTGGCTGCGCTGTGAGGTGGCCGAAGTTCACTTGTCGACGATGAAAACCAGCCTGTATCTACTATGTTAACTTCACTGTTTGGAACGGTATGAGAATTTTTTTGTTGTTATTCCACCTCACCGCCACCAATGTAAATATTTGTATTCAGTCAGATATCTCTTAATAAATTCTAATTTTAATTTTAACTTTTCTTGTAATGTTTTCACTTTTTAATTTAGAACACTGGACCCAGTAGCATTTAAGCACAACGCACAAATTTAATTATTTTGTTGGAGCATAATTTTAACACTATTTACTGTTTTCCTTGAAGCATAGTTACTGTATATTGTGTTTATCATGTATGTCACAAACTTTACATATTCATGTTATTTAGAAATGGTAATCCAAATATTGACTTTCATTTGATATGGAATTAAAACATAAACTAAACTCTTAAGTATAAAAAACCCCAACAAGAAAATGGTGCCGTGACCTCACGAATTTTGTTATATGCAATTTGTATTTTATTTTGTATTTGGTATGCACAAAAAAGGTGCCATGTATTCTAATTTATCATTTTTGGTCCAGTGTAATTTTAAAAATTGCTTTTGCTAACAGTGGTGGCAGTGTTATTATTAATTACTGGTATTATTTTCGTTATGTTGATAATTGATATGAATAATATTTCATGGTATGATATTTCATATTATAATATTTTTATGAGAACTGTTAAAAGTGCTGTTAATTGTGTAATTAAGCTACACAATTTTGCTTATATATATTTTGCTGTACTGTTTACCAGTGTTACATTATTTACACAAATTTAGTAGTATTGTATTATATTGTGTTACACATTTGTGAGTTAAATTGTTTAATATGACTACAAAAAGGAAGAGTTTAACTCCAGCGGCAACTAGAATGCCTGTAATTAACCGTTTAACTGGGGGTCGGAATCCTCAGCCTACTGCAAATAGAATCTCAGTTTTTGGGGCTGATCCCTTGGTGTCAATTCCCACTTTTACTGGGGCAGAAGGTACTACTCAGCTTAATGATTTTCTGGACAGAGTCAATTTAGTTGCAGCACATGTAGGCTGGGCTGACTCTGATAAGTTGACTGCTATTCGTGT
>KK121895.1:21651-77514 GCA_000611955.2 Stegodyphus mimosarum | reverse complement strand
CAGACGATAGTTCAACGCTACTTCAAGTGCGCATGCGCTATTCGTCAACATTCTCCTCTGTCCCAGACAGGCTGGCGCTAATAATTCTTAGCTAATACAAAACACTACCCATACTCGTTGTTACACTCAATACACAATACATGTTAGACACAATGCTAAACTTAATACAATGTATATTCTGTGCTACATATTATGCTGACTATAACTCTTGACAATTAATTATAAATTTAACATAGTTTCCTAAAAGTATAACTGATTAAATGAGACATGACTTGATTATATAATACATAACGTGATTTTAAAAGACATAGATTTTGATAAAGAATTCTTTAAAAAAAATCGCAAATAAAAAACAAGTTACATTATACAGAAACACACATGGATAAATCATGGGCAGGTTATTTTATGCCGTACTTATAGCATACAAAATACAAGTAACAGATTTTAAGGCATAATATATTCCATACTACTTCTAGTAGAATAACATTATGCCAACAGTTCATTTTTGCATAAATTTTGCGGTACTTCGAAAGCATACCAAAAATAACATTGTAATTATATATTCTCCAGCTTACATTGCGCATTGCTATATATAAAACACTATAAATATATACACTATAAATTTTACGATACACATTACACTGAACATTGGACTGCAATTTAGACACCTTTACAAACCTCGTTGCTATACTTTATACACAATGAGTACTAGCAATATTAGATACAATACTATATATATATATATATATAACTAGGCAGTATACAAATTGTCCTACACAATACATTATTCTCAAAACGATGTGCAATATTCTATTTACAATACACACATATTTACATTACTATACCTATGCAGTAATGTTCCTGTTGCAAATATACATATATATACCATTTACATTTAAAGATTATTATATCATATTTACATATATTTTTCGTACTCTCAGCCTAATGTTACTTTGCGCACTGACTCACAAAATGGACTTCTTGCAGAAGCCACTGGAAACCAGTAAGGGTTCATGCTCTATATCTCTGCGAATTGAAGACGACACATTCTCACGAAATTTTTAATGTGGACTACATAAATCCAGTCCTAGTGCCTCAAGTTTGTTCATAATGCTTTTGAGCTTCCTGAGGTTTGCTGGTTGCTTAATGAAGAAGCGTTTATAGGGAATGTCAGAATCAGGAAGTCTCATGTGCCATGCCTCAGTGAGAGGACAAGACGTAACGTAATGGTCAGGTGTGTCAACTTCATTACAAACACAGTGGTCAGTTGTTGCTAATCCCCTTTCGTAGAAATACTGTGGAAATGGTCCGTGGCCTGTGATGAAGCGGGAAAGAAAAGGGGCTGAGATGAGTCTATCTTGAGAAACTCTGTGAATGAAGTCATGGGTTCTACGGCCTTGCGATATAGAATCCCATTCCTCTTGCCATTGCTGCTGAGTTTTAACTCGGCAGACTCGCTTCAGGTAAGATTTTGGAAGCAGAATCTTGATATCCTGCGCACCGATATTCTTCGCAGCTTCTTTTGCGAAAGTGTCTGCATCCTCGTTGCCCCTGTGGCCCGCGTGCGCTTTAATCCATAAAATCTGGATATTGCGATTATGCGCATTTTCTTTGAGCAGACGTTGCATATCTGTTATTATCGGCGACGGATGGAATGGATCACGAAGAGCGAAGATTTATGACTGACTATCTGAGAAAATGCAAACTTCCTGATCAACAAAATTCATAGCTGCTGTGATAGCCTGACGCAATGCTACTGCTTCTGCTTGGAATACAGATCTGTTGACCCCAAGGTAATCTTTCCATGTTCCTAAAACTTCTTCACGACGTTTAATAATAAAAGCGCAGCCTGTCTCTTCGTTAATTTTTGAACCATCAGTAAATATGCTGATGGAGTTTGCTTGTCTTGCATCTCTTTCTCGTATTTCCCGAGATACAGAGATATGGGCATCAATGCCTATCCCATAACTAGCAGGCTGAACTTTAAGCTGACAATTTTTGCTTTCAAAGTCTGATGGGGCAAATGTAGCTCCTCTATATGATGCTGACTTCCTAAGTAGCGTGAAAGTTGAGGCAGTTGCCTCTTGTAATGGCGCTATTGGCAGGGGAGTAAGTCCAGCTATAACTGCTGCTGCTGCTGTGGCCGTTGTCCTGTATGCTTTCGTTATAGCAAGGACGAAAGGTCATTGGATGCTATTGAGTAATTTTAATTTCCTTGTAGTCATGGGTACTACCTAAATAGCTGCCCCATACAAAACTAATTTTTCAACTACTGTCTTGTAGATTGTCTTGAGAATGAGGGGTCGTATTCCCCAATCTTTGCCCTGCATATTTTTAATTTTATTCGCAATGCTGGTGGCCTTCACCCTTTGAACTTGCAGATGAGGAATCCAAGTGAAGTTTTCATCCAAGATGAGGCCGAGTAGTTTTAATTCCTTGACCCTCTTGACCGTCACTCCTCTCAGCTTGATGCACGGGTTCCTTATGATAGTTTGTTTAGGCTTGTGAAATATTATGTATTTAGATTTATCCTGCGATATTTTAAGGTGCTTTTCAGCGCAAAGGTTGTCAAAGAGCGAGATAACCTCGTTGCAGGTGTTCTCATATTCATCCCTGCTATGACCTCGAACGATGAAGGTGGCATCATCCGCGAAGGCTACTGTCTTTGTATGCGGCGGCCAGTGCGTATTCAAAATAGAATTAAACATGACACTCCAGAGATCTGGTCCAGGGCATGATCCCTGTGGACAGCCTCGTATTTGTCTTTTCTTCACTATGCCACCATTATAGACCGCGACAAAAGTTCGGTCACTGAGATAACTTTTAATTACCTGCAGTAGATTATTAGGCATTCTTGCCGCATATAGAGCTTCGATGATTGCAGGCCACCACAGGGAGTCAAACGCACTCTGTAAGTCAAGGCTAAGGACTACTGCATGCTGGTTATCTTCTCTAATTTTTGAACTTCGTCCTTCACAATACCAAGAGCATTAAGAGTGGAGCGGTTCTTCCTAAAGCCAAACTGCGCCTCTGAGATATGACCTGTCAAATTTAGATGATGCTTGATCCTCAGGATTGTGAGCTTCTCATAAATTTTGCCTAAAGCCGAAAGAAGACAGATAGGGCGGAAGGAGGCTGGATCTTTTTTGTCTCTTCCGGGTTTCTGAAACAAGACCACTTGCCCCATCTTAAAGGATTTAGGAAAATGTTGCAATGAAAAGAGCTTATTAAAGTAGGAGACGAGAAATTTCGGATTCGCTTTGTGCACCGCTCTAATGATATTGTAATCTAGAGAGTCAGGGCCTGGAGTCTTCTTCTTTGGCAGATTCCGCACAATTGCATATACTTCTGAATCAGTAAAAGGTACATCATTTGGAGTGTCTGATGTCAGCGAGAACGCTGGATGAGGCTGCAAGTCGGATGTGTCTTTTTCATATGAGGGAAAAACCGCATCTAGGATTCTTCTTATGGTTGCTCCCATGATACCTGACTCTCCATGGCCTTGGTCATCAAAGTATGGTGTTGAATTAATTTTAAAACTTTGTCGCTGGCTATTTTGTGCAGAATCCCATAGCTTTCTCTATGATCAGTGCAGAACTTTCTCCAGCTTTCAAGTTTCGCCCGTAGGATGGCTTTTTTATATTTGGCCTGCTCTTTATTATATTCTACGGACAGTAGTTGTTTGACTTCCTGATCTCTCTCTGCTTTCATGCGTCTGCGCATAGCTCTGGTACGACTACGCTGCAGCCCAATAACAAGAAATAAAGATCCAATAACAAGAAATATGATGAAGAATTTACGTCCTTTACTGGCAATTAAAATATACTTTCTGATAAAATTTCTTACAACGATAGCATACTCGGCGCGTATTCGAAAGGTCCAGGTTCGAGTCCCGGCGAGGGCATTGCAGATTTTTCTCATCTTCTGCTTCAAAATATTCTAATAACTTTACAAGTTAATTATGTTCTCAAAAATACTAATGCTTTCAGAGATAGTCAGCTTGCGAATATTGTGATAGGTTTGATTGTACCTCACTTATGTGTATACACATAATTAAAGTACAGATAACATATTTATATAAATCATGAAGCCTCTAACCCTCACTTCATTCTTATATAAATTTTGTATATATGAAAAGCTTTCACAACCATCAGCAATATTTCAGACTTAAATATTTAAATAAATTAATTAAAAATCTTATTTATCTTATATAAAAATTTAATAGCAGGTAAATTTTAACATTGTATAAAAATTACGTATAACATATTTCTCACAAAGATAACATATATTCTAGCTTGTTGCAATTAAATATTCTCGAATTCAATTTAAACACATATGTGTCAACAAAGCCTATTAACACATACATTATATATAATAAAAAACTATGCACAAAAACTGCTTTCAGCTGACTAAATCAACATTTGAAACTTAAAAAAAGTAATAATTTACCTTGCAATCTACCCCTCCCCCAGTAACGTTGAAATGATTTCCTGTGTATAATATTTTTGCCGAAGAACAAGCCAGTTTTCCTTAAGTCCTCATGAAAGTGTTCCTGCTGTTATACAGGTACCCCAGCATAATTTTGCCATAATAAAAAAATTTGAACTGAGCCAAATCGTACAGCAAATTAACAGGTTCACTTATTATACATTTTATATAAGTACATTGATAAATCTAGATTGGAGAACATTGATAGTTCGGTCAACTTTGTAATATTAAAATCCTAACAAAAAGGTTGTCTGCATGGGGATTTTTAAAGATTTCCCCCTGACATATAAAATAAATCTAAGATATGCAGTTTGTATTTCTATTTTTCGAAATCAATTTTCTGTAGAAAGTCCTCTACAAAGACAACCTTCTTTACCCAAACAGCTTTAAATTGCTTTACATTAATCAAATAACCAGGGTTACATAAAATATCAGTTTAAACCAAAAATTTCTTCCCATCAATTAGCATAATAAGCTAAGCGTTTACTACGACATAATAAGCTGAGAGTTTATAATATGATTTCCATTTACATAAAGCATAATATAATACATTGCTAATTATAATTAATACATCTGAAATACCTCGTAAAATTCTATTACTATTCTGCACACGTAGAAAGCGCGTGTTTACCCAATAGCTTTCTAACACACCTGCAGGCTTCATACCATACATTAAAAGTATTAAACATTCCCATAAAGAAAAATTTTAAAAAATATATATTTCCAGAAATCAAATTGATTTCTTCAGAAAAGTTAAATTAAATTTTTCATTCATTTTCAATTTCCATAGTTAATAAGTATTCTGTAAAGTAAAATTTTGTTTTTGTAATAAACAACATCCATCAATACTTACAATTAGCAAATACAAATAATTTTAAAACATGTTAAAGAGTTGTATCACTGTAATTAATTTAGTGATATATTTGGGAGTATTGTGGCATTTTATATATATTGCCATATTAATATATTAAGTACTGCATATTAGAACTATGCAGTTTTAAAAGTTAAACACATAACTGCAACAGCACATTATGGGCATTAAAGTAAATGTTGAGTGTAAATTTATATCAGAGAACAGCGTCTGTATCAATAAAAAAATTTTTTAGCCTACGCCTGCCAACCATTAAGCAACGAGCATCCCAGTAAAATGAAAAAAAAAAAAATAAATGAAAATGGGAATTAAAATTAGCATCAAAAGAGTTGTCATTAAAAAATTTTAAAACAATGGGCAGTTCTTGAGATGGTCGTCATCCATGTCACCCTGATGACATAAAGGGCAACAAGCTGAATCTTTGATTCCAGGACGACATAAATGCTTTGTAAATAATCATGTACAGTTAGCATTCGAAAACAAGCAACTCCAACAGATCGAGGTAAAGAATTGGGAATTCTATTCTTTTTGTTAAGCAGGATGTTCCACCTCTTACCCACAGGTGCCTTTCTTTGTATAAGGATATTCTATTATTCTTAATTTTATTGTGTACAATCCTTTTAATGTTACGCAAAGACAGAGAAGAATCAGGCTGAGCCATTAGAGAACCAGCTTTAGCAAGTCTATGAGCCTGCTCATTACCAAAAATGCCGCAATGGCTCGGAATCCATTGGAGGGTGATGTTTTCTCCAGAATTCCTAAGCAGTGCCGGATGTAGCCTTTTACCTTGGTGAGGCAAAAGCTTAACACTACCGCCCTCACCGGTCTTCCGTTAAGTTTCTCTAACAAATTTTAATTTCTTTTAATAAACTTAGAAATAGACGCGATTTGAGATAAAATGTAAAATCTATTTTACAGTAAGAAATTCTTTATATGCCATTTTTGTATAAAAGAAACTACTTAACAAATGGTTTAGTTTCTTTACTTACGGCAAAGCATAAGAAGGTTATCTGCCTAAGAGGAGAGATGCTTTCATTGAGAACTTTCTAAGAGTACTTGGCTCGTCTGAAAGTTACGCATGAGCGAAACGACGGAGACGTCCATGGAGCCAGCTAATTTCGTAGGATTCTAATCCCCGACCGAATTACAAGTGCTCAGACTTACCGCTCAGCCGCTGGTAGCTCGACACATACCAAAAGTCACATAATTAAAAACCCGTGCGAACCCTCCTAAATAATCCAAGCACTACTGAAATAATCAAATTCACATTTCCTGAAATAGGCATTTTTTTCAATATTTGCAACAATAACTACTCATATTAAAACATAATATTAATTGGAAACGACTCAGTACCAAACACTAAAATAGTTCAGCGCAATACAAAAATGGGAATCATACAATATTAAATAAATTTTATTTAAATGAATATAAGCAAATTACAAATCACTAATGCAATAAATAGATTGACTAATTTTATACCAATTTCTCTATACTTACAGTAACTTTAACCTAGCATGTTAAAAAATTCATTTTACAGTAACGCCTTTATGTAGCCTATTCAAGAATTCTACTATCGTTCTCACACAGCCTGATAACGTAATAAATATTTAGGTTTTCACACAAAAGACTAATTTTTGTACTGTAATAATCAAATTTACATTTTCTCTAAAATACGCAGTTTTGCAATATTTGCGACAATAACTAGCCAGATTTATAGAAAATGATTGAGTACTAAATACTAAAGCAGTTTAGAATAGTTCAAAAAATAGAAATGAGACATTACTAATTAATATCTTAAACAAATATATAAAAGTTACTAATCACAAATGACACGGATTCAATAATTAATACACCAATTTCTCTGAGTTAATAGCAACTTTAACCTGGTACTTTAAAACTTCATTTCACTATAAGGCCTTTACATAGGCTACTCAACTTTACAATAGAAATACGTTATTAATAATTACTGAAACTAGTATATACAAGTTACAAATGACTAATGCAATGAATAATTAAATTCCTTTTTATCAATAACATACTCAGATAAGTAAGTCCTAACTTTCAATCAAATATGCACTGGTAATAATCTTTAGTTACAGACAATGGATAACATAAATTGGAACAACAGATTAGCTCATTAATTACGTAACTTTCATGAACGTAGCATTTCATTAAATGTACATAAGAACAATACGGACTACTGCTGAAAGGAAAGGTTAGTATTCGCACTTCTTTTCATGATTCTTATTTCATTAATAATTTTAAGTTCTTACCTAACGCTCTTAAAATATTACGGGATTAAAATTTTACTCTGCAAGCCTTTTGTTCTGCAAATACGTCTATGGCATTATCAAAATTAATTCCATGTACTGTTTGATTTTCGATTGCCAGAATTGAGAGACTTGATGAACATTCCTGGCTCATCGATGATCGCAGATACTTTTTAATAAGTTTTAATTTTCTGAAACTTCGCTCACAGTTTGTGGATGTAGTTGGAAGCGTAGAGTACATCCGCAGCGCAATGCAAATATTGCAAAAGGCATCCTGCAAATCATAGGTGTAGATCTGTTGCAAGAGATAGAAAGAGCTAGCCTTTTTCATATCGCCGAATAACATTGAGGCTTATTCTTTAAAAACAGCAATTTTTTTTTTAATATGTGCTACAATATTTCTTTCTACTCTGAAAAATTTTTCTCAGCCCGTTCGTTTTAAGAATGGACTCTATATAAATTCTCTTCATTGAGATCGAAAAAAAAAAGATCCTGCTTAGATTGTAACTTTGATTGTCTTTATAAAATTTTATACTCTTATAATTCCAAGATTGGTTTCAAGAAGTAATAAAAAAAATGATGGGTTTAGAAGAAAAGGAGTTCTTAAAATTGGGCCTATCTAATTATGATCCAGAAGGACTGAATCCCAAAGATTCCAGAAGGGCATGATCCAAAGGAACTAGAAGGGGATTTTACATTAATCATCAAGATTAGCTTTTTAAATTTTTTTCAACCTTTACGAGAAGATTAGCTTTTTTTTCAACCTTTACGTTAACCATCAAGATTAGCGTTTTAAATTTTTTTCAACCTTTACCATCAAGATTAGCTTTTTAATTTTTTTTCAACCTATACCATCAAGATTAGCTTTTTAAATTTTTTTTCAAACTTTACGTAACCATCAAGGTTAGCTTTCTAATCATCAAGATTAGTCCTTTTTAATTTTTAAAACAAAAAATACGGTCTCAATGATGTAAACATTTTTTTTAAAGGAATAAAAATAATTATTCCGCGAGTATAAAAGAGCGTGTTCAATGGATTCATGCTACGCCGGTATCACGCTTTAATCTTGTAAGGTTTTAGTTTAAACTAACAAAGTTTTATATTAATTTCTCTTTCCTGTGAGCTCTTATTTCAACTTCCCGTTAGGATGAGCGCGCGTTTCAGCTTTACGTTAATTTGAAGTGGAGCCAAGCTTTTGTATTTAAAAGGTTAGCAAGGAACTTCTCGGTGTGAGAGAGCTTTTAGTCTCAGATCACTGCGGCTCTGTTCGACGTTCGCCTGACTAGCTAGTATTTAAATTCTAAGCCTTACAGCTGTTACTCTAATATTTATTGAAGTAATCTAAGTGCGTTAGTATTTGCCAAATCTTGCTACGCACCATTGATAGTTTAGCATAGAGGCCAACCTCGCGTGTAAAGCTCCGAGAGCAACGACTAATTAATTTCTACTCACTTTATTTTAAATTATTTGATTGTTCAGTTTAGACCCAAGTGCGGTCATTATTTTCTGTTATCCCTTCCGAGTTGGGAAGAGGCTGTAAATAGTGGTTTAATAAAAGCGTAATTTTAAACCCCTCTTACGTGCAGTTATTCTATCACTTAATCACAGTTATTCTACCACAGAACATAGCTGCATTCAGCTCCCTGTTCGAGATCAGGACTTTTATACGGTTACGAATATGTTCGCCAAAAGTACGCACAGAACACTCAGTCCTGACAATCTTACCTCGCGGTTGTAACTTCAGATACATATTGTGACCTCTGGATATCGCAACTGTAAGGATTTAAAATATTATTGTAATGCAAAGTATCACTAGGCGGAGAATCGTACCGACACGCTTCCTAATTTTTGTAGCAATAATTTCCGTCATAACTGACCAACCTGCATTCTTCAATTTTTTTTAAATTCTTTTTTTCACAAAAAGTGGCAGCACTGGCGGAAGGTTATCAGGCGCCCGCCTACAAAACAGCTGAAGTCAATCTCCCCCCTCTTTTTCATTTCCTTGTACGAAGTAAAAAGGAATTATTGTAATCGTGAAAATTTGGGGGTAACATAGTTTAACGAAAATATCCATTTTCACCGCTGTAGAATGTAATTTAACGATGACGATTAACGATAATTGTGCATGACATCTGTAGGTAAGAACAAACTAAAAAGCTCTTTTTTTTTCCAAACGAATTATAAAACTGATTTAAAATGGATTCAGAATAGGCCATGTTCTCTACAAAGCTCTTTTATTCAGTTAATTATTCAGTTTTCATCTGATAAAGAGATGGAAATGTTTTAATGCACTCTCTTCACTTTGTTATCTTGCCTTCCACAGTCAATTTATCATAATATTTCATGGAAAAAATTCCAATATGTTAGAAAAATTTGTTCAGAAATTTTTATTAAACGTTAAGATAAACGCAATGTTTCAGTGTCTTCTAATTTACTAAGTAAAATGTTTCTTATTACTTTAAATATTGAAATATTTCGAAATTAAAGTTCTATTCTACCCGCAACCAACCATTTAAATAGAAAGAAGGAAAAACAAAACATGAGAAACACATACACTTCAGTTTCTTTTCTACAATCACTAACAAACGTTAAGCACGAAGATGTAAAATGCAAAAAAATCAACAAATACTGCTTTGATTGACACAAAATTCGGCAGGAAAGTAGCATATATATTTATGCATAAAACAAAATCAATAATTATATTTAGAAATGAAAACAATATTAAATTTTTATCAGATAATGACATACTGGAGACTTAAGCAGAATTACGTATAAAGTGAAAATAAACAGCATAAAAAGTAAAAAAGGACCGTAATAGGGTATGTGACCCCCCCCCATCTGTATACAAAGTTTACACCTTGAGACCATGCTATCAATTAGGTGGTCAACCACCGCAGAAGCAATCGTCATTCTTCTTGTAGAGCAGTTCCCAGGTCAATAAGAGTGGCTAGAGGTGGAAAACGTGATGATACAGCACAGCCGAGAGCATCCCAAAGATTTTCAATGGGATTAAGTTCGGACAAATATGGTGGCCACGCGACACGCGCAATCCCTTCACTCTCCAGGTAGTCATCGACGATGTCAGCTCTATGGGGACGTGCGTTATCGTCCATTAAAAGAAAAGTAGGGCCAACTGCTGCAGCGTACAATCTGACAATGGGTTCTAGGACTTCATCTAGATACCGGACAGCCGTCAAAGAACCCCGTTTAAAGATGTGTAGGTTTGTGCGGTATCCTAATGAAATCCCTGCCCACACCATAATGCTTCCGCCTCGGAATGCGTGATGTTCGGTGATGTTTTGGGACTGATTGCGTGTTCGTTGTTCACGCCATATCCTTATACGCTTGTCATCTGGCTCCAGAGCAAATCTTGACTCATCAATAAACATGACATTGCCCCAGTCAGACACATTCCAATTGACATGTTCTCAAACATTGTAATCGTCCCCTCTTGATTGGACGGATAGAGGAACACAAACTCGAGGTACCCGGGGGTACACTCCACTCATATGTAAACTTCGGCGTATAGTAGCTGCAGATATCGCCTTACCAATGGACGCTGTAACCATAGATGTCACACGTGTGGAGGTCGCTCTGCGATTTCGCTTGGCTATAACAGCAATATATCGATCTTCCGCGGGGGTTGTAACCATTGGGCGCTAGGCTACAGGCCTTCGGACAACTGTCGGTGTGGTTTGGTATTGTTTCCATAAATGTGAAATTACAGAATGAGAACGCCGAAGAAAAGAGCAACATCTGTTATCGACTATCCTGCTTCAATGCGCCGCACAGCCCGCCAGCGCTCAGAATCTTCCATTCGTCTTCTGGAAATCATAGAAACACGTATGTCTTGAAAACAAATTGTACGAAAGTTTTAATCACCTTCTATCAGCGCTTACAATCAACTTCTGTAACCCTTCATAAAGCTGGCTTCTTATAAGACGGCCTTTTCTGCATATTTCTTGACATGAAAGCGCGATTGGTTGTTACCTAACATATTTGCATACTTCCATCTACCTCTGCAGCGAATTGTATCCTCTTCAATTCTGATTGGCTTCCGGAAATTAGCATTTTCTCTCCGAGCTTAACTTTTGGAAGTGAGTGTATGTTAATGCAGAAAGGCGATACTGCTTGTTGGCGTACCGAAGCTTAATTACTAATATTTTTATTATGTAAGGTTAAACAAGCAACATAATTTAGGAATCCTGAATAAATCAGTTTAAAGAGACGACAGTTTAAAGTATCTAACTGCAAAACAATTTTCATTGAAAACGGTTAAAAATCGGACATAGGTAGCGATGCCTGATTTTTTTAAATTTTTCTCTTTATATATTAGTGCAAGAGTTCCAGATTCATTTCAATTTTTACACAAATTTCATTTTAGAACATATTTCCTTAAAAATTGCAACATATACATGTTTATAAAATGATGGTTATGATATTTTTGTAACGTACTATGAATGTTTCACGTAGTCATTATGCAAAAATACAAGATTATTATTAGTTACTAAGGCTAATTGTTTGGTTGACTTATTCGAGTATGGAAAAGCACAGAAGAGTTATCTGCCTAAGAGGAGAAATGTGTTCGTGAAGGATGTTTTAAGGAAAATCACTCGTATCGATGTTGTACAAGAATCGAAAACGCCCATGTAGCCAGCCCGTTCGCTTGGAATCAAGCATGGTCAAGCTACCAGAGTTCAGCGACCTTACCGCTCGCTCGGTGGTGGGCATTAGTTTTAAAGCGTCATTCGTAGTATTGTGAAACATTTAAACATTCATGACAAACAATGCAAGCGCTATGAAATTTTAATATGTCAAAATATAGCTCACTCTTTCGCACCGTATATAGTATGTATACATATTGTTACGTGCGTACGGGTTCGTTATATATTGAATGCACAAGTCGTTAAAAAGTTAACAAAAATTTATTCTTTCCACAAGAAATAAATTAAAATGCAGAAATATTTCTTCACAGATCTTCGCACAATATCACAATATCTCAAACGTTTAGCAAAAACTCAGTTCAAAACAGATAAAATAATTCTATCTCACAGCGAAATCGCTACAATGAATACAGCATTAAGTAAACAAACAGCAGTTCGCTTTTTACAGCTACAAGTATAACAGCAACAACAACAACAACTAACTGAGATGAGCTGTTTCACCTCGGCTTTTATAAGCTTTTTAATTATCAGTAGAACAATCACGATTTTTCTAGATTTTTCTGGATGGCAACAGTAATTACGAGATATTTATTTATTAAGCATTAAATGCACGCGCTCTTTTATTTTTATTGTTATTTTTTTTTTGGCGTAGCTTTCTCTTCAAAAATCGTTTGCGTTGCTAAGGCAACATGAAGCAAATCTAATTACAATTCTAAATAAATAGCCAAATAAATGTGAAATTCGTAACATTGCCCCCTTCCCAAGGACTGCACGTCCCGGGCAGTACAATCCCTGGACAGGAAGCCAAACTTACAACTAAAGCATCAGTGCTATAATAAACATTACTTTATAATAACAAAATAAACAATAATTAAAATAAGTGACTTTCAGCAAATTAAATTCTATCCAACGCGAAATACAATTCAAATACTAAGTACAAATACTATCAAATACAAATGCTATTAAACACAAATACTTATCAAATACTACTACTTAACAAATACAAATCAAATACTAAATACAAATAGGACCATGGTCTTATACTATGTACATTACTATTTACAATTATATACACTACGTACTATGGCCATAGTAATGAACTAACCTGTCGTAATGAACGACTTTAGGTTTAGAGTTCGATGACTTACGGATCCGAACCACGACGTCGTTCAGCCTGTTTTGGACTGTATAAGGACCATCCCAAGGTGACTGTAGTTTCGGAGAAAGTCTATTCTGTCGAGTCGGACTCCATAACCACACCTTGTCTCCTTTGTTGAAACGATGGGCAGTAGCTGTCGTGTCGTAACGGGTGTTAATCTTGTTCGTCGCCAAGCTGACTCGCTTTCGTGTAGAACGGTGCTTCACTTCAAACCGGGTCTGGACATCTTGGATGTATTCCTCAGGCGATGAAGGCGCATCTGCAAGGCGGTCAGATAAGAAATCACAAGGCAGACGAAGATCACGACCGATGAGCATCTGGGTTGGAGAATTGCTGGTAGTCTCAGGTTTCTCTTCGATCTCAGTATGATTTCGGCCCCTTTCTGAGCAGGGTATTTCAGAAGACACGTCGGCGTTTCGTGGTGAAGATTCTTTCTGAGGATCGATAGTCATGGCCTCAAACGCTGAAAACAGTTTGTTGTTTTTGAAGTCTAAGCAAAAATTATATTTCCTTAAAAAGTCCAATCCTAGTATGCAGGGGTCTGTAATATTCGCCACATAGGCTGTGTGATGGTAGGCGGCACTTCCAAAGGTGATGTTCACGTTTAACTTTCCTTTTACGTCGATTTTCTCTCCAGACGCAGTCTCGAGGGTAACACAGGATGGCGTCCAAATCAGTTTATCCTTGAATTTCTGAGCTAAATCCTTCCGAATGATGGTAACATTAGCTCCTGTGTCAACGATCATGCTGCAAGGAACTCCGTCGATATGCCCATTAATGGATAGTCCGTTACTGTTGCCACTTGCTGCAGAAATCTTCAGCGCTTTAAAACGGGGTTGTTCACTATCGCTCAAACTCTGCTCCGCGATATGATCATTAATTTGCTTCTTGCGTCGTTGCTGGGAAATGATCTTACTTTCCGTGCTCTGGGGTGTTCTGCAGTCCCTTCGTAGGTGGCCTTCAGCTCCGCAGTTCCAGCATTTTGGTTCTTTGTCATTACTTTTCCATCTCATGGCATTTAATTGCGCTTTTGCATCATTCGTCTTATTTTCCGTGCTCTGTGATGTTCGGCAGTTCCTTCGCATGTGCCCTAACGCACCGCAGTTCCAGCATTTTACGGTCGGTATCTTATGACCAATTTTCCGCTGCAGGGCATTCAGTTGTCTTGTTAAGTCATCTAAACGAGTCATCAATTGATTCACTGGCTCGTGGACTCGCACAGCTCTGAGTGAGTGGTGACCTTTACGAGTTGCTTGCTGAGCTGCCTCAAATTTCATGGCGTACACCAGAGCACTTTTTAAGTCCTTCACATCAGCCATTCTCAGTGCTTTCTGTATTTCAGGATCCCGGATGCCATCGATGAAGTATTGCAGGGACAGGATTTCTCTTGTTTCTGTCGGGCACTCCGAAAAGGCGAGGTGGGACAGCCTTTCAACATCCGTGGCGAGCTCCTGGAGTGTTTCCGTAGGCTTCTGTTGACGGGATTTTAACTGCAGCCTGCTGTAATCTTTTAAACACTTCTCTCCAAAACGCAGCTCTAAAGCACTGGACAGAGCTTCGAAATCTAGCCTTTTGTTTTCGGGAAGAGTTTGAAGGATGTCCGCTGCGTCTGCTCTCAAAGAAGCCGCAAGGTGACAGGCCTTAGCTTGGGAATCCCATCCATTTGCTTCCGCAACTATAGAAAATTGTGTCTTATACACTTGCCAGGAGGTCTTCCCATCATATGTCGATAGCTTCAGAGAAGGATGCGCAGGCATGGCTAGGAATTTAAAAGTATCCGAATTGCTTCCTGCCATCGCTACGAATTTCTTTAAAGTATCAACTTCTTTGGCAACTGCGGAAACTTTGTCATCAATTTGTTGTTCCACTGCAGAAACTCTTTCTTGAATTTGTTCTTTCACAGCAGAAACTCTGTAATCGATTTGTTGTTCTACGGCAGAAACTCTCTCTTCTATTTGTTCTTTGACAGAAGAAACTTTATTTTCAACCGCGTCTATTCTGCCTTCCATAGTCTCAAATTTATTTTCTATTATGCAAGTAATTTCCTTTTTCATTTCTTCTTGACTTGCTTTAACGGCTCTCATTTCTTCCTTAACAGATTTCTCCATCTTTTCTTGAACAGAATTCATTTCATCTTTAACAGATTCTTGACCAACTTTCATGTCCTCTTTAATGGATTTCATCTCTTCTTTCACGGAATCTTGGCCAGCTTTAATTTCTTCTTTAAATGCAGCAAAGGCTGCCATAAATTGCCTTAATTGTTCTTCCATTGCTCTAGTTAATGGCATTCAAAATATCCCACTTCTGACACCAAAAATTGTTACGTGCGTACGGGTTCGTTATATATTGAATGCACAAGTCGTTAAAAAGTTAACAAAAATTTATTCTTTCCACAAGAAATAAATTAAAATGCAGAAATATTTCTTCACAGATCTTCGCACAATATCACAATATCTCAAACGTTTAGCAAAAACTCAGTTCAAAACAGATAAAATAATTCTATCTCACAGCGAAATCGCTACAATGAATACAGCATTAAGTAAACAAACAGCAGTTCGCTTTTTACAGCTACAAGTATAACAGCAACAACAACAACAACTAACTGAGATGAGCTGTTTCACCTCGGCTTTTATAAGCTTTTTAATTATCAGTAGAACAATCACGATTTTTCTAGATTTTTCTGGATGGCAACAATAATTACGAGATATTTATTTATTAAGCATTAAATGCACGCGCTCTTTTATTTTTATTGTTATTTTTTTCTTCGACGTAGCTTTCTCTTCAAAAATCGTCTGCGTTGCTAAGGCAACATGAAGCAAATCTAATTACAATTCTAAATAAATAGCCAAATAAATTTGAAATTCGTAACAATATTATATATTTCCTCAGAGATTATTGAGCTCATTTTTCCTTGTTACGACAGATATTTATACGTCAGTCCATTTCGTCCTTTACTATCTGACGTGGCAGCGTAATGGCAACACACTTCTCAGCATGCTGGTCAACTCTGGTCGATGTAATTAAAATATTGGCAAGCATATCAGAACAGCAACATCTTCTGTCGGCACGCCACAGCAACTATGCGATCAAATTAATAAAAATAAAAAAGGGGGAGGCTAGATAATGGCTTTTTTTAACAGAATTTCAGTTGCCATGATCTATCGCAGTGGTTTCCAAACTTTATTTTATCACGGCTCCCTTAAAAATATTTGGCGCCTCCCTTCCATTTTATAAAATACTACAAATACACAAATTCTTAATACTAAAAAATTTATTAAGATACACTCTTATACACAAGAAAAAACGAATAACAATATTTTATTATTGTCGCTTAATGAGATGGATGTGCTTGCCTATTAGCGCAAAGTTTATCAAATCTCGGTGTCATTGATGAGATAATTACACGAAGCTCCTTTTCTACAACCAAACGAGCACGATATTTCGATTTTATTGCAGCTAATGCAGAAAATCCTGTTTCGCATAAAAAAGATGTTGCGATACTTGATGCAGAAATACTTTTAAAACTTTATTTGACAAAATATTATGTCCACTCTTAATATCTAGCCAAAATTGAATCAGAGATACATTCTGAAATTTTTGTATTAAAGAAGTATCACAAGATAGTTCAATCAAGTTTTCTTTCTCAATACCTGTTAATTCAAATTCGTCATTTTCTTCGTCGATAAATGGATTCTGTATCCACGCATATTTTGTAAAATCAAGATCATCAAAATAATTCGAAAAATGAATTAACAAACCATCCAAGTGTTCAACAAATAGATTTTTATTTGCTTCTATATTAACTTGGATGCATAAATTTAAAAGTGGAAATATGTCGAACCTATTTTTTTTCAAATTTATCTTCCATATCTCCATTTTTTAATGAACTCTTTTCACTTTATCTTTTTGAATCAATAAATGCATTTGTGGCCCTTGCATCGATTTATTCAAAACACTCAATTTTCCGAAAGTTTCCACCAAATAGGTAATTTTAATAACAAAATTATTATCCCTAAACATATTTGCATTCTCATTATGATTTTCTTCGAGAAAAATTGCAATTTCTTTTTTGAGTTCAAGTACCCTCTGAATCACTTTTGCACGAGATAGCCAGCGCACTTCACAATAATACAAAAGTGAGGTGTAAGCAGCTTCCATATCTTCACACAGCTTTGCAAATAACCTAACTTTTAATGGACTGTTTTTTATGTAGTTTACAACTTTCGTTACTTTTGTAAAAACGTAGTTAAGTTCCTCACTCATATTTTTTGAGAAGTGCTGCTTTGTGGATCATGCAGTGCATACAGAGAACATCGGTTGTTTTCCTTTAATTAGTGCTTCAAGGCTAGTTTTGTGTCCTGACATTGACTGTGCACCGTCTGTACAAAGCCCAATGCAATTATTTCACAATATGCCATTCTCATCAAAAAAATTGTCGATTATATTAAAAATTTCACTGGATGTGGCTTTGCCAGGAATGGGTTTGCAAAATAATATATCTTCAATTATATTATTCTCTTCAACATATCGAACATATGCAATTAAATGTGCGTCTTTAACTATATCTACTTGTAAGGCGAATTTTGAACTGCGCATCTGAGAAACTAATTGATCGCAAAGATCGTCAGATATATCATCGATTCTTCTGCCAACAGTGTTATCAGCAAGCGGTATTTGTCGCAACTGTTTTGCATATGATTCACCAAACATTGTTTTGACCATATCAATAGCTGCTGGCAAAACTAATGTTTCTCCTATTGTGTGTGGTTTCTTACACTTCGCGATTCTGTAAAATACTAAGTACGATGCTAGTAACGCATTTGATGGAATATGAACTGTTTTTTTTTGAACGTTTGCTTTTGTTTAGTGAACTCATCCCATTTTCTTTGAAAAAATTCTTGGGATTCGCCAACGTATTGAGAATTCATAGTTTCAATGTGGCGTTTTAATTTTCCGGGTCTCATACTATCAGCAGACAAAACTTTCGAACAAAGCAAACACTTTGGTTTTTCCATATTATCAGTAATAACACTTGTAAATCCGAACGATAAATAAGACGAATCGTATTTTCTTGTCTTGGGACTTCTTCCTTCCTGATTCCTTACTACTTGTGCCAACATTACATTCTTCATTATTAATGGATTTTCTGTTATAACCAGTCAATAACTTATCCATTTCTCTAAAAGTATTAGGATAATTAATTTATTGTTCTGAAAAAAATTTAACTTTATTAAATTATTTACTATTGTGATCAGTGAGTAATTAGGTACGTCAAAATAAAATAAGAAACACAATGTAACACTGCTGACCTAAACTGAAGTCGATATTGTGTCGATTTTTAGAGAGTTACTGGTCGGCCAAGCAACATAGTAATTAATATGTACCTATATGTTACGTATTGTATTAGTGCATGTGCACCAATACTGGCTAATATTTGCCCCTTCCATGCCTCCCAGTTTGCGATCTATCGGGTAGTGGTAAAATTTAAAAAATCGTTTCAGATATTATGCATAATCCTGTATAAGCAATTACTAAACGTTTACTTCTAATAGTAATTCAACTTTAGATTGGCGTTAATTTTATGCATAAACAAAAGTTGCTCTATATCAGCTGTAATCTAACACTAAAGTTCAATTAATTTTAAAGCTGATAGTATAACATTGCTAAAGATGCACAGAAGCTAAACGAATTTACAACACATTTTACAGGGGCAGTTATCAGTATTCTTAAACACTCATGGAACTTTACTTGATTTTTTTTTATTCTTTTATCTCCCCCCTTTTTTTCTGTTTAATGGCTACAAAGATGAAAGGGGCACAATTTTCTAAATCTTTTCTTTTACAGGAAAGCACAAGCCTAACAATTTCTTCTGGAAAATGCCAGTTCATTATTGAAACATAAAATTAAACCTAGTCAGTTCATTGTAACACTAAAACCGAGCCATCATGCTGTGCCAACTGCGGGAAGTTTCACAAGACCAGTTTTCAAGACTATGCCTTTTACCCAAAACAATGCTCAGCACAAGTTACCCAAGGAATAGCATACGCAGATTCAATCATTTCATTAAGAATGAGCAAAAATTTTAATTAGCAAAAAGAAGAGCAAAAACTTTAACCTCCCTCAATAACTTTGTGTACACAATTATTAGCCCAAAAATGTTTTATCGCCAAGTTATTACAGTTTTTACTCACAACATGGAAAAATTTGTAAAATTAATATACATAAATTAATATTCAAATATTTATCTGCAGCTCAAAACATAATTACAAAATGCATGCGAAATACATTTAAGATACAAGCAAATCGAATTGCAAATAACTAATGGCAAAAAAGAATAAAAGTCCCTAGTTATATATCAAACCTTTACTAAAAATTCTGATAGCGATACCACGTGGCTTCCTTTTACAGCGTATCACATTTCGTGTGCTTAAAAATCATTAAAATTGAAATTTGAATGTATAATAGTTTTTTAGTTTACATGCTATCACGTACACTGAAAGTATAATCCCATGGAACTTGCTCTATGTGTCAGTCTCGGAACCGTCGTCATGCCGGATATGAGAATAAATTACTACTCCCCATCGCCAACCGACATATGCGGGAAGTCGATAACAAAAATCCACTTTTAGTACACCAAATTGTATAGTAGTGCACAGAATATACTACATTGTACAGAAGATTAGAACTGAAAACTGATCATGTTATTATAACTGGTTAATTGATTACCTGTAAAGGACGGTTACGCATATTAAAACAAAATTCTGAAATTGTCTCTAACTGCAACACAGTATATTATATTTTTCTCGTGAATCTCTCTCTCAGTTTCATTCAAATTTTATTTCCAATTTTATTTTAGAACAAAATTTAAGTCTGAAATTTCACATACCATTAGAGAATGGTTCATAAAGTGCGCGGTCAATTTTATGAAGAACGTGATACGTCATGAACACAAAAATTTGCTCTGTAATTTTTAATGGTTGGTTGGCTGAATACAGAAAAGCACACGAAGGTTATCTACCTAAGAGGATGTATGCCTTCATAGAGTACGTTATAAGGAAAACTGACTTGTTCTATATTACATATGGGGGAGAGAGAATCAGGAAAACGCCCGTGCAGGCAATCCGTTCGACGGAATTTGAATCTTGGTACAATTAACTGCATTCCGTGGTCTTAAATTGTCAGCCGCTTGTCGGCTTAATTTCTTATGGAAACGTTTTTGTGTAATTTTATTCGATAGTATCCTTTAAAATAATATTTGAGTAAACTGGAAATGAAAATTTTATTTGTGTGGTTAGTTAGTCATGACAAGCGACGCTGAAACTAATTCAAGGGTGGCTTAAGAGAATCATGGGACTAACTTTCGCAATCCATTTGCCAAAATTTGTCCCCCACTTTTAGCGAAAGCCCCCTGGACAGCCCATATATTAAGTCAGCTACTTTGTAGTAGATAAGAGAAAAGTCACAAATATTCGCGTGCCCTCTGTCTCTTCGCCGAGATTCGCAGCCAAATCGAGGCAAAATTATTCATCAGCTAATATAATCACTTAGCTATTGGTAGACTCGATAATAAGCAAAGAAAAGTGAGTTTAACTCGTAACAGATGCATGCTTTAATTTGTCCGATAAATACTTTTAATAAGTTCTATTTTTGGGAGTTTTATTTTAATACGAAGTTGGAAGTAAAATTAAACAAAATAAGGCGTTTACTTATTTTCGTCTTAGGTGAAACGCAGGAGATTATCTGATTATAGGCAAAGATGTCTTCGTCGAGAACACACAATGAATTGAATCGTATTCCTTTATGTGGAAAACCATCAAAACATCCATGCAAACAGCTCGTTCTTTGACATTCGACTCACCAGTGGCCATTGGTTAAGACTGGGTTGGTGATAGTAAAAACTGGGTTGGATTCTAGACGAACATGTTATGTGTGTGGTTGGTTTTCCTCACGTGTAACGTGAATACGAATCAGTTTCCCTTACAAAATTCTCCATAAAGACATCTTTCTCCTTAGGTCGATAGTCCTCGCATGCTTTATCATATTCGAAATAGTTAAGCCCATGAAATTCAAGATTCAGTTCTTATTTAACATTTTCAAGGATCTTCTACGATAACTCCTCTATTTTCACTTACATATTGCTACTCTCCTTTTGCAAAGTATTTCGAATTTGAAACTTTATACAGATCAAGATCACTAAAATAGTATATCTCTTGTCTATGAGGTAAAATTATTCCTTTACTGTTCTCAATAAATTTGTTGCTTAGAAAATGAAAATTTAGACTTCTTTTGGATAATAGCGCTTCACAATGCAAAATAGTTACCGCTAATTAAAGTCAGCTGTTTCGTTTTAACGATTATTCCCTACAACAAAATTTAATACATTTTTCAGATGAGAATTTTTTCATGCCAACTATTGCAATGGAAAGGTCATAACTAGCGCGATCATTTTTAAGACTTGACCGTTTCACGTTTGAAGAGCACTTTTCATAAACTTTTTCCTCACTTTCACTCTGTCCTTACCCCTCTATATAACAAACTAGTGTAACCGCATAGGATTTTAATATGTTTACTTAACGCTTTTATGTTGCGTTTCATGTTTCTACCTCAACAGTTTGACTTGTTGCGCATAGTTCTGTTAGTGTTTCATTCGTAAATGTGTTTTACCAATCTGCGATATATTCTCATGATTGAAAAGAGATTTGCTACATTTTCATTTACACTTTCATAGATCTCTAGACTATTTTACCATTTTGTTCTTGATGGTTAATAACGGGATAACAGTTTCTGGAGATTATTGGTTTTAATTGTTACGTTTCAACCACTGCAGATAACCTTGTTGGGCTTAGCACCAAAAGTTACAGTTCAACCAACCTTACGTATACAAAAGTATCAACATAAGTAACTCTTAAAACCATGAAGAAACTTTCGGTGGCTTGATTCTTGGCATTTTCTCCTTTTGAGATTGTGTACTATATTACGATTTCATACAACAGTCTTAAGTGAACGCTAGGGAAGAGAAACTCAAATACATATAAATCGGCACACAAATTTACCTCTAAAATTTTCTAAACAAGAATAATGGTTTAAATACTGAAATAACTGTTTCGAAATCCAACTTCAGATAATTGCGTATTTCAGCTCAAGACATATGAAAAGTTTTGATTTCAAGCTAAACTCTCCAATACCTTCAAATTTACAGTAGTGCAATTATATTATTCCCCTTGTCTTTCCGCTGTATTTTGTAATTTTTCACGTAATGGAATGTATACCTGTAGAATTATGAAGTTTAAGAAATTGTACTGTTATTTACGCAAAGAAAATAGTTGAAAATACTTAGAAAATTTCTAACCTCCAAGAATGACTAAATTAAAACATATCAGCTCCGCAAAAAAGAAAATATGAAATTTAAGAAATTTCACGAGTGCTGCATATTTGCCTAGGATTACGGAAGCTGCAAGTAATTTAATGAAGTTCTAAAAGAAATTTAACAGATATACGGAAAGCCGATTTTAAGATTAAAATTTTTAGAAAGTAGAAATGAACTTGCACATGGAATGTTGATTACACTGTTTAAATGAAAAGTCCCAACTGAGTGGCACTTTATATTGCATTTACCTAAACATTACAGTCTCGATCAAACCCGAAATACTTCAGAAACAGTTTCATTTTAGATTTCATAATACTCTTCTACAGCAATAACTGAGAGTTTTGAGCATTTGCTTCAGTCTGTCTTGGAAGTTTTACGCTTAAATGCCTTTGATACAGCAAAATTAGAATACGTAAAAATACTTATAAATATCTGTATGTAGCCGAAGCTCAATAGTGAAATTTGAATTAGAGAAATTTAAACGTATTAAGAATCAGGACTTTGTAAAAATTATTTTTAATTTTAAGAGTTTAAATTTAAAATTCCAAAAATACAAACTTTTGTAAAACTAAATAAATAGTAACACATTTGTACAGAATTCACGAGCAATCAATTAATTACACAAATTAAAGGATTATTCTTCAGCTTGTCTTGCAGTCTAATTCCAGTTTATAAAGCAAACTGGAAACTAAATATTGTCTGTACGTCTTCGAATTGTGGTGACGCCGCTTTAAAAAGCTCCTATTCGGTGTTGTCCATTTTTGGTCATTTGCTTTAAAATTATCTTCTTCCAGACTTCTTGGAGGAATGTGAACGTTGGCTGCCTTTTCGAGTTTTCTGCGTTTTTGAGGTGTCAGTAACATCCGATGTTTTAAGGCTTTTCATTCGCACAGAGGCCTCCACTGCTTGTTCCATTGCGTGTTTGCTGTCGGAAAAGTATTTTAATAATTGTCTTCTTAGAGCTTCCTTCGAAAGCCGACTTTCCGTGCGTGGATCCCTTATTGCTGGCATAGCCGTTTTCTGTGTTCTGCTCTCGGATTTAGGTTTGACTCCTTGATGTTCACTTGCGTCACTAGTTGAAGGAAATGTTGTCGAAGTCACAGATACAGATTCTTCCGACACAGAAGGAGGGTGATTGGGTTCACTCTCATCACTAATGTCAATCTTTAGATATTTTTTAGCAAGTTTTTCAAGAAAATAATCCTCAATATTAGGGTTCATTACTCTTTCTTCCAAAAACTTCATTTTCTTAATGTAACCAACCCCCCCCCCGCGTGTAAAGTTTGAAAGTTCGTCTTCCAATTCCTTCAAAGACTCATACTTAGGAGATTGTTTTAGAATTTTAGTGGTAAGGCCGAGTGGTAAGACCTCAAACGACGGCCCACCTATTACATCACCGGGTGGAACACTTTGATCATCTTTTGAGGTTACTTGACTAGGAATGCTAGCGGAGGCTTCTGGGATCTGCAACCTCTCAATTCCCGATCGTATAGAAGCTTCCGCAAGATCGCCTTCTACTGTGGCAGACATCCTTGCTCTTTTCTGAAATTCTGTCCAACCGCCGTCGATATTGAATTTGCCTCGTAAGTTTTTATGGAAGAAGTTTGACCACGTTATAGGTGCCATTTCCAGATAGTCTTTGTTTTGTCTGGTAAAGTGGTACAATGCAAATTCAGAAAAAAATGCGCATGAAGCGCAGGTTCGATCGAAAACATCAGTTGGGTTCAGTAATTTTAAGTTACTCTTCACGAATTTGAAAAAGTTTGACCCATCCATTCTCATATCCAAATGTTTTGAGAAAAGTTCCTGCAGGTCATCTCTAAAATCTATCTGCATTTTAAGAACCATTTTTCCGATTTCGGGGGTATAATCAGAATGTTGGTCTTTTTCCAAGCGACACTTTTGCGGCTTTGCTGGAATACCTCCTTCCAATTCGTTCCATATGAAATAAAATAAGTGGCTAGCAAAGGATTCAACCTTACGACTTCCCATTGCTTTTCTTGCAGTCTTACAACTACTTGCCATTGTTTTGCTAAGTAGCCCCAAGCTCCAACACAGAAAGAGAGAATAAATGAGATTTAAAAGCGAACGCTTTTATAGCAACTCGACTCAGCGACTTTGAACGTACTTAATTTGTTTAGCTTCTCTGAATTTGCTTTACAACTAATACTTCTTCCTCACGGCATCTTTTTTTAAAATTATATCTGATTTTAATTGACTCATAGGAATTTTAACGAATGTTAATTTTTGATTACTTGCATAAATTAGAAACTTTATTCTTAGTGATTTCAGTGCGTTAAATTTTAATATTGCTGTGTTATGATAGAAAATTTTAAAATAAACGAATCGAAAAAAAAATTGTAAAACTGAGAAAAAGGAATTCCTGATGCTTCTTTTTAATGCGTATTAAGTTTTGATTGTGGGGGGGACCATAAAAATAACAACTAGTACTACTAAACATGTTCCTCTGAAAATTATAACTAAAATTTACATCTTTCTAAATTTGCACATTTAATACCCCTTTTTAGAGGGTGGCCAAAAATACACGGAAAATATGTATAATTCTTATACAAAATTAACCCTTGTTAATGAAGAGATGAGCTGCCCTTCGTCCGTTTTGTGCCATTTTGTTGCTAAGTTTTCCATTGCATATTTTGCTGGCGGTTTTGCAAAGAAACTTCCATTCTTACCCTTGCGAAAACTGTTCAATACAATTCTTTCACGAACTCTGTTTGGCATAACACTTAATAATGAACACGCGTTGTTTTATTATTAGTACCGTTTTGTGTTGTATGGAAAATGATTTCTAAGTAACGCCTAATCCAATTTCTAATGATCTCTTTGCTGTTCAGAGTAAACTTTCACGAAAATGCGAAAACACTTCTCCGGTACCGTTATGTTTTGGTCAGCCTGTATAAGATGATTTCGAGTTTATCTTCTATAAATCCAGTTAAATTTCATTCGTTCTTCTATTTTTCCTCTTATAACAATGACTCATTTAATGACAACGTTCACTACTGAAGTATTTAGCATCATTTGAAAGGTCTGAATGATCTCCAGTAAATGAAGTAACGATTTATTTACTCTCTCTCCCCCCTTCTCCTTACGTGAACATACGAATTACTTAAAAAATTCTGTTAAAGGTCATTATTGATAACATTAAGATGGAGTCAACAGGTCCCAAGGCGTGGACACTCTATTATCGGATTGTGGATCTAACACCGACCTGACCTTCACAGGCATCATCGATTGGATTTTTGCCGATATCGGGCAAGCTACAGTGTCACCGACTGGAGGCGTATGTTCTTCAGTGTTGAATCCCGATTCAGTCTCAACGCTGGTGACCAACGCACACACATGTGGAGGCGGCCAAGCCAGCGGTCTGATCCAGCATTTGTTGTCGACCAGCATACGGCGATTACACAAAGTGTGACAGTGTGGGAAAGAATTTGTTGGGACACACGATCATCTCTAGTCGTTCCTGAAGACACTATGACGGCTCGCAGTTACATGGACGATATTTTAATGGCGGTTATATTGCTATCAAGTCACCGAGGTGCCATTTATCGGCAAGACAACGCTCGTCCACATACTGCGCGAGCACGTTTTGGACATGCTTGGAAGGCATCTACAGTCGTTCTGGAATATTGGTGAATTAACTACCCAGTTACAGAGATTATGGCATAATCTTCCACGGAGACTGATAGATGACCTTTTGACTTAATGGCATGCCGTGTTTCGACTTGTACAGCTGCCAGGGGTGGCTATACTACTTACAGATTTGTAACAATTTTTGTTGCCATAACTTCTTAATAAAACGATCTTTTGTTCTGAATTTGAATCATATGTTTTATCTCCTCATACACTATATACATGTTAAGTTTCGTGATAGTAGTTCGTTTCCTTCTGGGTGCATATTTTTTTTTGTGACAGAGTGTATATATTTAGGAGACAATGGTTAATCTTAAAGTTGTTAGGAAAATCCTTTATTTCCGGTAAACACAGAGATTCCAATAATACATAGGGTAATCCGTCAGCCGCTGCTGAAAGCAATAACTTACTAGATGCTATAAATTTCAAAGAGCCCCAGAGCTTCTAAAACAAGCATTAATAACCTGAATAGTGTACTTGCAGGTAAGTATATGCCTGCATTGATCAACAGTTTGTTTCAGAGCCAAGAGACAGAAGAGAAACAGAACAAAGTTAAACATATAATTAGCAAAGTAACAATATTATGTTTCGTGTAATTTTAATCAAGAACTCTATCGAGTTCGACGATAAACAGGTACAAGTCTTTCTTCATCAAGAGCAAAGAAATCTGTAATTTTATGTCAAAATACTGCAGAATAAATTTTTTAAACTCAAGTAAAAATGCCAGATAAAGTCGAAATAGAGCAGTATTTCTCGAAGGGTGCGTCCTAGAAGATTTCCTGGTAGTTCTATGGTATTTATTGAAATATGTGCACAGATATAAAAACAAATTTAGTTACTCTACTATACATTATACCATTGCATTAGAGTGTAAGTTAATCTCTCCCTCCTTACCGCATGCCTTCACTGTATAAATGGATAGCACATTCATTTATCATACATAGCTTTATTTTAACTTAATTTAATTAATCTCAAATATACCCCTTCCTCCCATTATCATTCGGCTATCTCTTTAAAACGTATGCTTATCAAAAAAGAGTCTACCCCTCCCCTCCAACCAATTGCCTGAATTGCTATATTTTGCACACTTTCTCTCACAGCCATTCCTGACCATTTGCCAAGCGTCCGGTCGAAAGACCAACAATTTCTATCTACACTTCATCCATTTGGGCCATGGACTCCATGCTAGCTGCGGCGTCTATTCTCTGTTCAACATTTCTTCGAATTTCTGCAGTACCATGCCATATAATTGCTATTTCTACCTTCCTGCTATGATGCCTGTATTACTACAATCGGCGTTCCTTTGAATTGCACCCTACATCCTATGAACTTTCTCACTGGGTTTTCACCCACCTCGATAATTATTTATGCTATCTGTTCCGTCCTATCCTATCTTGTAACATTCACCTGGCTAGAGGGCGCTGCGACGCCCCCCCAAAACATCGAGCAGAACCTCTGTAGACCGCGACAAGAACGGTTGACCTCGTGTTAGGCTCCTACGCCATATTGTGTAACAGCCATCAGCGCTGACAAGAGCGTGCTGCTCATATCTTTACGGCCCTTGTGCCTTACCATTTATAAATAAACTTTTTATAATCAAATACAGTCCACTATATCTTTTCGACGGATCTCACTCCCTAACATTTGGTCCTTAGCGACCCGGAGATCGGATTAAAATGTCGTTAACATATCTTAAAAGGCAGAAAGCCTCTCTGAAAACGAAAGTCACTAAAGTAGAAACCTTTATCCGCGATATCACCTTGGATGTGCCGCCTTCTACTGTGGAAATAAACAGTAAACTGAACTGCACAAGGAAATCAGCTAAGGACTTAGAAGATCTGCGGAATCAATTCTATCTAGAAGCTAATGACGAAGAGTTAAAAGAAATAGATGAGGATCTTGCTGATATGGACTCAAGAATAGAAGAAAATGAGGTAAGTCTTTTAAACCTCATTTCTTCATTATCGGAATTGTCAAATGATAAATTAAATGCAGAGAAATCGGTTAATGCAGCAAGGTCGAAATCTGCCGAAATCCCATTGCCGCAAATGCCGTTACCGGAATTTTCCGGTCGTTATGAAGATTTTAATGCGTTTAAAATTGCATTTCAAAATCTTATTTCTAATAATCCTCATTTATCAAACTCTCAAAAGGTTTTTTATTTGCGTGCTTCTTTAAAAGACAAAGCAAAGCAGATAGAAACAACAGATGACACTTACGAATCGTTAATGAAAGCACTGGAGGAAAGATACGAAAACAAAAGAATTTTAGTAGATACTCATATTCAGAATATTATGAGTTATCCAAAGTTAAAATGGGAATCAGCAAAAGAATTGCGCGAATTGTTAGACTGCTTAAAAAAGAACTTGCGCGCGTTGAAACTACTGAGTTATGAGCGAGATAAATTATCGGACATTTTATTAATAAACATACTTCTCCAAAAATTAGACCTTGAGTCACGCAAACAGTTTGAGATGTCAACTATTTCAGCTGAAGTTCCGCAGTTAGATGACTTCATCTCCTTCTTAGAAAAAAGAAGTCAGGTCTTAGAAAGTATCTCTAGAAATATACCGCAAACTAACAAGGTTTTGAATAATTCGCATAATCCCGCAAATTCTCCTTATAATCGTTCTAAAAGTCTGTTAATTAAATCTAATAACGGAAAGGAAGGATGCAAAATATGCCGTTCTATGCACTCGATATATAAATGTGAAACGTTCAAAAACGCTACTACTAACGAAAGATTTGATCTTGTTAGAAAACATAAGCTTTGTTCCAATTGTTTGCAATCCTCTCACAAAGTAATTGACTGCAAATGTAAAACCACCTGCTTCGCTTGTGGGGGTAGGCATCACTCATTACTTCACAATAGTGCCAAAAGAGAACTTCCGCAAGGACATACATCGTTGTCCCCTCAGGCTCAACCATGGACCCAACCGATGACAACGGTCTCTTCCTTTCCCTGGAAAGGGGGGGAGGTGACAGCAGAAACAGAAGAAAAAAGACAGTGTTCCCCCCAGGTTCAGAGTTCTCCCCGCCAAAGCTCTTTGATCGTTTCTACTGAAAACAAAACTGTTTTACTAAGTACAGCTGTGGTTTACATTCGCGATAATGAAAACTGTGCTCGTCCCGTAGTAGCTGTTTTGGATTCTGCTTCCCAAACAAACTTTATTGCGACATCATGCGCTAATGCATTGGGTTTACCAAAACAGAAAACTTTTGCTCCAATCTCTGGATTAAACGAAACAATCATAAACATAAAATCAAAAATAAATGCTAAAATATTAAATAAAGAACAGACATCTGAATGGAATTTGGATTTTCTCATCGTCCCCAAAATCACAGATATCACTCCTTCAAAACCCCTAAAGATTTCGAATAATGTTATTCCAAAAAACATAAAATTGGCGGATCCTCAGTTTTTCAAACCTAAAAAAGTAGACTTATTAATAGGTGCCGAGCTATTTTTTGAATTTTTAAAGACGGGAAAAATAAGATCCGAAGATAACGGATTACTTTTCTACGAAACAGTGTTCGGATACATAGCTTCAGGTGCATTAGAAAATGAAAGTGTCGTATCACCAAAAAAATACTGTTATCTAACAACAAGTCTAGAATCATTAAACGAAACGATGAGACAATTTTGGGAAATGGAAAGCATAGAAGATAATAAACCCCTGCCTAGTGAAGAACTGCAATTCTGCGAAGAACATTACTCAAGAACACATAGCAGAAAATCGGATGGACGTTATGTAGTAAAGATGCCTATAAAAACTGATGATGAAGAAAATATAGCACTTGGAAATTCGAGAGAAATAGCGTCCAAACGCTTAGATCAATTATGGAATCGTTTGGAACGCCAACCAGAAATGAAGAATCTGTATAACGAATTTATGAAAGAATATGAACAGTTAAATCACATGACGGAAATTAACCCTGAAACTGACGCGGCTTATTATTTACCGCACCATGGGGTTTATAAACCGGAAAAGACTAGCACTAAACTTCGGGTGGTTTTTAACGCTAGCTGTAAAACAACAAATGGACGATCTTTAAATGACATTTTATTAAAGGGTGGCACAATCCAAGACGATTTATTTTCAATCATGCTACGCTTTAGAAAGCATGTGTATGCATTTACTGCAGACATTGAAAAGATGTATCGTCAAATTGAGATCGACCCTTCACAATTTGATTTGCAACGGATTTTGTGGAAGACAGGCATAGATGCACCTGTCAAATGTTATGCTCTTAAGACTGTAACGTATGGAACAGCGTGTGCTCCTTATTTGGCAACTAGGACGTTACATCAGCTAGCATACGATGAGGCTGAAAGCTTTCCCTTTGCGTCTTCTGTTACGTTAACAGACTTCTACATGGATGACATCCTCTCTGGGGGATCAGACCTAGATCAAGTAACAAAACTGTGTTCCGAGTTGACAAAGATGTTGCAACGAGGACAGATGAATTTACACAAGTGGTGCTTTAATAATTCAGAACTCTACGCTTATCATTGCACGAAGCAGAATTATGCTTTTCCTTTCCAGGAGGATAAACGAACTGTCAAGGCGCTTGGTATAGAATGGAATACAGCAAATGATTCCTTTTCCTACAGAGTCACCATCAGCTCCCGCCTCACTTATACAAAAAGGGAAGTATTATCAGATATCGCCCGTATATACGATCCTTTGGGCTTAATTGGCCCAGTGATCACAAGAGCAAAAACTTTCATGCAATCATTATGGCTTATTAACATTGATTGGCATGAGCATCTTCCTGAATCTGTAGCTAAGAAATGGACACAGTTTGTTTCTACACTAGCAGAAATCGAGAAGCTTCGCATTCCTAGACGTGTTGTGAACCCGAATGCTACAGTTGTACTCCATGGGTTTGCTGACGCTTCTGAAACAGCATTTGGAGCGGTTCTGTACCTTCAATCAGTGTCTAATGAACAGTGCTGTAGTCAACTGTTGTGTAGTAAATCGAGAGTGTCCCCGTTAAAGACAATCACCATCCCGAGACTCGAACTGTGTGCGTGTCTCCTTCTAGCACAACTGGTGAAGAAGGCTCTCTCAGCCCTGAAATTAGATATCAGGGAAGTATTCCTATGGTCAGACTCAACGATTGCATTAGCCTGGATTGCCACACCTCCTCATTCTCTCAAAACGTTTGTAGGTAATAGAGTAACTAAGATACAAGATCTCACGGAAAATTTTATATGGAGACATGTTTTATCAAAGGACAATCCAGCTGATTTAATTTCTCGGGGTCTAAATCCAGAAGAAATAGCATCAAACGACATGTGGTGGCACGGGCCATCATTTCTACTTAAGAAAGTGTGTGCGCCTGTAACTAAGACATTTGTGAGCCCTGCAGATAACCAGTATCAAACTGAACTGAAAACTCCTGTGACTAGGACTTTAGCTTTGTCAACAAATAATTATTTGATAGATGAACTTATGAATAGGACTAATAATTATATGAAACTCATTAGAATTTTAAGTTTTATTTTTAGATTTACTTATAATGCCAAAAATTCCAAACATAAACACCAGGGTCCCCTAGATTCAGAAGAATATGACGAAGCTCGAGACACCCTCAGCCGATGCTCGCAGGTACAGTATTTTTCTGAAGAACTCTCGGCTTTAAAAAAGGGCCTACCAGTCTCCAACAAAAGTAAGTTAAAGTCACTTAATCCCTTTTTGGATCAGAAAGGTTTAATACGTGTAGGAGGCCGTTTAAGTAACTCCAACTTAAGTTACAATCAAAAATATCCCATCATTCTCCCGGCGGATAGTAGGCTGACTAAGCTCATAATGGAATATTTCCACAAAAGAGATTTACATGTAGGACCACAGGCTCTTTTACATAGTGTTCGCCAACAGTTTTGGCCTATCAATGGCCGCAACTTAGCCCGAAAGGTTGTTCATACTTGCTTATCTTGTTTTAAAATGCGTCCAACTGCAGTGAATCAACTAATGGGTAATCTTCCTTCTGAAAGAGTATTACCAAGCCCACCATTTACCAATACTGGCATTGACCTTTGCGGTCCTTTTCAAATCAAATACAAGGGACAGCGAAAGGGCATTTTACAAAAGATTTATATTGGTATTTTTATCTGCTTAGCAACTAAAGCTGTTCATTTTGAATTTTTGACGGACCTTACTTCTGAGACTTTGATTGCTGCCTTGAAGAGATTTTTTGCCCGTCGGGGTAAGTGTTCAACCATTTTCTCAGATAATGCAACAAATTTTGTAGGTGCGCGTTCGGAATTACAACGGCTGGAAAGGTTGGTAAAACATTCCGAATTTGGGGTAACTGCCTATTTAGCTTCAGAAGGGATTATTTGGAAGTTTCTTCCACCTAGAGCCCCCAATTTTGGAGGACTGTGGGAGGCAGGTGTTAAATCGTTTAAACACCATCTGAAACGAACTGTCGGTAATGCTAAGCTTACACTAGAAGAGTTTCTGACTATTTCTACTCAAATTGAGGGAATTCTGAATTCGCGTCCTTTAACTCCCTTATCATCGGATATTACCGATTATGAAGTCCTCACTCCTGGGCATTTCTTGATTGGACGCCCATTAAATGCCATTGCAGAACCTGAACTATTAAACCTAACAGAAAACAGGTTGTCTCGTTGGCAAAAAACTACTAAAATGGTTCAGTCGATTTGGAAGAAGTGGCATAGAGATTACCTTAATCATTTACAGCAACGGCATAAATGGCAATTGGCCAAGAACAATGTAAAACCTGGTGCCCTTGCTTTACTCAAGGAAGATAATCTGCCTCCTTGTAAATGGGCTACATGCCGTATACAAGAAGTTATAACGGGACCTGATGGAAAGGTCAGAGTAGTTTTGGTTAGAACTCCTACTGGTACATTCAAAAGATGTATATCAAAACTATGTCTTCTACCTATTGAATAATAATATTTATGTTTACTTGATGAACCTAATTACTGTAGAATTATATCATATTAGATATTATCAATTTCGTAATTGTGTGAATGTATGCTATTTTATTCTATTATATCCCAGAATGCATGTCGTAATGGATATTCTCATTTAATATTATGTTATACTTTATTATATTACCAATGTTATACTTATGCAATTATGTTGTATTGAAATATAAATATTTCAATGCGGGGCGGGATGTTCCGTCCTATCCTATCTTGTAACATTCACCTGGCTAGAGGGCGCTGCGACGCCCCCCCCCAAAACATCGAGCAGAACCTCTGTAGACCGCGACAAGAGCGGTTCACCCCTTTTTTGGCTCCTACGCCATATTGTGTAACAGCCATCAGCGCTGACAAGAGCGTGCTGCTCTTTCTTTACGGCCCCTGTGCCTTACCATTTATAAATAAACTTTTTATAATCGAATACAGTCCACTATATCTTTTCGACGGATCTCACTCCCTAACACTATCAAGAAATGATATGTTACCTTTTCAACAAGTTCTATCCAGGATGAGGCTCTCAAGCCTAGGTGCCTGCAACAGTATAAATTATCACACCAGCGAAGGATACTATATCCGGCTGGCAATCGGAAGTTTGGTGTTCGAATCCCGGCAAGGGCATTGCGTAACTCCATGCTCCTAGATCGGTATAAAGTAATAATTCTACAACGGATACACCGCTCGTTTTGTCAACGCGTTATTATTACATTAACAGTGGTTTTCCAGCGTATTAATTTTATAACTTTTTTCATAAACTTCAGACTGTGGGTGATGTTGGATGATAAGATACCAGAACAGAGCACGGACATTTATTCAGCAACGAGAAGGAAATATGACAAGAAATCACATATATCGCACGCTCTACGGAAGAGGAACATCATAAATCTTCTCCGTATATCATTAATTTCATGGCAATGCCTCATTTACTTAAGTCATATGTAAAAATAGCCTTAATAATAGGTAAACTGCTATCAGTATTAACAGAAGAACATTTGAAACTGAAATATTTCTTCTCTCACTGCCATAATGCACTTTCAAACTCAGATCAAGGAAAAGGAATGAATGAGCATTTCGCCAATGAAAAAAAATATCATTTTCATATGATACGCTAAAGAATTGGAAACGCACTTTTCTCGCGTAGTGCCAACATAGCCATTTACTGTCCCGCTATCAGGCTGTATATGGCCTTTGCAAATACCTGTAGCGAAAATGGTTTGAACAACTCTACAGTTTCTTCTTAAACAAGCATTTAGTTCAGTTTTTCTGTAGTATTGAAAATATAAACAACGAAAGTATACGGCAACTGGATTATAACTTTCATTATAGTGTAAATAAAAAAATATGATGTGTACGCCACATGATTTACTTGTACGGAATATTAAATTATACGCAATTTTCCTGCATTTCATTTAAACACGGCGAAGTAACAGTTAACGAATTTTGAATTAAATCTACTTCGTTGATAGCGCATAAACCGCAATATAATAAATGCACTCTTTAAAATTCACTGTATTTATTTACCATAGCCACACTTTGGCTCTAAGTTCACTTAACAGCGTTACCTCTCATTAATTTTATAACTCAGAGTGAAGAAAAATTATAGCATCTGAAGAATTACCACAAGTTCTATTTAAATACTAGAATAAACCTAAATAGATGTGTAAAAGAAATTAAACACATAAAAAAGGAACAGTTTTTCGCAAACAATTCAGCGCCGCTTACCTAATGCGCATGCGCTACTAATTAATTCAGTTCTCACTTCGCGTTCAACTCACAAGCAAAAATACACAAATGGTCAAAATATTTTCATTAAAAATTGAAAGATATAGAAAAACATAAAACACCAAGCACAGTTAAAACAATTCAAAAAAGGTTTTGTAATTAAAACTACGATTTGTACGCAAAAACCAGCTAATAACTTAAATGATAATTCCAGAATGAATCAAGCATAATTTAATTCACAATAATAAAAGAAGACGTTACTTTGTTGTTGCAAAGCTGAGTTTCTAGAGATTGGCAACAAATCTACTATTCTGCTAAGCTTTAAATGTAAACAATAAACAAAAATTAGGCTTAGCCACACTTAAAAAAACTTTTAAATTGTTGATAATTCCACAATTATTGCATGCAGGTTAATTAAGGACATAAAAATGTTAACCGAAAGAAAAGAACAACAGAATTCAATCATTTTTAAAGCAAAAAAGGCACAGTGTACAAACTTATAAGAATAAAGAAATTGACCTCACTGAGCCGAGTAACAGAGTGGATTTACATGGGAGTAGCCAGCTCAAAATACAGGGGGGGTGGGTGCCTGCTGCAACTAATATGGCTATACTATCTATTACAGCGTCTTTTCAATTATATAGGTAATTACTACGTGACGAATATATTATCTTAATATAAATAATAATTATACTTTAAGTTTTATTAATAATAGAATTATGTAACAAAATTATGGATATATCGCATTTAATTATTGTATTTATAGTTATTAACCTACAAACATATTAGTGCATAACTAATATTTTTGTTTTTCACCTTAATCACTTTAACCTTTATTAAAGCAATTTTAAAAAACATTATATAGGAAATAATAAATAACAAAAATATATAATGCTAGTGTTATGTATTACATACTTAGCTACTTCAGTTGTTGAATTTAAAATATCTTAATTGTAATGATTTAACTTAATTCTGTTATCAGACTTAAAGGTTTCTAATTTGTTTTTATTTGTAGTTGATCTTAAGTTTTATTTTGTAGTTGATCTTAAGCCTTGTTGAAAAGTAATTGTAGTCATTTAATTTTTGTGACAGTTTTGGTTAACTCTGATTTTAAGTTGCTTGAGTAATTAATTTTTCTTTTCCTTTTGGTAGTTTGGTTAACTATTTAAATTTTTGTTTAGTTAATACTTATTCTTAACTTGGTTGCTTAATGTTTAATCTCTTGTTACGTTGACCCTTAAGGTCAATTTTTTAAAGCACTTTTAAAGTTTTTGCTTACACAAGTTGGTGTTTAAAGTTTTAATTAAGTTTTGTTAATGTGCCCCGTTTTCTGCTAAATTGGGATCCATATTTTCTGACTATGTGGTCGTGTTTGGTATTGTGGAAAACATAAAATTTTTCTTATGTGATTATTATATTTTAATTGAAGTAATTTTTATTTTCTGACTATGGTGGCCCTGTTTGGTGTTGTAGAAAACATAAGAAATTTTTCTATGTGATTATTATATTTTAATTGAAGTACTTTTCTTCGGTCTTGTATTAATTAGTATTTAAAAACAAATCCTTAATTCTTTTCGAAAACCTTTTTACGTTGCCTTTTGGGAAATCAAGATTGTTGACTTTGTTTTGACGCAGGCTTCTTCTGCCAGACAGTGGTCTGGGAAATATCTGTCATCAAGTGAGAAATCTGCACCCTGTATTTTTTGTATACAACTACGCTACGCCAAGGTTGAGGGGTCGGGGTGATTCGCTTACTTGCTGGCTTTCACCATGCTAGAATGGGACCCCGAGACGAGGCTAGCTCCTGCTGACAGGTTGATGACCTTGGAGGATCGGCGATTATTCGCCAAAATCAGGCTCCCTTGCTTCACCTCTTCCTGTGTGCATTCTTTCCCCTTGGGTTGCCGTGCAATTGGCTTGATTTGTACCATCTCGGATCGCCAAACGAGTATTTGGCGGACAGAAGAAAAAGGCTTGCAGCGATCTACCAAAGAATGAAAACTTCGCAGAAGCAGAAGTGGCTCCCTTCCAACGAAAAGGGAAACAACTGCGCATGCGTGAAATATCTGTCGCCAAAAGGCGCCAAAGCTCGAAGCTGAATGTCGAAGTTAGTTTGGACAGGTTCGACCGTTACGTTTAGCAAGAGTTTAAACAAAGAATAGGTTCTCTGGTTTCAAGTAGCGATATGGACAATCGAAGTTCAACAGCCAGTGAAAGTGAAACTTCACCTAATATTTCATCATTTCCGAGTTTAAATTATCGCGACAAATCAAAGAACGATTCATCTTAAGCCGTGTTCCTCAGTTTCCTATACACGTCGCGGAGGGGGAAAATGTCGGCTAGGTACCAAAGAACCGGCACATCACAGAGGGAAAATTCTCGCCAACAGATTCCGTCGCCAAATCCCTTGGCGAATGTTTCCTTTTCTTTGTAGCGGCGTTGCAGAAAAATGGTTTACATTACGTCTATGGAGCCTTTCCTTCTTTACATAGAGGTTCTTTGGATCTACGAGAGGAGACGTTGGCAGACGGCGAGAAGGCAAATTATACTGAAGGTGTCACGAGACCAGTAAACTGTCGCTTCGTCCCGAGTAGCTGTCTGCGTTATCATAGAGCGATGTCTGAAGAAATGGAGGAGAGAAAGCTTCCTATATAGGATGTCATAAAAAAAAATTTCGATAACTAACTTGTTTTTTTTTTCCTTATAGAAAGCTAATGGCCAAGCAAGAAAATTTTTTGTTGAAATCTACTGCCTTTATTGTGTATCCACGTATCTTCATGTTCACTGATAAGTGCCTTATTAAATCGGTATGAAAAATTTCATTTTATTTTTGAACAACACCACCATCACCAAATGTATAACTTTGTACTAAATCAGTTTATCTCTAATAAATCATATATTTAATTTAACTTAGAAGACTGGACCCAATAGATTAATTGAAACTTGAACGGGTTTTAAATTGATATGATTTTAAATATAACACAACGCAATCTTAATTCCTTCTGTTGGCGTATTTCTGGTATTATTTACTGTTTTATTTGAACACACAAGTTTCACAGTCTAAATGTTGTTTTATCATGTATGTCACAAACTTTTACACCCATGCAGTATTTGTTATAGTCATGTGATTTAGAGTTGTTATCCTAATTTTGTCTTACATGTGTTATTGAATATTGAACTTTAAAACTTAAAAACTTAAACTAGTAAAGGTAAAAACTTAAATTAGTAAAAACTCCAACACTAGTAAAAGTACTTCTATTATTTTACTTTCATTTCTGAAGTACACACAACAAAATTGTAAAGAAAGGAGAAAAGCGCATCAGAAGTTTTACACTGAAGAAATCAAACAATAATAAATATTGAGTGCCTAATGCGTTTTTCGAACTACATAATGCATTTGGAAAACAAACATTTATTTATTTTTTTCGCGATTTCTTTTGCACTGTTAATTGATGGAGTACTCTCGACTTCTATTCCTTTTATTCAAACACATTATCTATCGTTTTCGACTTAGTAATTTATAAAGTTCCTGCCTAGAATTTACAGCTCAATGTGTGGAACCTTGAGAACTGGTAAGCGAATAATCTCTTTAACTCAGAAAACAGAAAATCAAGAAGGTAAACTTAATTACCCTTTATTGCTCAAAATGAAGTTTACAGATGGTCCTTTTTCAAGACATACAGAACAGCCACCACTTGGACTTTAACTCAAGAATACTAAGAGCTAAAACTCAACTAATACTTAACTAAAAAGAATAGTCGAAGCTATCACAATTCTACAGGAGTTCGCCCCTTAAATGCTAACTAAACGGCGAAACTATCAAACGCCTGAAATACGGCCGAGGATAGTAATAGCTTAGAGAGAGTGTAGTCAAAAGGCGAACGCGCGCTAGTCAGAATCTCTGGCTCTCTAACAAAGTCAGTGGAAGTTCGACTTTAAGTACTGCTCTTCTTTCATTTGCATTTAACCACGATTATGAAAAACCATTCTGGTAGAAAATTGTAAGCTGAAATTAGGAGCGACGGGAAAGTGGCTTTAACTAAAAATTAACTACTAAAAACTTAGGAAAAACCTTGTAAATTAAACATTTAAAAGCTTATTTAATATGAAAAATTTATGAATTTTCGATTATCCGAATTCTTTGGTATTCTGAATTTTGAGCTACTAAGATTTCTGTGCTATTTAAGAACTTAAGAAGTCCTCTTTCATATGCGTTTTAAAATGTTTCACATAATGCATTTAAAACACATCTAAAACCAAAGTATTTAAAATTATTACTATCTATCGTAATTATCGAAAACCTTGTAAATACTTATTTTATTTACAAAGTACAATGCGTAATGAAGTGTACAACAATATATGCAATTTTTTTTTTTCTGTTTTTTGTTTCCTTTAGAAATAACTAAAAGTTATATAAGAAACAAAATGCCTTGCTTTATAGGGAGACTCAATTATATAGGTTTAAAATAACGAAAATGCAAATTTATTAGCCACCAAAACGTAAGACACTATAAGATAAAAATAGACTTAAACTTAGCCATTTAATAATATTACATAGAAGAGCAAATATATTCATAAGAGCATAAGAAGAATACTGAAAACACTATTTAAAACTTAATCGTATAATGGATTCATTTCAACATTTTTATCTCACTATAAGTAACAATATTTTTTATTTAAAAGAATAATTTGAATTCAAATAAAAATGGATTTCAGGCAAGGCTTTATCTTCAAGATAAAAGTGCTAAGCTACAGAATGCGATTTTTTTTTTTAATGTTCCAGTCGATACCCTGAGGGATTTATAATTTTTCTGATCGCAAACTTCATTTAAACGATTTATTGGAATTCATTAATTTGAATATAAAATTTTATTATTTTATCTGTATTACTTATCTTTGTGAAATTAAATACTGTGAGTCTTTTTTAAAAACGACAACCTTCTATTGCAGACAGTATTCATCTTCTAAATAAATAGTTGCTGTTCTCAGAAAAACCGATCACTTTTATACATGGTCTTCTAAGGAAGATGGTCTCCTGTTAGAGGATTCGTTGTATTTAATTTGTTTTTAAACAGGAAATGGAACATGTATTTTCCCCTCGACAAATAGCATTCGAGTATATGGATATATAGCTGAAAAGAATGACGATATCTTACTGCAAAGAAATGATGGTCTTGTATTACTTTTTATTAATTTACTTTTACGTCATTGGGATTATCATTTAAGTATCAAATTAATTTTAGACTTTTATTTTAATTGTAAGTTTATTAGTTTAAAGATCAGAATTTTGTGAAAGCTTTCATAACACTTTATATATGCTCGATCACATTTAAAGTTTTTCATAAGCAATAAGTCGAATTACATATCGACTCAGTCTTTTTAATTGACAGAAGCAGCACAGATTAACTTATTTTCAGTTGACACTTCAGTGTAAAAGAATTAGAAAGAGGGCTGTTTACTTTTTCTCCCGTCACTAATTCAATGATTCTTAAATTTCTAAGAATTTTTAACACAGCATAAAAAATGAAACAGCTCAATTCTTGGACATAGCTGCAATGAATATGTCACAGCGTATGGATAAATATAGACATGAGTTTCCTTTTACAGCTCTAATAAAATCGGTGAAGTTTAGACATTATTAGCAAATTTTAATCTAGTCATTCCTTTGTGATTAGCGTTGCTCCTCGAAGAAAAACTTCAAATAAGAATCAAAATAACTCTCCCGTCATTAATATCATACGTTAAAGAAATAATTTTAACTGCGCAACTTGAAAGCATTAACTGTCTCTATGATATCTGTGAATAGTACAAATAATAAAATTAAGATTATTGCAAATGAAACCAGTGTTTCGAGTACAATTCATAATCGCAGCAACTGAACAAATTTACCACTTGCGAAAATTTTCAGTTTAGATGAATACATTTAATACACATTTGCACATACTGCATGAATTTAGAATGGCATAAAAAGTTATTTTATTTATTATAATTATATGTATATAATAGCTTTAATTATATAATAACCAAAAATTTCGAATGAGAAGAAAAGATTGCTTACCTTATTCCAAAACAGAAATGTTTCCGGTAGAGTTCAGTTAGAAAGTGTAGAAGTTTTTGGAGAACACAAACTCTCAAGTTTTTTACACTTTTTAGCATTTTTTTCTAAGCCATGCTTTCTTTTTTCAGGGTGTCCCATTTTAAGCGATTTATATTAACTAAACACAAATTAAAGCATTCCGTTACTTTTCACTTCCTCATGATCAATTTGGCTGAACCCCTCGTAGTTTATCCCTAAGGGCTGTTTGGACCTCCTAAAAAAATAGTGATTCCAGCAATTTAGTAAAATGCTTCGGTTCTATTCTTCGGCAAGCCTTTGTTCTTAAACAAAAGAAGAGTGAAAAGAGTTTGTGTCTACGTTTTGTTTATTTTTAGATGTTTACTTTTTTGCTTAAAAAAAGAGTAAAAGCTTTAAAACTGCAAAAAAAGGCAGTTTCAAGAATTTTGCAAAAATCGATGTTCTACACTACAGAATTTAAAAATGAATAACTATTATTTTTAAATTTTAGGCTATGAATATAAACTATATGATATTAATGAGCCAGAAAGAAATGAACAATATTTTGGCATTCCCGTCTGAGGAATTGGTGATGCCCTTTAATACTAATAGCGAATTTTTTTCTGTTACTTCTCTGTTTTGCATTATGATCAAAAAATAAAATACATTTGTTTTTGGTAAACATATTAGAACATTTTTTTTTTTTTTTTTTTCCGAAATAAAGCCCATGCCAATAAAATTATTTCTCTCGGAAAAAGATGTTGTTGATTCATGGTTTCGGCTTGATGTTGACAGTGTATATAATTTTACAACGGCACCAAATTTTTATCATTATAATTATTATTTCATGTATGCGAACTGTTTGTTTAAATCAGTACGGCAAAGCATACAAAGGTTAGCTGTCTATGGAAAGGGATGCCTTCCCATAGACATGTCTAGGGAAGGGTTGGCATCGCAGTTGTGGAGGACTTTCTGAGGGAACCTAGTTTGTATTTACCTTATATATAGGAAAAACCATAAAAGCTCAGCCATTCAGCTCTTTTCGCTGATATTCTAACCATGTCGAACTAACATTGTTGAGCAATATTATACATTCTGCCCACTAATGGCGGTTATGTACTTTTTGCATTCTTTTAAATTCTCTTGTTTTATACTTCCTTGTAATCGATAATAGTTATCTGATTATGTGTCCCAAATGCAGACGCACACAAAATAAATAAATAAAATGAAATAAAAATAATAAAATAAAATATTTTGCAGTGAATGAACTATCTTCGTATTTAGCAGCTACCCTATTAAATCATTTTAAATTACAAGAATTTAAATTGCTAGATGACTACGAAGATAAAATTTATAACATTGAAAGCATCGAAGCTGACATGCTTCCTATATTATTCGAAAAAAAAAAGTTTAATATTTTTGCTTTTTATTGTCTTAACTGAGATTCGAAATTAATGTAAAAAACGATCAATCAAAATTATTTTACTGTGTCTCTTTACCTCTTTTGTGCAATATTTAGATAAATAAGTAGCAATTCTTAAAACTAAATATCCCAACTTATTTTTTTTTCCTTTTTTTTCTTTCTTCTTTTTTTTAATACTTACTTTCTTTTAACCATTATGCTTTTAAAGGTGTCTTCTTGTTTCCGCGGTTGTCAAAAACGTTCCTGTTTTTTGAAATCATCAGTCTTCATTAACCATTAAAGTTAATACCCCAGGGCGCTACATAGTAGGGGGTCGAATGGGCCTTGCCCTCCCCTAAAATGTAGGAAAGCAAAAACTTCTTAGATTTTAAATAAAGAATTTTTAAAAGAAATAATCAAAAAAATATTTACGATCTCAGAATTCAGAGGAGCTTAATCTAACAAAGAAACTGCCCAGCTCTTTTTAATGACTCATCGAGACACCTCCTGAGGAGTTGTGGGAGGGTGACTGTACCAACACGTTGATTGTATCATCCGATTTCGTGGAAAAAGGAAAAATTTTGGAAACCGGGGAAAGAGGAATCGTGGAAACAGACCTAATTCGCTTTTAGATGCTTGGTCCGAAATAAAAGGGCTTTTCTTCTTTAGTAACATTAAGCTTGATAGCTAGAGGGAAAGTGGGACCGAATAAGGAGGGCTATTCAAAGCTGTGAGAGAACAAAAGTTTACGACTTGAAAGTGTCACATAACCTTCGGAGTACTTTTCCGCGGCTTGTTTGCTGGGGAGGGGTTTCCTAATTATACTTCTAAATGGAAAATCGTAGGTTTTCCGATTAACCCTGACATAGCACAAAAACTTCTTTGGAATATCCTGAGGAAGTTGCTCGCGGGATATGCGAACATCCTCAGGACATCCCGGAATATTCCCTGAGCCTCCTAAACACATCCTCCCGAGTACTTAATGTCACATCCCAGTATATCCTCAGGACATCCTAACTAAGTCCTATCGACAGCGTATGGGATGTTATTAGGATCTGAACTCCTACTTATTACATCCTCAGGACATCCCGGGATATCCCACTAATCTCTTAAACAAATCCCATTATATCCTATCTAGGTCCCATAGACAGCATATGGAATGTTATTGGGATTTAAAGTCATACTTATTACATCCTCAGGACATCCCTTAATATCCCATTTTCCTCCTAAACTCATCCCCTCGAGTGCTTAATGTCACATCCCAATATATCCTTAGGACATCCTATCTGGGTCCCACAGAGAGCATAGGTATGTCATCAGGATTTGAAATACTAGTTGCTATATCCCAGAATATCCATTTAACCTCCTAAATATACTCCCGACTGCTAAATGTCACATCCCCGGGAAACTTCCTTACATTCCAGTGAGTGTGAAGGTGTTCTGATGACCTAAAACCTATTATTTCCCACAAATAATATCAGGTACTTCTTCTATGGTTACTATGGAAAAATAAAAAATATTGAGAATATTTATACAACTTATTTTCTTTAATCTGAATTTCAATTTCTTTAATAATTTGTAAATATATCTAAAACTGAGCCAGGGAATTAAAATGAATTATTAATAAAAAATTTTTATAAGAGAAAATTTTGCTTTTTTTTTAAGATATTAAAAATCTTTCGATCATTTCAAACATCCAATAGCCCAAAACTGAATTCTTCAATATATTCATAATTAATTATTCTACAAAATCAATTTCTAATTTCAGTTAATTTGCATTAAAATTCAATAAAATTAACCATTTAATAATCTTTATGAATTAAATTAATTATTTTTCTTTAATACATGTAAGGAATTTTTTGTCTTTTGGTGAGACTGTTGAGAAATTGTTGAAAATTTTATTCATAAAACTAAATCAATTCCTAGCCGCAGAATAAATAAATATGAATAAGTACTTTTGTAACATGAAAATGCTGCAGGCTTTTTTATACATTTAATATTTAGTTGTAAAAATTATGTTCTTGACATTAGCAATTCTCTGCATCATTAGAAAGGTAACTCAAAAACCTCTTCTAAAATTATTTTTGTTCACACATTTAAAAAAAATCTGAAAGGGCTCAGGTTTTAGCAGTCACTTAAAAAAGCTCAAAGTTTAAGATGGTTTATCAGTGGAGATTACCAATAGGGATGGCCAAGAGAAAGCAGCAAAACGTTTTATAGAATACTGAGGCCGAAAAGTTATATATCTTCTGCATGTTTGAAAAGTGAAGAAACATATCATGTAATTATATACAAATATTTAATATTGTTAATTAGATATATGTTAATTAAATGCATTTTAAATCAATTAGATTAAAAAGTAAAAAAATAATATTCCTAAGAACTATGTGTATTGCTTTCAATAGCTTAGCTTGATAGTAACAGATTAGATTTGAAAGACAAATATCTTACATTTTGCTAAACGGCAAGAGACTTGAATGAAAATGGGAATGAGTTTACAATGGATGATATGAAGTCACATTTCAAGACTAACAGCCCGTTTGGATTTTAAAAAAAGAGTCTGAAAATAATGTACTCTGATATTTATTGTTATTAGTTTACGCAAAATTCAATAAAATGAAATTTGCCAGTTGAAATCAGCACTAGATTAAACTTTGTAAAATCTCGCACCTGTTAAAGGATCTAGTATTTTATTACTAACCATTCATTTCAAAGTAAAATAAAACATTAATTGCTATTTATGTGACAGTCATCAATATCATAGTTTAAGTATGCATTTTATGCAATGGAGAACGATTCTAAATGCAATTCTACTGTGTATTTATTACCATGATACTATTCAGGCATTTTAATCTGAAATCAACTTTACCAATTATTAATACTTCTAAGTATATTCAGTTTATTCTTTCTGCTTAATGTATGCTGTGTAAAATTTCCCATAAATTTATTAATTCGTTATTTTTTGAGATGAGCTGTATTGAACTCTCAATGCCTATGGCAGTGTTTAATTCATTCTTCATTCGGTCTCAAATTAGAAATAAAAACAAATGTGGCTTTATATGATAGAGAGAGAAGCACTGCTACCTTAAGCTGTGACTATATATAAGATATCAAGTGAAGTATATCATGCAATGAAATCATGAAACTATTTACACTTCATTTATGAAATATTTCATATATAACATTTTTCAGTTTCTCGTATAGTTCAATTTGAAAATTTTTTAGGTATATCAATTTTTTAAAATGTCTAAAAAATTTTCTATCTTCAAGGAAAATTATTAAACATTTAAGTATTCTGTTTAGTATATGAGTATCGTTAATTTACTAGATAAAATTACTTAATGTGGAATGAAGAAAATATTTAATCACTTACCTTTGTAATTTCAACTACAGAGAGACTTTAAAAAAGTAGTTTAACTTATCTGTTATTAAACAAACTTATAATAATGCTAAATCATCCATCAGCTATTAATATGACAAATTTTTGTAAACCTAGTTGTATGAAAAATAAACAAATTTAGAAATATAAGGCACTGTCTTATGATCAAATGCAGAAAAAACACATGTTTCAAAATTCAAAATAGTTTTTATTAATTCAATTTATCACATTTTCTTTAAATTACTGCAAAATTATTTATATTTAATTAAATGCATTTTATAATGCTAAACATGTAAAAGATGGCATATATAAGAACTCTTGAATCATAAACTCCATCTTTGCCATTGCTTTTCACAGCACCTAAAATAAAAAACACTTGCAATTACTATATGTGAATAAAATTCATAATTAAAGTTAAACAAATGACTACTAAAGACATGAAATTAAATACCAGGAGAATGCAAATTACAGAAAGTATTCAAAAGCATTTTAACATTTATTATCTACAAACAGAGTAGCAATTGTTTGGTTATTCAATTATAGCAAAATAAACATGGGGGATGTTTTTTCAAATTTTTTGGTGATACTCTTATGTCGGAATCTGAACTCAAATCGCAAGCTGAAAATATCAGCAATTTTATTAATCAGCCATTGGTAAGCAACCTGGGTAGAGAATCAATATATAAAGTTGCTGGTATAAAAAGAGGAACAACAGTATAATAATCATATTTTATGTAATCATAAAACTATTTTAAATTAAATGTGTAGGCATGTCCAAAAACAATAAGAATGAATTTATTTTGTAGCAAAAAGTTGTTTTGCTGGAGCAAAAAAAAGTTTTGTGTCTCATGAAATTGGCAAATTAGAAATAAATAATAAAAATTTGAATCCTTTCAGATTTTATATTACACCCAAAGGAGCATTTTTTTCATTTACACATACGTACATGTTTCGAGAGCATTTGCGCTAAAAATATTTAAAAAAACAGCATATCTTTAGAAGACAATTTCATGTACTGGAGATAAAAATATTTTATTCTACACAATGTGTTGCCACTGCTCACTTTGAAGTCGCCGAGTTTCTTAATCAAAAATTCATTAAAAAAATATGAAATAGAAAATAAAACAAATTCAAGATTCGGGCTTCCAGGTGCCCTTATTCAGGTGAAGAACTACGTTACTCAAAATTTGGTGGCTCTAGGTATTGTTGTTATTTCACTATGCGAGAAACATGCATACGTTCATGCAGATTATTTATTTAATCATAACACAGGGCGATAATATTTGGTGGCCACTATCTGAAAAGTGATACAGCAGTTTACAGTGATTCGATGCAAGATGCTATTTTGAGACTAATCTGAGCTAATGCCCCTAATTATGTACAGCATCTGTAACATTTTGTTGGCAACACATAAGTAATTGTCATTCACGTGCAGAAAATTTCTGCAGATGAACTAAAAATTTTTAAATTTCATATTGCCCGTGTGCCCATGTGCCCAATATGCAATTTTAAAATTTTTAGTTCATCCGCAGAAATCTGGCACAGATGTATATTATATGTCATAACAGGAGTAATTGAATATGTTCTACCATAATCAACATTTCAGTTGTTTAAATACTGGTGGAGTGGTGTGCAAGGATGAAGATTTGAGTTTTGTTTACAAAGCAGGATGGTTTCGGCACTGCAGCCATTACTGTGGACAAGATTATAATAAACACTGCAACAACATTTTTCCATGAATACTGACGCATAACAGTGCATGAATTAACAGGTTTCTTATAAGTATGTGAGCACCTGTACTTGGGTCAACAAAATTAAGTGAATGATTAACAGTTAAAGGATTAAATCCTTCCTTAGTCAACACATCGTGATCATAAACACAGCAACAACATTTTTCCATGAATACTGACGCATAACAGTGCATGAATTAACAGGTTTCTTAGAAGTATGTGAGCACCTGTACTTGGGTCAACAAAATTAAGTGAATGATTAACAGTTAAATGATTAAATCCTTCCTTAGTCAACACATCGGGATCATAGCCTTACCAACAATCCGAAATAATAGTAGTACCTGGCCTTATTCATTGTTTAATTAATGCAATTCAAGTTTCTTGACTCTGCTTACGAACAGCCATCGAAAACACCTTTCCCGAATCGCGCTCTACACTTCCAAAAACCCAAAGACCTTCAACATAACACCCCTGTGTTGTACTTCCCTTTACCAAATTTCGATTCGCCTACTTCCACAACTTTGCCTACCCCACCAATTTTATTTGACGTCGATTCAACATGATCTAATACTTGTTTATTAACGAATTGACGCCAGTGTCTGATAAAGTCGAAGAAGAAAAGCCAAAATCCTCTTCAATATCATAAGACGCCGTACCCTTAATTCCCATGCTAAGAAAGAAAAAAAATCCTGTAAATTAAGCTCACTACAGGCGAACCAAAATCCTAGCCCAATCGAGTTTTCAGCCCTACACTTCTTGCAACTCCAAATACTACCATTCGATTACTTTTTTTTAACAAACTAACACGCATAGTATCGTACATTTTTCACAACAAACTCTATCCATCACTAATCCATAAACCATCAAAAATCTTGTAAGAAGTTCACACTCTCTTGTTAATTCATACATGAAATATCTGTTTGGAATGCCCGACTTTCCCAAACTTTTACGCTTGTCTGAGAACTCACACCTTAAATTTTCCTTTAAGATCTCCTGTTCCTGATACCTAATTACATCACTAACAGCAGGTTTAGAGCAATCCATAACTAAATGCAAAAATCTCACCTCCAAAGTACCAAAAATTCTTATCTCCAAAAGAGTATTCTCCACGATTTCTAAGAGTTAAAGAATCACCAATAATAGTGTTACGAATTTTGTATTTTCCCGTGCAATGCAGCGCGAGACAAATTTTAAGTGAAAGCTGTGCCGGAAAAATAAGAGTACAGGGGCACGTGCATTTGACTTTGAGTAAATGAATATCTCGGTAATTTGTATTGAAAGTGAATAAATGTAATTGACCACTATGTTACCTGTAACCGTAATTACATCCTCTTATTGCTTTCCAGAAATCTCGAGAAGCAAAAAGTACTAGAAATTTACGGTTTTTTGCATTGCGTTTGCCGAATGGTATGGGTTACCACATGCTCGTACACCGATATGAGTTGCCACAATTCTGTCATTTATCGCCATTCTTGGAGATATTTTTTGTGAAAATTCTGGGAGGGCTATACTAAAGGATAGTCATTTATTTTTTATACAGTTATTATTGTTAAATATGAATTTTAATGAAAAAAATGTGCTTTTTTTGTTATACCACATGTCATAGCTTATAAAATTTTTAACTAACTTCTTAGCTGTAAAATAATAGTCTATTACCTTGAGAATATAATTCTGATGTTTGCATTTTCCAAAATGTGAAAATCTATCACTAATTTGCATTTTCCAAAATGTGAAAATCTGTCACTCATTTTTTATTTAGCTGTTTCTAATTTATTGTAAATATTGCTTTTTTTTCTTGTTTTCTTACTTTATACAAAACTTAATGGTCATTAAATGACTCAAACATTTAATTTTTTTCCTCATTAATTATTTTAAAGCCAAAAATAAATGTACAAACTCAAAAAATAATAATAAATAGTGTTCGAAGGTATACAGCCCCCTTAAACAGCACAATGCAAAGCGAATCTAAAAGGCGAAGCTCCCACGGATATCTCAATACTCCGAATTCAGCTCTGAACGAACAATCCGATCCTATAAATTTTTCACCCACATGCCGAAACATTTCTACCTTCCATTTCTATAAATTGCTGGAAGGCATGCATGTTTGAAATTATATCTAAGGGCCGGAGACAATTACAGTTGCAAATAGGGATCACTGACAGTTAGTCAGCTAGTATCAATTAGCTGTACAGGGACCGGACCGAAATGCCGCCAAATGGTCACCACGTTTGGCGACTATTGAAAATTTCACGACAAAAATTAGTCACCAAAACTACTGCCTGCTTGACGGTATCTCGGCAATTTAGAGAGATAGCCATATACTCAATATTAATTAAACTTGCCCTTGCATTCTTAATTTTCCAGCAAAGCTTCGTTCCTTTCAAGCATCGAAGAACATCGAAATGTCCTGCCAGGTAGGTTTTCCTGTTTGAAGACTCCATTAAAAAAATTATGGGTTTAATATCGCCGTCTTCGAACTGGTTTTTACTGACTTCCTTGTAACTCCAATGGGTATGGATCAGACGATTTTAAATTTGTAACTTGATATACGACCGGATTAAGCAGCTTATATTTCGCTTCGAACCTCGAAAAATATTGACAGTTTTCTGGGCAAGTTCTTCCAAACAGGGCGTCGGTATTTTCGTGTAATGATCCTTTCTGATGACGGATAATGATGCCATATTCCTGGAGTCTCTGTACCTATCTGTCTATCTGGCCTTGGGATTTTTTTAATTTAACAGCATGGTTAGCGATGCGTAATCTGTGTAGAGCCGGAATTTTCTACCGTAAAGATAATGTTGTAAACGTCTCACAGCTTTAAGTATGGTTAGCAACAGCAGTTCCTCTCTAGTTTAGATAGACACTTCCTCAAGTATGCCACAGCACGTTCTTGACTATTTATTTCTTTTAACAAAATAGAACCGACACTATAATTGTTGGCATCCGTGTCTTCAGTTTATTTAACGAATCCTCGCACTCCTTGTCCACAAGAACTTTTGCTTGCTTTCTGTCAGTTCTTGAAGGGGTCTTGCGATGGAAGAAATATTCTTCAGAAATCTCCTATAGTAGGTGCAAAGTCACAACTTCTCAGCTGATGAACATTTTTGAGAAGTTCCAATCTTTAATTGCCGACACTTTTTCTGGATCTGTACGCATACCCTTGGCAGAGATGACATGTCCAAAGTAAGTCATTTCCTCTCTGAAAAATTTACATTTGTCGAGACTTAACTATAGATTAACTTCCTCCAATTTTTGAAGCATCTTGATAATATTTTCTAAGTGCTCTTGAAAACTCTTCCCGACGATAATGATGTCATCCAGGTATATCAGGCAGGCTTCGTAAGGAAGACCTCACATCACGGTCTCTGTAAATGCTTTCAAACATTACCGGTGCCTTACATAATCCAGTCGGGATCACCTTGAACTGCCAAAGTCCTTGTTGGGTAGTAAATGCCGTCTTTTCTAGGTCATCAGGGTGTATATATATCTACATCAAGTGTCGAAACCACTTACTTCGAGAAAGAGAGTCCAGATTGTCGTCAGTTCTATTAATTCAAGAGGCAGAATAGCTTTCTTCGTGACCTCGTTGAACCGGCGATAGTCAAAGCAAAATCTAGTCGAACCCCTCTTCTTTCGAACCAGGACGATAGGAGTAGCCCCAAGACTTCCTGCAGAATCCATAACCTCGCGTTCTTGCGTGCCCTTTAGAAGTTTTTCCTACTTCCTCCTGTACAGTACTCGGTGAACGTCTTGGATGGTGTTTGATTGGTGGATGATTTCCCGTATCAATTCTCTGCTCAGCCAAATTGGTTCGACTTGCGTCAAAAGATGTGTAGAAAACACCTTGAAATTCTTAAAAGACATGTTGCCTTGAAAGAGGATTCTTAAAGACAGACAGTACTCCTCTTCATGGCTTAGATGTGCATTCTGCAATAATTCCGCTGTTAGGCTCTCCGAAGTAACAGGCTCTAAAGGACTTCTGGTTCGTTTAACGAAGGTCATTGAAGTACATGCTGCAAGCACTTCGCCTTTCCTAATGACTTTCGCCTTGTCACTTACGTTGGCAAATCTCACCGGGATTACGGTCCTCGATAGGTCGACAGGTGCCAATGCCACTAGTACTACTGTCGGGTTGTTACAGTTTTGAGGATATTCCATTATTCCGTGCCGGAAATTTCTATTTTAATGTGTGGATCCAGGTAGTAAAAATTATGTTCTTGCTAGTATTGTGATATTATCTTGAGATATTATTTGGTGGACGGATTTAACTTCTTCATCTTTAATTCCGAACAGGGTTATGTCCTCAGAGTAGAATGCAGTTCTTTATTTTTAAAGTCCAAAGAAAAATTATATTTCCGTATAAACTCTAATCCGAGTATGCAAAGGTCTCTAATAGTTCCTACATATGCCATGCGATAGTAGGCGGCACTTCCAAACATGATGTTTATGTTTAATTTTCAGTCGACGTTGATTTTATCCCCAGACACAGTCTGGAGGGTCACGCAGGTCGGCGTCCAGTTGTTGAGCTAAGTTTTTTCGGACGATGGTAACAATGGTTCCTCTTTCGATGGTCATATTGCAAGGAAATCCACTCATATATCCCATGATAAAGACTCCATTATTGCTGCCACTCATTGCAGAAAACAGAAGACCTTTAAAATGAAGCTTCTCTTTATTTTGCAACCTCAAACCCGCGACATGGCCACTAATTAGTTCTCCACCCTTTTTGGTAGGAGCTGTCTTAGCTTCCATGGCTTGAGGTATTCTACAATTCCTTCGTATGTACCTTTCAGCACCGCAGTCGTAGCACTTTAGGTTCGGTTTGTTGCCACTACTACTCTCGTCAAGGCATTGAATTGCTTGTTTAAATTACCTAGACGAGCAGTCAGTTGATCCATTGACTCCTGCACATGAGTAACTCTGATTAGGTTATGGTCTGTACGAGTTGTTTGCTGGACTGCCTCGAATATCATGGCGTACACTAATACGCTCTTTACATCCTTCACATCCGCCATTTGCAAAACTTTTCGTATCTCGGTATCCCGGATGCATTAGTGAAGTACTGCAGGCATAGGATTTCCTTTGTTTCTGATTGGTAGTCTGAAAAGGCGAGATGAGATAGTCTTTCGACATCCGTGACGACCTCTTGGAATATTTCAAGGGTTTCTGTTGGCGAGATTTTAACTGAAGAGTTTATGTCTTTCAAATACATCTCGCCAAAGCGCAGTTCCAAACCGCCGGATAGAGCTTCGAATTCTAGCCTTTGGTTTTCGAGCACAATTTCAAGGATATCTTCTGCGTCTGCTCTCACAGAAGCGGCAAGATGGCAGGTCTTAGCTTGGGAATGCTATTCATTCGCGTTCGACACTTTAGAGTGTAAATATTTTAAGTTCACTAATGTTTACTTTATTTTAAAACTTTACTATCATATTTTCCACTTCCGGCCAGAATTAACGAGTGAATATGTTTATGCAAATTGTACTTGCTAACGCTTAAGTATTTAAGTTGTGACTTTTTGTCAAGAGTAGAAGGAAGGAGAGACAGCTCTCTTGCTACGAGTCTTCACGCGAGCTTGCCATCTGTTACTGTCCGCCTTTAAGGCCAGAGGTTTAACCTCTTGAAAGTTAAAGACGTACAGTTTGAAAGTTAAAGACGTACAGACGCAGTTTGCGTACTACAGACATAGTTATTTAAAAGGCCAATCTTATTGATAGTCATCTGTGTGAAATATTAAAAGTTAATTCTTATTTAAATTTTAGTTATTTAGTAGTTTTACATTCTTTTACATTCAGACCACAAGTGGTGGGTTTTTGTATTACGAAGTTCGGGAACGTTTGTAAAATCGTTAAGCAAATAAAGGATAATTTGAAACCTTCTTGTCTTTGTTGTATCTTCTACACAAGCACGAATATAGCTTTTAGTAAGCTCCCTGTTCCTACTCAGGTCATATTTGCAAAATCAACTAGAAGAAATGGTCGTCCTGATAAGAGAACTGAGTCTCATATACTTCCAGGAGGTTCTTCCATCATAAATGAACAGCTTTAGAGAGGGTCGAGAAGGCATGAGTAAAAATTCAAAACCGTTAGAGTTGCTTCCAGCTATCGCCATGAATTTCATTGAGGTTCCAACTCCTTTGGCGACAAAAGAAACTCTGTAATCGATTTGTTGTTCAGCAGCAGAAACTCTCTCTTCAATTTGTTGTTTGTCAGAGTAAACCCTTTCTCCGATTTGTTGTTCAACAGCAGTTACTCTTTCTCCGATTTATTCCTCGGCACCACAAACTCTTTCTTCAGTTTCTCCAACTTTATTCTCAACCGTGTCTATTTTACCTTCCATGGCCTCGCATTTGTTTTCGACTATGGAGGTAATTTCTGTTTTGATTTTATCGACTTGCTTCAATCTTCTTTTGAACTGATTTGACGGCCCCTTCCATCTTTTCTTGAACAGATTTCATGGCTTCCTTGACAGTTTCTTGGCCCACTTTCATATCTTCTTTAACGGAATTGACGGCCTCTTTCATCTTTTCTTGCCCCGCTTTCATGTCTTTTACAGCTTTCATCTATTCTTTAACAGATTCTTGTCCAGATTTCATGTCTTCTTTGAATGCAGCAAAGCCTGTCACAAGCTATCTTTAGTTTTCTCCAAAGCTCTTTTCATCGGCATTCAGTTCTACTTCCGACACCGAAATTTTTGTATATGTACGGTTTCGTAATGGATTAAATGCACATAGAGCCGATGGTAGCTTTTTTAAAATTTATTTTACGAAAATAAACACTTCACAGTTCTGGAAATTTTCTACAACAAATGCTGGCATAGCTCTTCTCAGTGTCACAGAGCACAATCAGTAGTTACACTGCAAAGTACTAAGAATGTTAAACACAACGCAATGCAAAGCACATCTAAAGGTCAAAGCTCCTACGGACATCTCAGTACTCCGAATTCAGTTCTGAACTAACAATCTAATCCTATGTAGTTTTCACCCAGCCGCCAAATAAATCTTTAGTACCTTCCATTTCTCCAAACTGCTGTTAAGTCATTATACGGTTAAAGTTACATCTAAGGCCTGGACACGGTTACAGTTACACATAGGGATCAATTGTACTAATTCAATTAAAGTTTAAATTAGTTTTATAGGGACCGGACCGAATTGTCGCCAAATCTGGTGCGCCGGTTTGCCCGTATCTCTCCACTTTAGCGTGATAGCCATTTACTCGATGATTCTTGCTCCTGTAGTCTTATTTTTCCAGCAAAGCTTCTTCTCTTTCAAGCATTTCATACAGAAAAATAATACAATTTCACTAAAATTATTTACTTACATTCAAAATTCGTAATAAACGAATAACATATCTATATCGACACCATAAATATGCCTACACCTTTTTCCTCAGATAGGGTAATAGAAAAATCTATTCGTTTTGCATTCAATCTTTTATATATGTAAAAATTACTTTAACTATGGTATATATGCACACTTAAAATTCTTTTTTAATTTTCGGAAAATTGCATTGCAATATTCGGAACAAAGAGAATCAATTACTACAAGTTTTCAGTTACTATATGTACATGATGTAATGTAATTATATTTCTACTGTTACATGCAAACATTCTGTTAATTGCTGTATATGGTATTAAAATTAAAAACCAAGAATTTATAAAGACACAATTTTTAAAATTTTTCTAATTTTTATTATCTGGAATTATATTTACAATGTTAGGGACAAGCAATTACATACATTATTTTTTTCCTCACGTATTCTCAAGCATTTAGCAGAATGTAACTGGGGGTGCGCTCGGTCCACTCTTAACATTACATTTAATACTTATATCCTGCCTTTAATGACGTATTTTTGTGAAACTCTCATTACAGTCCCACAATAAGCTTGAAATGATGAAAAACCAGTCTCTTCGCTTGATTACACGAGCTGTGAAATTCACACTTAGCGATGTTATTGTTGACAGGAAATAAACCGTTCTAGGATATTATGAAAATGAGGGTCTTAATTCTGTATGAAAAGCTCCTGCGGATGGAGAATCCCTACTGGAGGGAGTACGTAGTCAAGCCTAGGAAATTAAAAACCCAATATGGATTTATTCAAAATGTCCTGGACATTAAGAAAGATCTTAAGATTCATGGTAATATACAA